>SJYT01066703.1:0-10033 GCA_006410635.1 Cephalophus harveyi
CATATACACAATGGAGTATTACTCAGCCATTAAAAAGAATACATTTGTATCAGTTCTAATGAGGTGGATGAAACTGGAGCCTATTATACAGAGTGAAGTAAGCCAGAAAGAAAAACACCAATACAGTATACTAATGCATATATATGGAATTTAGAAAGATGGTAAGGTTAACCCTGTATGCGAGACACCAAGAGAGACACAGGTGTATAGAACAGTCTTTTGGACTCTGTGGGAGAGGCCAAGGATGGGATGATTTGGGAGAATGGCATTGAAACATGTATATTATCATATGTGAAATGAATAATGAATCACCAATCCAGGTTTGATGCCTGATACAGGATGCTCAGGGCTGGTGCACTGGGATGACCCAGAGGGATGGTATGGGGAGGGAGGTGTGGGGGGGTGTTCAGGATGGGGATCACATGTACACCTGTGGCGGATTCATGTCAATGTATGGCAAAACCAATACAATATTGTAAAGTAATTAGCCTGCAATTAAAATAAATAAATTTATACTAAAAAAATAAAAAATAAAATAAAATATTACTGTTAAAGTTTCAGTAGCAAAGCAGTGTGACTGGCATGAAGACAGACATATTGTCCAATAGATAGAAACAAGAGTCTTAAAATAAAACCATACATCTATGGCCACCTCATTTTCAACAAGGAAGTCAAGACCATTCAATGGAGAAAGAATAATTTCTTCAACAAATGACACTGGCAACTAGATGACCACATGCATAAGAAGAAAACTTGACCTCTACTTCACTGCATATAAAAAAATTAATTCAACATAGATCATTGACCTAAATATTAAGAGCTAAAAATATAAAACTCAGAAGAAAACATAGGAATAAATTTCCTTATCTTGAATTTGACAACAGATTCAAGGTATGACACCAAAATGTACAAGAATTAAAAGAAAAATAAACTGACCTTATCAACTTTAAAACTTTTACAGGGACTTCCCTGGTGATCTAGTGTTAAGACTCTGTAGTTCCAATAGAAGGGGCATGGGTTTGATCCCTGGTTTTGGAACTTAGATCCCATATGTCACACAGTGAGGCAACCAAGAAAATATAATAAATAAATTAAAATTTGCATGCATCATAGAATAGTACCATGGAGAAGGAAATGGCAACCCATTCCAGTGTTCTTGCCTGGAGAATCCCAGGGACAGAGGAGTCTAGTGGGCTGCCCTCTGTGGGGTCGCACAGAGTCGGACACGACTGAAGCGACTTAGCAGCAGCATAGAATAGTACCAAAATAGGAAAAAAATATAACTCACAGAATAGAATATTTGCAAATCATATATCTGATAAAGGTATATTATCCCAGAATATATAAAATATACTTAAAAATTCAATAACAAAAAAGATAAGCCCGGCAAAAAATGAGCAAAGAAATTGAGCAGACATTTCTCTAAGTTATACAAATGAGCACATGAAAAGATGCTCAACATCATCATTAGTCTTCAGGGAAAAGCCAAATCAAAACCACGATGATATCACTTCCCATTCATTATGATGGGTGTTTAAAAAAAACAAAACAGAAAATAACAGGTAATGGGGAGGATGTGGAGAAATTGTAATCCTTATACATTGCTTGTGGGAGTATAAAATGGTACAGCTGCTATGGAAAAGTTTGTCAGTAACTCGAAAAGTTAAATATACAATTACCATTCGGTTCAGTTCAGTCGCTCAGTCATGTCCGACTCTTTGCGACCCCATGAACTGCAGCACGCCAGGCCTCCCTGTCCATCACCAACTCCCGGAGTTCACTCAGACTCATGTCCATCGAGTTGGTAATGCCATCCAGCCATCTCATCCTCTGTCGTCCCCTTCTCCTCCGGCCCCCAATGCATCCCAGCATCAGAGTCTTTTCCAATGAGTCAACTCTTTTCATGAGGTGGCCAAAGTACTGCAGTTTCAGCTTTAGCATCAGTTCTTCCACAGAACACCCAGGACTGATTTCCTTTAGGATGGACTAGTTGGATCTCCTTGCAGTCCAAGGGACTCTCAAGAGTCTTCTCCAACAACACAATTCAAAAGCATCAATTCTTTGGTGCTCAGCTTTCTTCACAGTTCAACTCTCACATCCATACATGACCACTGGAAAAACCATAGCCTTGACTAGACAGACCTTTGTTGGCAGAGTAATGTCTCTGCTTTTGAATATGCTATCTAGGTTGGTCATAACTTTCCTTCCAAGGAGTAAGCGTCTTTTAATTTCATGGCTGCAGTCACCATCTGCAGTGATTTTGGAGCCCCCCCAAAATAAAGTCTGACACTGTTTCCACTGTTTCCCCATCTGTTTCCCATGAAGTGATGGGACCAGATGCCATGATCTTAGTTTTCTGAATGTTGAGCTTTAAGCCAACTTTTTCACTCTCCACTTTCACTTTCATCAAGAGGCTTTTTAGTTCCTCTTCACTTTCTGCCATAAGGGTGGTGTCATCTGCATATCTGAGGTTATTGATATTTCTCCCGGCAATCTTGATTCCAGCTTGTGCTTCTTCCAGCCCAGCATTTCTCATGATGTAGTCTGCATATAAGTTAAATAAGCAGGGTGACAATGTACAGCCTTGACGTACGCCTTTTCCTATTTGGAACCAGTCTGTTGTTCCATGTCCAGTTCTAACTGTTGCTTCCTGACCTGCATACAGGTTTCTCAAGAGGCAGGTCAAGTGGTCTGGTATGGGAATACCAGAGATTTTCCACAGTTTATTGTGATCCACACAGTCAAAGGCTACAACCCATCAATTCCACTTCTAGATATATACCCCAAAGATTTGAAAACAGATACTTGTACACAAAAGCTATAGTGGCACTATTCACAAAAGCCAAAAAGTGAAAGCCACCTAAATTTCAATCAGTGGATAAACTGACAAACAATTGTGGTATAAACATACAATGGAATATTATTTTTGATAAAGTATTGATACAAGGTATAGAGTGAATGAACTTGGAAAACATGCTAAATCAAAGAAGCCAAACAGAAAAGGTACATATTATATGATTTCACTTATATGAAATATTTACAATGGGTAAATGCACAGAGACAAGGGCTAGGAGAGGGAATAGGTTAAGAACTGTTTAATGGGAATGGGGTTTTCTATTGGGATGATGAAAATGTTTTTGAACTATATGTTGTAGTGGTCCCACGACATTGTGGACATACTAAATTGTACCCAATTTTATACTTTAAAATGGTCAATATTATGTGAATTTCACTTCAATTAAAACCAATAAAACCTTCTAACAAATCTTAAGGCCCAAATGGTGTCAATGGTGAGTTCCACCAAACACTGATGGTGAAACAATACAAATTATATGTAATCTTCCCTGGTGGCTCAGACAATAAAGCATCTGCCTGCAATGCGGGAGATCTGGGTTCAATCCCTGGGTCAGGAAGATCCTCTGGAGAAGGAAATGGCAACCCACTCCAGTACTTTTGCCTGGAAAATCCCATGGACAGAGGAGCCTGGTAGGATACAGTCCATTGAGTTGCAAAGAGTCGGACATGACTGAGTGAGTTCTCTCTTTTCTCTCTACCATAAAAGAGGAGAGAACTGTTCTCAATTCATTTTATGAAGCTCATATTACCCTGATACCCAAACCTAACAGAAACATTACCATAAAAGAAAACTACAGTGGAGGTTGGCACCTGTTTGTACCAGATCAAGAGTGCTGGTTGTTAAATTTTTAGCAAATAATTAAAATTATTTTGTAGCTTGAAATTAGCCACAGCAGGGGTGTTTATACCATAGAAGTTGGTAAATAATACAAAACTAGGTTTCTCTCTCAGTACCCAAAACTCTGATCGTTAAACACTTACCAGCATATTGACTACCAACCAGTATCTCTCATGATTATGATACAAAAATCTTCAACAAAATATCAGCAAATCCACTACCTGATTTCAAGACTTATCACAAAGCTGTATTAATTGTGTTATTAGCAAAAGGATAAACACTCAGGGTCAGTGGAACAAAAATAGTGTGTCCAGTAATAGAACCACACATATAATTTTGATAAAGGTTCAAAAGAAATTCAGTGGATAAACAGTCATTTCAAAAAACAGTGCTGGAACAATGGACACTTAATCAAACTCCAGACTTTCACCAGTCTTTTCTTGAATGTCCCTTTTTCCATCCCATGATCTAATTCAGAATACTATATTGCATTTAGTTGTCATATTTCTTATGGTTTGTGACAGTCTTTCCTGTATTTTATGACCTTGATGACTTTGAGAAATACTAGACAGATACTTTTTAGAATGCCTTTTAATTTGGATTTTGTCTAGTGTTTTTCCATTTGATTAGACTGAGATTAGACTGAGATTCTCTGGGAGAATAACCCAGAGCCCTTCTTATCACAGTATATCAGGGGGTACATCATATCACAGGTGACGTTAACCTGGATCACTTTCTAAGGTAGTGGTTGACAATTTTCTCCACTGTAAAGTAACTATATCTCCTTTTCATACTCTATTCTTTGAAAGCAATCACTAAATCTAGCCCATATTCAAGAAAGGAGGGAATAGGCCCCATGTCCAAGAAGGGGTAGAATCTAGATATATTATTTGAAATTCTTCAGAGGGCTCTCTTCTTCCCATTTATTTATTCAATCATTTACTTATATCACTATGGTCTCAAATATTTATTGCTTAGGGTTAGAATCCAATACCATGTTATTTATTTTGTTGCTCAAATTGTTCCAGCTTTGTTATAAGTCCAGTGGCCACAGGACTGGAAAAGGTCAGTTTTGATTCTGGTCCCAAAGAAAGGCAATGCCAAAGAATGCTCAAACTACTGCACAATTACATTCATCTCACACACTAGTAAAGTAATGCTCAAACTTCTCCAAGCCAGGCTTCAGCAATATATGAACCATGAACTTCCAGATGTTCAAACTGGTTTTAGAAAAGGCAAAGGAACCAGAGATAAAATTGCCAACATCCGCTGGATCATCGAAAAAGCAAGAGAGTTCCAGAAAAACATCTATTTCTTCTTTATTGACTATGCCAAAGCCTTTGACTGTGTGGATCACAATAAACTGTGGAAAATTCTGAAAGAGAAGGGAATACCAGACCACCTGACCTGCTTCTTGAGAAACCTGTATGCGGGTCAGGAAGCAACAGTTAGAACTGGACATGGAACAACAGACTGGTTCCAAACAGGAAAAGGAGCATGTCAAGGCTGTATCTTGTCACCCTACTTATATGCAGACTACATCATGAGAAACACTGGGCTGGAAGAAGCACAAGCTGGAACCAAGATTGCTGGAAAAAATAACAATAACCTCAGATATGCAGATGACACCACCCTTATGACAGAAAGTGAAGAAGAACAAAAGAGCCTTTTGATGAAAGTGAAAGAGGAGGGTGAAAAAGTTGGCTTAAAGCTCAACATTCAGAAAACTAAGATCATGGCATCTAGTCCCATCACTTCATGGCAAATAGATGGGGAAACAGTGGCTGACTTTTATTTTTGAGGGGCTCCAAAATCACTGCAGATGGTGACTGCAGCCATGAAATTTAAAGATGCTTGCTCCTTGAAAGGAAAGTTATGACCAACCTTAGCATATTAAAAAGCAGAGACATTACTTTGTTGACAAAGGTCTGTCTAGTCAAGGCTATGGTTTTTCCAGTGGTCATGTATGGGTATGACAGTTAGACTATAAAGAAAGCTGAGTGCTGAAGAACTGATGATTTTGAACTGTGGTGTTTGAGAAGAGTCGAGAGTCCCTTGGACTGCAAGGAGATCCAACCAGTCTATCCTAAAGGAGATCTGTCCTGAGTGTTCACTGGAAGGACTGATGTTGAAGCTGAAACTCCAATACTTGGGCCACCTGACGCAAGAGCTGACTCATTTGAAAAGACCTTGATGATGAGAAAGATTGAGGGCAGGAGGAGAAGGAGACGACGAAGAATGAGATGGTTGGATGGCATCACCGACTCAATGGACATGAGTTTGGATAAACTCCGGGAGTTGGTGATGGACAGGGAGACCTGGCATGCTGTGGTTCATGGGGTCACAAAGAGTTGGACACTACTGAATGACTGAACTGGACTTGCCATGAGAAGCTCTTTGGGGTTGGTGCCTATGTCCATTTGACATGTTCCCATCACTGTGCTTTTGAGAAGTCCTTAATTTCTAATACTACAAAATGCTCAACCTGGCGTGCTGTGGTTCATGGGGTCACAAAGAGTTGGACACTACTGAATGACTGAACTGGACTTGCCATGAGAAGCTCTTTGGGGTTGGTGCCTATGTCCATTTGACATGTTCCCATCACTGTGCTTTTGAGAAGTCCTTAATTTCTAATACTACAAAATGCTCTGGGCTTATTTTATGTTAGCCTTGCCTTTGCCCTAGAATCAATCATTTTCTCTGTGAAATTCTGGTTCCTTTCATTGTAGAATGATATTTAGAAACCAAGATCTGTGTGCAAGGTTTGCTCATGGCTACTGAGATGTCACTGCTTATAGGCCCTCTCAGTAGACAGTAAGTACATGTATGTTTGCATATTAACTCATGTGCATACACATCTTTAATTTTTTCTGTATCATATACATGCTAAGTTAATATGTGTTAAGATAACATATATCATTTGCTTTTCAATAAATGGCAATGAAAAAAATAGGGATCCATACACAAAAATGAACCTTAGTCAGTAACTTATTCTTCATACAAAAATCAAGTATAGATCTAAATATAAAATGTTAAACTACAAAATTTTTTTAGAAGAAAAGTCTTTGTGACTTTAAAGACATTTTAGACATGATACCAAAAGAAATTAAAAAGAAAAATCTGGAGTTCAGCACATTTTCATGAAATACCCTGTTAGGTGAATAAAAGATTAGCCACAAATAGTGAGGAAAATATTTGAAAATCACAAATCTAACAAAGTATTGTTCTTGTATACAGAATACATAAAGAGTTTTTGAACATTCATTAAGAAAACAGCCCAATTTAAAAATGAACAGAAGATCTTTAGAGACACTTAACAATAAAAGATATATGGATAACACAAGCACATCAAAAGATTTTCAGTATCATTAGTCATTAGAAGAATGCATATTAAAACCACAATGGGATAGCAAAGCACACCTATCTAAATAATTTTAGAAAAAAAGCAAACTGAAATACCAAGTGCTGACAAGAATGGGAAATAAGTGGGACTCTGATACACTGCAGTAAGAGCACAAGCTATTCAAGAAAACAATTTGGCAGTTTCTTATAAAGTTAATTATAACAATACCATATGACCAAGTAAGCGCATGCTGAAGTATTTACCCAAAGAGAAATTAAAATCTGGGTACACACAAACATCTGAATGCAAATGTTTATAACAGCTCTTTTCATAATTGCCCCCCCAAACCAAAACAACCTATATATTTTTCAACTGGTATATGGGGTACACACATACAACTGAATTCTTATTGTTTAGTCAACAAGTCATGTCCAACTCTTTTGAAGCCTCATGGACTGTGGTCCACCAGTCTTCTCTGTCTGTGGGATTTCCCAGGCAAGAATACTGAAGTGGGCTGCCATCTCCTCTTCCGGGGGATCTTTCTGACCAGGGATCAAACTCGTGTCTCCTGCATTGGCAGGCAGATTCTTTAAAACTGCTGAGTGACCAGGGAATTACCATATGATCCAGCAATCCCACTTCTAGTTATGTATACAAAAGAATTCAAAGCAGGGACATAAACAGATATTTGAACACCAATATAAAAAAAGCATTTTTATAAGCACTGATGTAAAAGCATTTTACTGACTTGTAAAAGCATTTTATTTACAAGCACTGATGTTTCACCATCAGTGTTTGGTGGAATTCATAATAAAAGCATTATTCACAATAGCTACAATGTACAAGTAACCAAGATGTCCACCAACAAATGTAAACAAATTATGTATATTACATAAGCAAAATGTAATATGTATCAAACAATGGAATATTATTTGGCCCTAAAAAGAAGGGAATCCTGTGACATGCTACAACATGGATGAGCCTTAAAGACACTGTTCTGAGTCAAATAAGCCAGGACAAATACTATAGGATTCTACTTATATGAGGCACCTGGAGTAGTCAAATTCATACAGACAGAAAGTAGAATGGTGTTTCCCAAAGTATGGGGGGAATGAGAGTTTTAGTTTAATGTGTGTGGAGTTTCAGTTTGGGATGATGAAGAGAGTTCTGGAGGTGGATAGTGGTGACAGTTGCTCAACAATGTGAATATACTTAATGCCACAAAGCTATACATTTAAAATTTGTTATGATGGTAAATTTTGTTGTGTGTATCTTACTACAATTATAAATAAATCAACTACACTTCAATTTTGAAAAAGAAAAATAAAAGCAAAAAACAACCCACCACAAACACAATAAAAACAGCTATATGAAAGCATCAAATATTAACTTAAGCACTAGAATTTAAAGGGTAAAGATCCAAGGGCTTCCTTGGTGGCTCAATGATAAAGAATCCATCTGCCAGTGCAGGAGACACGGGTGTGATCCCTGATCTGGGAATATCCCACATGCCTCAGAGCAACTAAGCCCACATGCCACAACTATTTAGCCTGTGCTCTAGAGCTTGGGAACCAAGACTACTGAATCCCCACATGCCCTAGAGTCCATGCTCTGTAGCAAGAGAAACCCACACACTGCAGCTAGAGAGTGGCCCCCATTTGCTGCAACTAGAGAAAGTCAGCACAGTAATGAAGGCCTAACACAGCCAAAAATAAATATTTTTTAAAAGATCCAAGAAAAAAGTGAAATTAATTGAGATAAGTCCTACTCCTGCTTAGAATTTTCAGGGCATTTTCAAATTTCATAGCCAGGATAAAAATGTAAAGCAAAAGCACCTCAGGGCTAGCATCTGTAAAATACGGATAAAGAAACAATTCCTGAATAGAATGTAGAGGAGCAAAAGAGAAACTGATCTTACCTTAACAATGAGAACAAGCTTCTAACCTAGAAAACTGTTTTCTAAAGTCAGAGATCTGAGAATCTAAAGGTAAACAAATTAAAAAATTCAGAAGAGACAAATATTTCAAAAGCGAACAGAAAACCACAGTTTATTTCATTCTTCAGGGCAAGCAGGTAAGAAAGGAAACTGTTCAACTTTTAATAAACATTTAATGTTTGGTTATGATCTTGTGTGATGTATCAGAATCCCTAAGAACTCTGGTCACAAAGCAAGCCAACACCAACTTGCCAGTTGACACTGCCTGGTAACTGAATGAGGATTTCATATTCAAGAGGTCCCCAAACAGAAGCTTTGTATCTGCAGAACTTCTTTACTTCCTATCAAATGTCACAAAGTGATGTTTATTTTAAGCTGGGGAAGCAGTTTCTGGAACCAAAGGAAAGCATAATTTATATGGATGCTCTGAAATACACATACTATCTCCCCCCATCAGTCAGTTCAGTGGCTCAGTTGTGTCCGACTCCTTGAGACCCCATGGACTGCAACACGCCAAGCTTCCTTGTCCATTACCAACTCCTGGAGCTTGCTCAAACTTATGTCCATTGAGTTGGTGATACCATCCAAGCATCTCATCCTCTTTCACTCCCTATCCTCCTGCCTTCGATCTTTCCCAGCACCAGGGTCTTTTCCAATGAGTCAGCTTTTTGCATCAGGTGGTCAAAGTATTGGAGTTTCAGCTTCAGCATCAGTACTTCCAATGAATATTCAGAACTGATTTCCTTTAGGATTAACTGGTTTGATCTCCTTGCAGTCCAAGGGACCCTCAAGAGTCTTCTCCCAACACCACAGTTCAAAAGCATTAATTCTTCAGTGTTCAGCTTCCTTTATGGTCCAACTCTGACATCCATACATGACTACTGGAAAAACCATAGCTTTGACTAGACGGACTTTTGTTGGCAAAGTAATGTCTCTGCTTTTAAATATGCTGCCTAGGTTGGTCATAGTTTTTCTTCCAAGGAGCATCTTTTAATTTCATGGCTGCAGTCACCATCTGCAGTGATTTTAGCGCTCCCCCCTGCCCCCCCGCCCCCCGGCA
>SJYT01066703.1:10170-56848 GCA_006410635.1 Cephalophus harveyi
CCCCCCGGCAAATAAAGTCAGCCACTGTTTCCCCATCTATTGGCCATGAGGTAATGGGACCAGATGCCATGATCTTAGTTTTTTAAATGTTGAGTTTCAAGCCAGATTTTTCACTCTCCTCTTTCTCTTTCATCAAGAGGCTTAGTTCCTCTTCACTTTCTGCCGTAAGGGTGGTGTCATCTGCATATCTGAGGTTATCGATATTTCTCCCTGCAATCTTGATTCCATCTTGTGCTTCATCCAGCCCAGCATTTTGCATGACGTACTCTGCATATAAGTTAAATAAGCAGGGTGACAATACACAGGGGATGACAGAGGATGATATGGTTGGATGGCATCACTGACTCAATGGACATGAGTTTGAGTAATATCCAGGAGTTGGTGATGGACAGGGAGGCCTGGCATGCTGCAGTCCATGGGGTCACAAAGAGTCAGACACGAAAGAGTGACTGAACTGAACCTAACTGAATACACAGCCTTGATGTACTCCTTTCCCAATTTTAAACCAGTCCATTGTTCCACTTTCAGTTCTAACTGTTGCTTCTTGACCTGCATACAGATTTCTCAGGAGGCAGGTAAGATGGACTGGTATTTCCATCTCTTTAAGAATATTCCAGTTTGTTGTGATCCACACAGTCAAAGGCTTTGGTGTAGTCAATAAAGCAGAAGTAGATGTTTTTCTCTAAGTACATGGCAACAACCCTCCAAAGGTTGGGAGCAGGGCATTGGGGCGGAAAGAGAAGTCTCAGGCGCTAAAAGCTCTACAGGGCAGGAACTCCTCAGTCACCTGAAAGAAAAGCTGAATGCTAGGCTATAAAGCATATCAATGGAGCTCTGGTGGTGTTCACCACCCAAGCCCCACTGAAGGGAAAGCCTTGATACTGCCCTCAAATCATCTGATGTTGGCGAAGAACTGTCTAATTAAAGCCCAGGACCAGCTCAACTACATATGTGATTTAGCAAGCAGAGGAAGGGATGTGCCTTTTTCTGAAGGTATTATTTACTTCAATCTCTACTATACTTTTACACATAATGTCTAGCACAGAATAAAGAAATAGGAGACATGCAAAGAAGTAGAAAATTTTGATTCATACTGAATAAGGGAGCCTACTGAAACAGACCTACAGATTAACCTGGATGTTGCGATTAGTAGATAAGGACTTTAAAGTAATTACAATAAAACAAAATAAATAAAATTAAATGACCTACTGAAGAAAAAATAGAAAACACAAATGAAATAATGGGGAATCTTAGCAGATAAAGAAAAACAATGAGAAAAAAAACAGGAATTTTTAGAACTGAATAACACAATATCAGATGTGGATTTTACAGGCTTATGAATGAAGAACACTGACAGAGCAAATGAAGGAAGCCATAAACTTGAAAAAAGTCAGCTGAATAGAAATACCCAACCCAAAGGACCCCACACACAAAACAAACCTCAACTAGATAGATCATCTGAACATTTGGGACAGTATGTACATAGTTCAACATTTGTGTAACTGGAATTTTAGAAAGAAAAAGAGGATGAGGCAAAGAAAATATCTGAAGAGTGAGTTCTGAGAATTAAAAAAAAATGATAAAAGGTAACAACCCATAAATCGTTGTCATTCTTCAAAAGAGATAAATACAGAACAAATCATGCCTATGTACTTATGGTCTAACTATTGAAAACTAAAGATAGAATGAAAATCTGAAGCACAGAGGAGAAAACACATTATATTCAGGTGGATAAAAGTAAGATGAAGACAAGTTTCTCATCAAAAACAACAGAAGCCAGAAGACAAAGAAATCCTAAAAATGCAGAAACAGAAAACTCTCAACACAGTTATATACCTAGCAAAATATCATTCAAAAACCACAGTGAAATAAAGACATTTTCATAAATACTAGCTAAGTAGATTTGTCACCATCAGTGTGGAAGTAATACATGAAATAACAAAATAAGTTGCTTAGACTGAAGGGAAAATATACCAGAGAGAACCCTAGACCCGTAGGAAGGAATAATGAGCTCCCAAAGCAGATATATATATAAACAGTAAGAGTTATTTACACATGTGCACACATGTTTCTTTAGAATATTAATATTGTTTAAAGCAAAATAACAAGTATTGGGGGTTAAAAAATACAAAAGTGAGATATAAGGACCATAAGGTGTGAGGGTATAAAGAGAATTATACCGATAAAAGTTCATTACACTGTTCATGAGTATAGTATTTGAAGATACCAATATTTTAATGGTGCATGTTGTAATCTCCAGACTAAGGAGTAAACAAAATAACACATAAAGCTTCAAAGTCAATAAAGAAGATACAGTGTAATACTCAAAATACTCAAATACTCAATCCAAAGGAAGTAAAATAAATCTCATTAGGATAAAAAGAAATATACATAAAACATACTAGAATAAAAGTTATCTTAAAAAGCAGCTAGCCCCAAACAGACAAATTTATTTCAAAGTTAACAGGTGAATTTTCAATAGTACTAGTAGTAGAAGACAGTAAATGCTTTTCAATGTTTTAAAAGGTAAAAACTGTCAATCAAGATTTCCACACACAATAAAAAGCTCTTTGTAGATATTTCATATAGAGAAAACTGAGAATTTCTACCAGCAGAACCTCACTAAAACAACAGGCAAGCAGAATAAAAACAATAACTAAAAATGCTATTTTCAAACAGATAGAAGCTGATGTCAGTAGAACTTGAGAGATGCAAGAAATAATTAAAAGAAAGATCTTCTAATTTGGCCAAAATGCCTTAAAAAATCAAACTCTCTGCATAAAATAAACTTTTCCAAGAGTTTGTAGCGATGACTGCACTTAAAATTATTTCAGAAAATAAAAAGGTTACTAATTATTTCTGTTGTCCCAAACTGACTGTTCAGCAGTAAGTTACAGAGACTAAGGTAAGAAAAATGTCATGTGCCACCCCTGAATTAATACTATAAGGAAATTTTTAAAATGTGTTCAATACTGACCAAAGCAGAACTGTAGAATAGGTTAAAATTTTCTCTCTTTCTAGAGTCTCTCTTTTTCCCACATTCAAGCCCAAAGGCTATGATTTCTAGTCAATAAAAGAAAATTTCCACACTGAAAATTTATAGCATGGTGGTAATAACACTTCCCAAGTTGGCTGAGAGGATTATTATGTAAGACAAACTACATCAAGCACTTACCAAAGGGCCAGGAATTTCATTAATTGCTAAGTATGCTGTTTTGTTCTTAAAAATTACATTTAAAAAGCAAAGAAATGGTTACCACAGAATTCAGAATTTTCTCTGCTTAATGGTAGGATGAGATCTTAAGGAAGGGCACACAGGGTAATTTTCATTGCTTAAGTCAGACAGGACATAGAGTGGTATTACTTAATTAGTATTCCCTAAATTATACCTATATGTTATGTATATTACTTTGCATAAAGTATGATTTTTTAAATAATTTAATGAATAAAAAATTAATTTCTATAGCCAATAAAACCCTACATATTCTACTCCCTCTCCCTCTTAGACCTTAAGTTTCACTGCTGTCTCCCAAGTTCACCTCTCTCTAGTTTCAATGTCCTAAATACTGTTTCTGGAACATGCCTCAGGGTGTCTGCATCTGCTTTTCCATCTATGAAGAATGCTTTTCCTCCAGATTTCTACCTGGACATCTCATTTAATTCAAGATATTCCTCAAACATTACTTTTTAGAGTGGCATTCCCTAATCAACTTATTCCTTCTTCCTCACTTTTAACATGCTGTTCTCTTACATTGCTTGAGTTTACCTTTGAGCACATACATCAGAAATACTGCTCAAATATTGACACACTTTATTAACATTAAAAATCACATTCATTAATACTCTTATCAATCTCATCAGAAAAAATCTTTATATATTAGCATTTGTTAACTTGGCAAGTTTTCCAACATTCTGATTTTCACTTGAAAGCACTTTTAATGTTAGCAACAAATACAAACAGGTATTTTCCATCAATTGACAGGCTCAGCTCACTTTACTCATTTTTGAGAAAATGTATGAATACCATGTGAATACCATAGTTTGTCTGTCAGTTGCTCTTTCACATAAAAACGAGAGTTCATGGAAAAAAGTGGCTAGGTGAGCTCACAAATCAATCACTTTAAGTGCTTTTCCTCAAGACAACCAACCATCATATACCAGTATGCAGCAAATTTATGAACTTTCCATTTCATCCCGCTGGGTAAGAAAAAGATGTGCACTCAAAGGTCAAGATTTAATAAAATTAATAATTTTTACTGTTTCATCAAAGACATCCTTAAGTAAAGGTGGCAATTTTTTTTTAACTATGCAACATATTGTGGAGGAATATAATGTCATTGGTGTCATCATCCTGATTTATGCCAGACAGGCAGCTGTGCTTTTACACTATCAGTGCTAATTTCATCAGTGTAAAAGGCAATTTGTATCCTGGTATTATGTTTTGACTGAGAAGGCAGTGGCAACCCACTCCAGTACTCTTGCCTGGAAAATCCCATGGACGGAAGAGCCTGTTAAGCTGCAGTCCATGGGATTTCGAAGAGTTGGACACGACTGAGCGACTGCACTTTCACTTTTCCCTTTCATGCATTGGAGAAGGAAATGGCAACCCACTCCAGTGTTCTTGCCTGCAGAATCCCAGGGATGGCGGAGCCTGGTGGGCTGCCATCTATGGGGTTGCACAGAGTTGGACACGACTGAAGCGACTTAGCAGCAGCAGCATTATGTTCTGAGGGGCTTCCCTCATGGCTCAGATGGTAAAGAATCTGCCTGCAGTGTGGGAGATCTGGGTTCGATCTCTGCGTTGGAGAAAACCCTGGAGTAGGATATGGCAAACTGTTCCACTATTCTTGCCTGGAAAATTCCACGGACAGAGGAATATGGCCGGCTACAGACCATGGGGTTGCAGAGAGTCAGGGACAACTGAGCACACACGTTATGTTTTGACCTCACAGACTCACTGAAGGGTCTTGGGGTTCCCAGAACACACCTTGTAACTGTTGTTGTAGTCAAACAATATCTTCCCCAAAGGTGATTTTTAATGATTTCCACTTTTCTAATTTAATATATGGGCTCTCTTTCATAAAACTCACTGAAAACTTACACACAGAGTGAAATAAAGAAAGAGGTAAATAAATGACTCACCCTGTACTTGTTCATTTTCTGCTGCTATTGGAAAGTATAGAAACTATGAAGTCAGGACAGGAAAAGTTGAAAGACAGAAGTCCTAAGAGACCTTATCTTGAAGTCAGGAACACCTGTGAGAAATTTACATACAACATTTTAGTAAATTATAAACCTCTGGGAAAATGTCCCTTTGAGCCACGAGAAGGAATAGGAAGGACCACGATAAAGGAGTACCCACCTGTCCATTGGTGACTCATATAATCTTGATGAATCTGGACATTTTTGAATCTAAACATGTTTTTCCTATTGGCTGTTTCAAAAATTATGTGTCCATTACTAAATAATACAAACAACTGAAAACTTATATGTCCAATAATAGCAGATTAGTTAATCAAGGTATATAATATATATCCAAAGTATGGAACCCTATACTGGCATTACAAATAATGTTTGTAAAGAGAAATATCTATTAATATGGAAAAATCTTTAAGTTACATAACAATTTTGCCTATCAATATTATAAACCCACAAGGTTAGAAAGTCTTCAAAGCTCTCAAAAATAGGATGTTTCTTCTTCCTAAATTTCATTGTCTCCAAAATCACTTTTTCAAAAACTTTGACTATAAATGGTATAGTGACAGGGAGGCTCCAGCTCTGCTAAGTTCTATTAACAAACCTAGTGATGGTCTTAGTTCTATGCTTTTATCTTTAACATGAGAAGGAATTAGGTAATTTTAAACAATCATGTACTATTCTAATTCTGTAAATCTTCAACACCACAGATACAATAGAACTGGGAAATGCACTGTCCCCTCCAACCTTGGACTGGGGCCTAAAGCAAATAAAGTGCAGATAGGCCTTGATGAATTCTGACATAGCCATCTACTCTCTTCACAGTGACACAAATTTAACTTCTAAACCAACAATTTGGCAGCATAATCCCCAAACAGGCACTTCATGTAGCGAGCAAAAGTTAACTAGATGCCATAATGTGAGTCCTTCCCATATGCAGAGGATACCACTTCCAGCTGCCCTGGTACTTACAAAACATCTACTTACTAAGTCTAGATGCACCATCCAATCAGAGGCCGTATGATATCACCTTCATAATATGGAGCATGGATGAAATCGCAGTTTTAGTCTGTCCCATTTCCGACCTGGCTTGGATACGATTCTTAGCTTCTCCAGTAAAACTTAAAATTCAGGGTTTCAACTATGGTTTAAATTTACATGTTTAACAGCCATCTGAGAATACACAGGTCAGAGAATGCAGAAGGGCCTTAATTAACCTTTTACACAGGGGTTGTAAGGAAAACAGAATACTGTAAGGTAAGATTCCTGGAGAAGGAAATGGCAACCCACTCCAGCATCCTTTTCTGTAAAATCTCATGGACAGTGGAGCCTGGTGGGCTGCAGCCCGTGGGCTCCCAAAGAGTCAGCCACGACTGAGCGACTAACACTAAGGTAAGACTAGATCCACGACACGCTGGTGGTACTCAGGGACAATCACTGTATTAAATAAAACTTCAGGGTGGGAAACAGCATGAATACGGAGTAAAACAAATCAGAATTTAAATCCCACCTGCTAATGATGGCTAAACCAGTTTCTCTCTCTGAACCTTTAGGATCTGTATTTATTAAATGGAGGTGGTTAATACCGATTCAAAGGATGGTTATTACTAAATGAGCCAATAATGAAAAGAACAGCATAATGAGAAAAGCCGCTCACCTTTATTGAAGCCTTATCATACTTCATACACATTACCCTATTTAATACAAGAAACGACCCTAACGGCTATTGTACTCTTTACAGATGAGTATCAGAGTCCTACCGGATTAACCTGCCCATTTACCGGCGGGCTCTGGAGTCGAGCCCAGATCCCCCTGGTTTCACAGCGCCACGTCTCCAGCAGCCAGCGCCGCCCACGCGCCGGCGCGGACGTGACGGGCTTGGGATACACGTCACAATCGGCCGTTCTCGCGCGCGCCCCAGGCCTCCTGCAGCCGCCCCTTTCACGCAGGTCGGGAAACGCGGCTCCTGGGGAGGAACGGGGCTGCAGACAGCCGTCCCTCCGCCAGGCCCCTTGCCTGGCCTCCTCCCCGGGCCTCCTCGAAGGGCAGCCCGGCGCGCAGAGCGGGGCGGCCGTGGCTGCGAGATGTCCCGACTCGGCGCAGCCGCGGAAACCCGGCTTCCCCCCAACCCGGCCTGGCGCCCGTAGCGAGGCCTCCGACACACCTGCAGGGGCTCGGCCTTCGCTCCTGGCCCGCGCAGGTTCCAGGCCCGCCCTCTGCGGCGCCGAGCGGACCTGGAGGCTCCTGAGTCCTCTCCCCCCGGGGGCGTTAGGTGGACAATGGCGACTACTGAAAGGAGGTGGAATTGCTCATGCGCGGAAGGCTGCTGCGCCCCACTCGGGAATTGCGCTTCCACTTTGGGTGACGTCACGAGGATCGGCTTCCCGCGATCTGAGCTGGTCCTTTCTTTACTCTCAGCGGAGACGGGTTAGAGCTGGCCATCCTCAGTGTGCGGTTTGAAAACAGGAAACTACCGTGAGGTAGCGCGATGAATAGCCGTAGCAATATTTAAAGATAGTACTCGAAGCTAGGGGGATGAACAATGCGTAGTAAATGGTGTCAAGTTTTCTCACTTTTATCTTTCATCCTAAGTTCACGTGGTAATTGGGGTGGCCATCTCTATCAGTAAATTGCTTTTATCCAGATGAAAAGTAAAGCTTAACAAGTAGTTACAACTTGTAAACGAAGAGTCTGGGAGTTTACCACAGGCAGGGAGAGATGGGGTGCTATCTTCCTAGATGTTTGTTTACATTTCAAAGACAGGGCTCCAAGGCCTTTAAAGGTATTCCTGGGTGGTAAAACTAACAAGAGGTTTATTTACTTTTTAAAAAGATTTGCATGCATCTCAAAGGGACAGAAAAAGGATTTCAATTGCAAGTTTTAACAAGGAAATGCTCTAAGAAAAGAAGGGAGGAAAATCTTCCCCCTTTTTGAACCAGGGAAAATTCAAGTTTTTAATATTTGTATTTAACAGGAAGCTCTATAAAACTTAATTTGAGTCCAATGACATTTTTTTTTTTTTCTGAGAGTTTGGTTTTGTTTTCCTTGACAAGTAATTTTAAACTTCATCAGGAAATGCATAATTTCAAAAGAACAGGTACGAAATTTTATTGGAAATGCATACTATTGTAAACATAATTTAAAATTTGGTGCTGGCTTCAAAGGAGAATAGAAACAGATCCAAATACATAAGAACTGAATATGTGTTAAAATTGTTATTTAAAACTGAAAATAGTTTGGAATATTCAGTTAATGATTTGAGAAAATAGGGTTAGTAATGGTACATGAATTCAGCATGTAAAGTTAAAAAGCAAACCATCAATTACTTAGAATATAAATAAAAAGTTTTAAAGGACATAATTTGATATAGCATGAAACAAAAAGCAGAAACAACAAAGAATATAACAAAGTGAAATCACAGACTGAGAAAGTATATTGAATGATTAAGAGACACAGATTTAACACTCGTGCATAAACTACTCAAATTAATTGAAAGATGAATGTCCAATATGTAATAAAAATAGAAAAAGAATATCCTGTTGCAGATTTTCATACAATCTACAATGCAGTGGACTGCCAGATGCTTCAGGATTCTATTTACTATTGCAAAAGAAAATACATGGACAGTTAAATTATGACAGGCCATTCACTTTAAGATGCATTACAAATCCAATTTCAAAGCTATTAAAATGTGACAAAAAGCATGTCTTAGAAACACTGAAATGTAATCATAAGAAAGTACAATTAGTTACTATGTATATGAAAACTTTGTAACATCACCAGACATCAAGGAAATCTTAAAATGAACATGAAACACTATTTTGTCTACAGGTTTCAAGTTTCATTCCTTTTAGAAATTACTGCCTTAAGTAAAAACCCACACAGAAATTTCCCGAATTTTAGTTTCTTCATACCACTTACCCCAGTGATTTCTCTTTGACAGGTCCCAGGAAATGATGGTAGAGTAAATTTGTAGAATGATGCTATTTATGTGGCCATTTTATGGTCAGGAATTTTGGTATCTCTTAAGAGCATTTGAGTTTCTCTGCATTTCTCCAGTATCTAGATCTTCTTAAACTATGTTTTGTGCCTATTCAGTGAATTTGGCCCAAGTTTACTGAAAACCCAGCTTCATATTTTAGAAGTCAGTAAATTTCAAGACAAGTGGCAGTTTGGGGTCTTTAGATAAAGTGAACTTTTGCTTTGAGCTCAGGTACCAACTGCACACCACAGGACTGAAACTACTCTTTTGAAACAAGGAGGAGGACCACCTAGGAGATATCACCCTGATCTGACACCTTTCACCAAACTATATGAAAATGTACATGGTATAATTGTAGTAACAGATGACTTAACAAGAAAAAAAAAAAAAAAGGTGAAGATAACCATATAAACACCAAGAATTCAAACAAAATATTATCAACACCTGAAGTTCCTCCTAAGGGACCACTCTCTATTACTACTCCTGTCCTCAAAAGTAGCCTCATCCTGACTTCTTTCTTTGTCATAAAAACAAACATAGTTCCCTTGGAACTACAGTTTTTATAGTTTTTATCCACATATATGCACAGAAGTAGAATTGCTGGGTCATATTTTGTTGTTCAGTTGCAATAGTAGAATGCTATGTGACCCCATGGACACCAAGGCACCAGGCTTCCCTGTTCTTCACTATCTCCCGGAGTTTGCTTACACTCATGTCCATTGAGTCAATGATGCCATCCTATCATCTGTTGCCCCCTTCTCCTTTAGCCTTCAGTCTCTAAGCATAAGGGTCTTTTCCAGTGAGTCAGCTCTTTGCATCAGATGGCCAAAGTATTGGAGCTTCAACATCCATCCTTCCAATGAATATTCAGGACTGATTTCCTTTAGGATTGACTGGTTTGATCTCTTTGCAATCCAAGAGACTCTTAAGAGTCTTCTCCATCACCACAATTTGAAAGCCTCAGTTCTTTGGCACTCTGTCTTCTTTTTGGTCCAACTCACATCTGTACATGACTACTGGAACCATAGCTTTGAATATATGGACCTTTGTTGGCAAAGTGATGGCTCTGTTTTTTAATATGTTGTCTAAGTATGTGATAGCTTTTCTTCTAAGGAGCAAGCATCTTTTAACTTCATGGCTGTAGTCACTGTCTGGAGCCCAAGAAATATTATATTGTATTACCTGTTATAAAACAAGCCTCTTTTAGGAAAATCAAAAGTTGTATGGTCATACCTCAAAAAGCTAGTAAATAGTTATTTTTCTCAACAAAGATCTTTATCTGAAGTCAAAACACAGAAAAATTATTGAAGTCTTGGTTCTTCAAGAGTAGTACTTAAGTAGAACCAATTAGACAATGGAGGCCTTCAGTCAATAGGGCCTAATTCTCTCCTTGAGCCCATGTGTCAAATACTCATAGTTGATAGTACTTTGTGTCATAAAGTCTGGGATAAAACTAACTTAGTTTTGTTAAGACTATATTTCATGTGTGAGGGTAAGCATCTAAGGTTTTCCAGTAACAATTTTAGGATGCTCCTTTGTAGGACCTTTGATAGGGAAGGGAGGTAATGGGTAGCTCAAGCCATATTCAATTTTATTTTATGTCCTCTTTCTGGTTAATAAGATGTTTATCCTCCTCTTGAGTCAGTCAGTTCATTCGCTCAGTTATGTCCGACTCTTTGACCCCCATCGACCCCATGGACTGCAGCACACCAGGCCTCCCTGTCCATCACCAACTCCTGGAGCTTGTTCAGACTCATGTTCATTGAGTTGGTGATGCCATCCAACCATCTCATCCTCTGTCATCCCCTTCTCCTCCTGTCTTTCCCAGCATTAGGGTCTTTTCCAATGAGTCAATTCTTCTCATCAGGTGCCAAAGTATTGGAGCTTCAGATTCAGCATCAGTCCTTCCAATGAGTATTCGGGACTGATTTCCTTTAGGATGGACTGGTTTGATCTCCTTGCAGTCCAAGGGACTCTCAAGAGTCTTCTCCAACAGCACAGTTCAGAAGCATCAATTCTTCGGCGCTCAGCTTTCTTTATGGTCCATCTCTTACATCCATACATGACTAGTGAAAAATCCTCTTAGTGAGCAGTTAAGAAACCCTAGAAAGGAAGTTCTAGTTCTGAATAGTTCACCCTGGAATCATATTTGACACCAACCATCCCCCTGGTTTGAACACTGCAGCAGGTAGATTTTGAAACTCTTCACCTTAAGAAAAACCATGCCTTGGCTGGTGGAAACCAGAGAGACAGAGAAATAACATTTAAAGCTTAATACAAATCATCAATCACTGCAGCAGGTAGATTTTGATGCTCTTCACCTTAAGAAAAACCATGCCTTGGCTGGTAGAAACCAGAGAGACAGAGAAATAACATTTAAAGTTTAATACAAATCATTGAATAACATTTAAAGCTTAATACAAATCATTGAACACTAATGCAAAATCAGACCTAATAATTCTACCTGTAGAATTTGACTACTTAACATATATACATTATCTCCAAACGTTATATTTTTTTAATTCAAAAGGCTGGAGGCCTAATTTTTAACTATTTTATTGAGGCATAATTCATGGCTGTGCAATTCACCAATTTTTATTGTAAACAGCAATATCTTTCAGGATATTCAGTGTTGTAGAACCATCATCATAATCATTTCAGAGCCTTTCCATCACCCAAAAACACACCTTTTACTCATAGCAGTCAATTCCCACTACCATCCAACCTCTCACTCCTAATCGTGGACGCAATGAATCTACTTTCTGTCACTGTAGGTTTGCTTGTTCCACAGTGGAGAGCTTGTCTACTCCATAAATGGAATTATACAATATGTGGTGTTCTTGAATGACTTCTCTCACTTACCATAAGTTTGTAAACCCTAACAGTGAATCGTACAGAATTTGGTTTCTTGTAAGTGTAAGACTGTGAAGGTGGCAAGTGTGAAGGTTGACTGCTTTTGCCCACGATGCCCTAGATCCCAGCAGCGGTTCCTGCCATTCCTCAGAAGACCACCAGAGGGTGGTGTGTAGCTGCTTCTGACAAGCACACTGTCCCATTCGAAAGTGGTTCCTTTCCAAGTTCAGTCAGTTCAGTCGCACAGTCATGTCTAACTATTTACGACTTGGTGGACTGCAGCACGCCAGGCCTCCCTGTCCATCGCAGACTCCTCTAGCCTCCTCAAACTCATGTCCATAGAGTGGGTGATACCATCCAACCATCTCATCTTCTGTCGTCCCCATCTGCCTTCAATCTTTCCCAGCATCAGGGTCTTTTCCAATGAGTCAGTTGTTCGCATCAGGTAGCCAGGAGTTTCAGCTTAGCATCTGTTCTTCCAATGAATATTCAGGATTGATTTCCTTTTGGATGGACTGGTTGGATCTCTTTGCAGTCCAAGGGACTCTCAAGAGTCTTTTGCAACACCACAGTTCAGAAGCATCGATTCTTCTGCGCTCAGCTCTCTCTATAGTCCAAGCCTCACATCCATACATGACTACTGGAAAAAACACACCTCTGACTAGATGGACCATTGTCAGCAAAGTAATGTCTCTACTTTTAATATTGCTGTCTAGGTTGGCCATAGCTTTTCTTCCAAGGAGCAAGCATCTTTTAATTTCACGGCTGCAGTCACCGTCTGCAGTGATTTTGGAGCCTAGGAAAATAAAGTCTGTCGCTGTTTCCATTGTTTCCCCATCTATTTGCCATGAAGTGATGGGACCAGGTGCCATGATCTTAGCTTTTTGAATGTCGAGTTTTAAGCCAGCTTTTTTACTCTGCTCTTTCACTTTCATCAACAGGCTCTTCAGTTCCTCTTCACTTTCTGCCATAAGGGTGGTGTCATCTGCATATCTGACATTTGACATTTCTCCTGTCAGTCTTGATTCCAGGTGAAAACCTTTCCAATATAGCCTTCATCAAAACAGTTTTTATGAACTTAGGGGAATTCTTTAAGGTATTTTTGTTTGATTTTGTCTTCAACCTCGTTTGGAAGCTAATTAAAATCACATCTAGTGATAAGTTGAACAACTGACTGAAAGTTGTTTCTTGTGATACATACAAGCATTTAATTCTATGTGTTCACCCCTTTTCTCTGTCCACGTTTGTCCTTTCCTCTCGATATCTACACACAGCTATTTATAGGCATATCATATTTCACAATCTATATAGTTTATTAGGTATATTTTTCAATCACATTGCCCTTTTTTTGTGATTTGGATCTTTGGGTGTGACCAGGATCTGCGTCCTTGAAAATTATGTTTCTAATTGTGGAAGAAAGGATAAAAGATGTCACAGAGAAGTTAAGTAGAAATGTCAAAGTTCTCAGTTTGATTGGATGTATCTGTAGACAACCACCCGAATATTTTAGCATACATGTAATATCTACTCCTCCCACTGAGAAGACCTAGAAAACAATAATCAAACCAGAAGTAAGGATTCCCAACGTTCTAATGTTCCATATTTAATATTCAATGCCATTTTCCAATGAAAGAAACCAAAGCTTATTGGAGAAATGACTGGTTCTAGTCCTAAGCAGGGGATTCACAAGAGTAACTTGAAGCATCTTGCCAAACCAGATAACAGGAAGCATTCAGAGTACAAGGGTCACATCAAAAGTACTTGAACAGATTTCAGGTGTTGAAAGATGGGGCAAATTCAGTTCAGTTCAGTCACTCAGTCATGTCCGACTCTTGGTGACCCCATGAAATGCAGCACACGAGGCCTCCCTGTCCATCGCCAACTCCCATGTCCGTTGAATCAGTGATGCCATCTAAGCATCTCATCCTCTGTTGTCCCCATTTCTTTCTGCCTTTGACTTTTCCCAGCATCAGGGTCTTTTCAAATGAATCATCTCTTCACATCAGGTGGCCAAAATATTGGAGTTTCAGCTTCAACATCAGTCCTTCCAATGAACACCCAGGATTGATCTCCTTTAGGATAGACTGGTTGGATCTCCTTGCAGTTCAAGGGACTCTGAAGAGTCTTCTCCAACACCACAGTTCAAAAGCATCAATTCTTCTGGGCTTAGCTTTCTTTAGAGTCCAACTCTCACATCCACACCTAACTACTGGAAAAACCCATAGCTTTGACTAGACAGGCCTTTGCTGACAAAGTAATGTCTCTTGAATATGCCATCTAGGTTGGTCATAACATTCCTTCCAAGGAGTAAGCGTCTTTTAATTTCATGGCTGCAGTCACCATCTGCAGTGATTTTTAGAGCCCCCCAAAATAAAGTCAGCCACTGTTTCCACTGGTTCCCCATCTATTTGCCATGAAGTGATGGGACCAGATGCCATGGTCATAGTTTTCTGAATGGTCATCTTTAAGCCAACTTTTTCACTGTCTTTTTCAGTTTCATCAAGAGGCTCTTGAGTTCTTCACTTTCTGCCATAAGGATGGTGTCATCTGCGTATCTTAGGTCATTGATATTTCTCCTGGCAATCTTGATTCCAGCTTGTGCTTCTTTCAGCCCTGTCAGGAGCTGCATTAGGCATTACTGACAAAATAGAGGCATGGCCCTAAACCCCCTCCCTTTGTTCCGTAGGCATGGACCCAGAATGAAGGAGTTAGACTTTGTGATTCTGACTTGTTTTTTCCTTTCCTCGGCTGAATTGACTGAAGAGAATATTAAGGTGCCTATTGTTTTTGAGAGGAGCATGAGAAGGCATAAAGCCTTCTGCAGCTGTGCTCAAAGAATAATTCATAAAGTTAATCACTGACGTTTGTTCAAGGATTTTTACAAAAGTGTTCCAGGGTGAGCACGGAGGCTGCAGCTTGAGACCATGGGAGGGATTCCTATCTGAATCCTATTTGTGAGAAAAGTGTTTATGGCAAAAGAGTGCTGAATTTAGGGCTTAGGAATAATTAAAATAGTTAGAAGCTAAAGATTTAAGGATTGCTGTAATGTTACAATATTCTACTATAGCTTATAAAAATTAGGGACTTTAGAGATATTATTAGCTAGAAGCCCTTTCTAAGAAATAGTGAGCTTAGGATACTAGGGGCAAACAGGACTTAGAAAGATAAGAATTAAACTGAGGAATGTGGTATGCAGCCCAGACATTAGCATGAGTTACAGTGTATTCACAAGGACACATGAGGAAAAAGTAGATAAGAGAATCACTGAGGAAGGAACTCCTTTTGAGGGGCAACAATGATTTTTGGAAAAAAATAAATCTGGGTCAATGGGAACTAAAAATATTAAACCTCTGACCTAATGCTGTTGTAAAAGTATAAAAGAGAATCATAAGCTTGAAATAAACAGGCAGTCCAAAGAAACTGAGAGGCTGCCTCAGTTTTTTGCTGACACCGCCCATCCCTTCAGGTTGAATCCCTGGCTGCAGGAGCTGGACTCTGGCACAGCCCAGCGTTTCTCATGATGTACTCTGCATAGAAGTTAAATAAGCAGGGTGACAATATACAGCCTTGACGCACTCCTTTTCCTGTTTGGAATCAGCCTGTTGTTCCACGTCCAGTTCTAACTGTTGCTTCCTGACCTGCATACAGGTTTCTCAAGAGGCAGGTCAGGGGGTCTGGTATTCCCATGTCTTGAAGAATTTCCCACAGTTTCTTGTGATCCACACAGTCAAAGACTTTGGCATAGTCAATAAAGGAGAAGTAGATGTTTTTTTCTGGAACTCCCTTGCTTTTTCCATGATCCAATGAATGTTGGCAATGTGACCTGATTCCTCTGGCTTTTCTAAATCCAGCTTGAACATCTAGAAACTCACCGTTCACGTACTGTTGAAGCCTGGCTTGGAGAATTTGAAGCATTACTTTGCTAGCGTGTGAGATGAGTGCAATTGTGCGGTAGTTTGAGCATTCTTTGGCATTGCCTTTCTTTGGGATTGGAATGAAAACTGACCTTTTCCAGTCTTGTGGTCTCTGCTGAGTTTGCCAAATTTGCTGGCATATTGAGTGCAGCACTTTCACAGCATCATGTCTGTTCGTAGTGATGTTTCCTAAGGCCCACATGACTTCGCATCCCAAGGTGTCTGGCTCTAGGTGAGTGATCACACTATCTGCCATTAGAGCAGTGTTATCTGTGTATATGAGGTTGTTGATATTTCTCCAGGCAATCTTGATTCCACCTTGTGCTTCATCCAGCCCAGCATTTCGCATGATGTACTGTGCCTAGAAGTTAAATAAGCAAACTGACAATACAAGCCTTGATGTTCTCCTTTCCCAATTTTCATGCAGTTTGTTGTTCCACGTTCAGTTCTAACTGTTGCTTCTTGACCTGTATACAGTTTTCTCCTGAGGCAGGTAATGTTTTCTGCTATTCCCATCTCTTTAAGAATTTCCCACAGTTTGTTGTGATCCACCAGGCTTTCCTGGTGGCTCAGCTGGTAAAGAATCTGCCTGCAATGTGGGAGACATGGGTTTGATCCCTGGTTTGGGACGATCTCCCAGAGAAGGGTAAAGCTACCTACTCCAGTGTTCTGGCCTGGAGAATGCATGGACTGTATAGTCCATGGGCTCGCAAAGACTTGGAAATGACTGAGAGAATTTGACTGACAGAGTCAAAGGCTTTATTTTGTGTAGTCATTGAAGCAGAAGTAGATGTTTCTCTGGAATTACCTGCTTTTCTATGATCCAACGGATGTTGGCAATTTGATCTCTTGTTCCTCTGCCTTTGAAATCCATGTTGTTCATCTGGAATTTCTTGGTTCATTTAATGTTGACCTAGCTGGAAGAATTTTGAGCATTAACTTTCTAGCCTGTGAAATGAGCACAGTTAAGTGGTAGTCTGAAGAATCTTTTGCATTGCCTTTTGTGGGATTGGAATGAAACCTGAACTTTTCAGGCCGTGTGGCTACTGCTGAGTTTTCCAAATTTGCTGGCATATAGAGTGCAGCACTTTAACAGCATCATGTTAAATACCTCAGTGGAGGGATCTATCCCCTTCAGAAGCTTTATTTGTAGTAATGCTTCCTAAGACCCACTTGACTACATACTCTAGGATGTCTGGCTCTAGGTGAGTGACCATCCCATGTAGTTGTCCAGGTCATTAATGCCTTTTTTTGTACAGTTCTTCTCTGTATTCTTGCCTGTTCTTAATACCTTCTCCTTCTGTTAGGTCCACACCGTATCTGTCCTTTATTGTGCCCACCTTGGCGTGAAATGTTCCCTTAGTGTATCTAGTTATCGTGAATAGATCTCAGGTCTTTCCCTTCTATTGCTTTCCTCTGTTTCTTTGCATTTTTCCCTTAAGGTTTCTTATCTCTCTCTGCTATTTTTTGGACCTCTGATTTAACAGGGTTACCTCTTTCCTTTTCTCATTTGTGTTTTGTTTCTTTGTTTCTGAGGTATTTGTAAGGCCTTCTCAGACAAATCAGAACTTACAACCACTTCTCAATGGGATTACTTTTGTGTGCTTCTTTGCTTTTAAATTGTGCGTGTTTCTTATATATTTTGGATATGAACCCTTATTAGACATGAGAATTGCCAATATTTTCTTCATTTCCTACTTTGGTTTTCATTTTATCGATGATTCCCCATGCAGACGTTTTGAGTTTGATGTAGTCTCACATGTCCACTTTTCCTTTCACTACTTTTGCTTTTGGAATTGCATCCAAACTTCATTGCCAAGACTGATGTACAGGACTATGGCATCATTTATTTCTAGGAGATTTATGGTTGCAGTTCTTTGATTCAAGGTTTTAATCCATTAGCAATTAGAAAGCCTTAGATCCTAGAAATCGCTTACCATCCCTCCCTATTTAGGGGCAGCATTCCTCTGGCCTGTAGAGAGTGTGCGCAGGTACACACACACACAGCGGAGCACAGTGAATATGAAAAGGACTGCGGGGTGGGATCAGAAGAGGGACAGATATGAGGAGGGTAATAAGAAGAATACACAGGGGCTGGAGGCACTGCCTGCCTGAGACACGGACTCCCACATTTTCCAGGTCTTGTCCCAACGATGTCTGAGAACATTGCTAAAGTCCATGTGGGCATCATCCCCGGTGTGCAGATGGGGACCCGGCCAGGCTTTGAGAGACACAAGGATTCATCCAGGATGGAGAACAGGTAGGAAATGGGAGGTGAGACTGGACCCAGGTCTGTGTCCTCAGAGCTGCACACAGACCCTGCCCGGGAGCTGTGTGGAGGGCTGTGTAGAGCAACTGTGTGAGCCCCGGGGCTGCGGGGATGAGGGATGAGAGGTCAGGATCCCGAGGGTTGTGTGCAGAGGTGTCAACTGTCAATTCAAGGAAGGGGCCCCCGGAGGTGAAGTCACTTCCTTGAGGGCAGACCCTAACAGAACTCGGAACCCTGTCACCAGGCAGCCACCTCCTAGCAACAGCGCCACAGCCAGTTGGGCTCACTTGGCTGGAGAGACTTCATCCCGAAGGATGTTCTCCAGCTGTGTCTCGACTGACCAGGGCTTCTGCTTCAGGAAACCCTGGAGGGAGAGGTTTTTCAGATGTTTCAGGTGGTTCAGGGCTCAGCCTGGATGCCTCTGGTCCTTTACCAGGAGGTCACCTGAGGTAACCGCAGGCAACCTCGAGCTGGCCACACCAGGCCTGGCCGCCACTGGGAGCCTTCCCTGGGCAACACCAGCTGCCCTCATCTCCATGTGGGGGGAAGTGGGACTTGAGGGGAGGTTCTCCCTCTGGGCAGGAACAGGTTGGTGGGCCCGTGGTGACCTGGAGGTCCTGTCACGGTCACACCTGAGGACAGACTGGCAGTGGGGAAACAGCATCCCTGAGGTGCTCTTCTCTGTGCCAGTGTGGATCCAAGGCCCTCAGGTGGTCAGGGGTCTGCATCCTCGGTGGAGGTCGGTGGGGAGAGTGGTGGGCGTGTGTCTGGAGGGGAGATGTCTAGGGGTCTGAGAGGCACCAGAGACAGCTGGCCGGTGCCCTGAGACTTTCTGCCTGGCTGCCGGGCACTTGTTCGCAGGGCTCCTCCCGGGACTGCAGACAGGAGCCTGCCCACGGAGCACCCTGCTCCATCTCCCTGCACGAGGGGCCGGAGCCCCACACCAGCAACAGAGCCCAGGGCGGGCACAGGGTGAGTGCCAGCCGGGAGGCGATCCTACACCCAGGAGGTTCCGGGTCCCAGAGCCACCCTGGCCCTTCCCTGGGTCCCTCCTAGAGTCCTGCTCCCAAAGGAACCTGGGACTGTCAGCTCTGTGAGGCGCCCTCACGGGCCAGGCCCTACTTGTCCACATGCAAAATCACGGTTCACTTCCATGTGGAAATCTCAGAAGGAGATTGTGATAGGCTTTCACTTTATGTTCCCCAAGGAGCCTCTCCACGTGTTTCTATGGTGTATCCTGTATTAACTCCATCCAGGTATCCATGTGGGCCTGTGAATCCTGATGCCTGTCACCCCAGGTTCAGCCCCTCTCACCCCAGTTCTCATCCCCAGAATGGGATGTTGTGGTCACTACCACAGGGATGATGCTGTTAACACACGGGAGCTGTCCAATACAAACTGCCCCGAGACGCTAACACATGTCACCATGGCGCAGTGCCAGGTCACTCGTGATGCCACGACGCTTATTCTGCAGGGGTCACTGCTGCCCCTCCTCCTGTCATGAGTCCAGGAGGCTTGGGGACGGAGTCTGAGCTCCAGCACGTGCCTCCCTGGAGTCTTTGGTGCCGCCTCTGACTCGGGTCTCTGCTGTGTTCCACCCTAGGGGGAAAGTGTGTCCACAGGGGACAGGAATGAGACGTGCAGGGTGTGGAGCGTCCAGAGACGCCGACTGGAGACGTTGGTGGGCAAGCTGGTGCCTGCCTTCCTGGGCGGTGACCCTGCCTACCTCCGCACATTCCTGGGCACCTACAGGGCTTTTGGCACCCCCCAGCAGGTGCTGGACCTTCTCTTCACGAGGTGAGCACTCCCCCTCCCCCACTGGATACTCAGGGAGACCTGGCCACTGTCCAGCTGAGAGTCATGGGAACGTTTCTCCCCCTCTTGAGCCCCAGTTGGCCCCACTCTGCACTTGAGGGGAAGGGAGGAGCAGCCCCTGGGGGAACTAAGTGGGTGCTTCCTGGAAAGTGCTTTCTGGGAACCGGGACCCCTGGAATGGCTGTGGTTGTGCTGAGACATCACGTTCCTCCTCCCCTTGATCAAGCCTCTGTATCCGTTGTCTCTGTGCCTTTGACTTGGGCCCAAAGCATTTTTCCAGCTGCAAGGTGAGGTGTAAGTGGTGCCCTGTCCTGGGTGAGTGAGAGCAAGCATCCCTGACAGTGATCAGTGGTGCCCCAGGCACCTGGAGGGGGCTGGTTGGGCTCATTTGTTCTTGAACATACAGAGGAAGGCGCACGAGGTGCAGGCACTTTTCTAGGAAGAAGCATCATGTAATGCATCGAGCAGACAGCAGTCCTGTCCCCCTGGGCTCAGTTTTCCGGGGTGAGGGTGTGGGAGCGGGGGGACCCTGTCACACTAGCCCTCACATCCAGGCGTGTCTGCAGTACTGTCCATGTGACGCCTCCTGGCCTCCTGTAGGTACGGATGCATCCTCCCTTACTGCGATGAGGATGGTGGACCCCTGCACCAGCTGAAAATGTGAGTGGATTGTGACTCAAGAGGGAGCGACTCCCTATCCCAGAGAACTGCCTGGAGTAATGGGGTTGCTGGTTGGAGAGGGCTGGCAGAATCCTGGATCCCACATAGCTGGGGGTGAAGGTCTGGGGCTCTTCTCCTGGAAGAGAGGAAAGGAGGCGAAGAGAGCTGTGGTGGGTTCTGGGTGCTGTGAGGAGCATCTGGGAGGTCAGAGGTCAGAGTCCGCACACGCAAGTCCACACCCGTACCCTGTTCATCCCAGTCCTGCCTCTACCCCCGATCCTGAGACCCAGAACACAAAGTGTGGAGATCATCCAGCTCACTGTCTGGTGGAACCTCGGTGGGGGTGATCAGCTGGTGCTGAGTGGACCCAGTGACACTCAGGGGACAGCTGAGCCCTCGCTGGGGAAGGATGAGTGTCAGTGGCGGGAGGAGACGCAGGTGCGTCCCTAGCGGACGAGGCAGCCTGTAGATGTAGGAGGTATATGTGCGGTGATAGGAGGGCCCCCGGGAAACCTGGGCAGATGACAGAGTCTGTGTGTGCCCTCCTTGGACAGATACTCCTGGGACCCCTACATGTTCCTGAGATGCAGTGACCAGAGTAGACGCCCTGCCTGCCCTCGCAGTGGTGACACCAGGGGGAGGGGCAGGGAGAGGGACAGTGCGCTGTGTCAGGCTGCCCTCAGGAATCGGACAGATGGTCACCCTATGGATCAAGGGCTGTCACTTAAACAGGCTCGTTGGCGGCCCCTGCCCTGTGTCCAGGCCTCCTCTGCCTGATCTGCCAGGTGAGATGGACCGTGGAGGAGAACTGATCTCTGGATGGGCACGGCAGAAGGCGCAGAGGCCCAGGTCCCCGCAGGGCGGCCCTGGAGTGCAGTGTGCGGGAAGGCCAGGTCTCTGACTCTGCTGCCCACGTGACTCCCCCCAGGGCCATGGCCTCCATCCTGGGCACCTGGCTGCACCTTTACCCTGAGGATTTCCAGCAGTCCCCAGAATTTCCCTGCCTGAAGATGCTCCTCGCTTACGTAGAGCTCAACATGCCCGGCTCAGACCTGGAGCAGCGAGCCCGTCATCTCCTGGCGCAGCTGGAGACCCTGGAGCCCACGGAGGCAGAGGGGCATGGTGAGGAGGACTCGTGGTGGTTGAAGAGGACGGGGACGAATAAGGAAGGGAGGGGGCTGGGCCACACAGAGCAGAGCCTCCTGAGGCTGGACCTAGGCCAGGAGCATTGAGGAGGCTCAGATCACTATTCCCCTGGACTGCAGCCTGGGAGGACTTCCTGGGGGTAGGTGGCATCTTGGATTGAGATTTCAGGGCCAAGTATCGAGTATGTTCCTGTCTTTGGGATCCATGGACAAGCAGACTTACTGACAGTGTTTTCTGTTCTGGGAAATACAGCACCCGCTGGAGAAGAAGCTCTGGACACATCACCAGATCTCACGCCATCAGCACCCCTAATCCCTGCCACAGCTCCACGGTCAGAGCAAGCTCAAAGCCCAGCTCCCTTTCAAGTTCAAGGTCTGCATCAAGTAAACACACCGGCTCCAAACCCAGAGCCACAGCATGCTCATGCCCTGGCTCTCACTTAAGCTGAGAGGCGAGGAAAAGTACCTCCAGGCTCCAGCTGTAGATCCAGAGAACATGCAAGAAACAGCTCTCTTCCTCCTCCAGAGCCTGAATCACCCGGAAATCCTGTGCCAGCACTGCTTCTACACCCTCATTCCCCAGCTTAAGCCAGCCTCGGCCAGGGCACTGCCTGGGCTCTGGAGCCTCTTGGTGCTTTGCAATCAGCTGTGGCTCCTGTGTTATCTAGCTATGGTTCTAGAGACCCCAGCTACCCAGCTTTTCCAGTAGCTCAGGCACTGGAGCCAGTTCCTCCACTAACATCCCTGGAGCCGGTCTCAGATCATCAGCGAGCCTTGCCTTGCCCAGCAGATGGTGTGCTGCCCATGTGCCAGCACCAGGCCTGGAGTCTGTCTCTCCACCCTGATAATTCCCTCTCTTAGTATGTGTTGTTTTTTTTTTTTTAATTACATGTACAAACTTATTTGTTCTATGAAATAAAGTAAACTTAGGAATGGAATTCTATGACTTTTTCAATTGTACGTGTGAGCGGCATGGAGAACATTCACTGCATGACATGACCCCAGCGACTGTCTGTTGCAAAGCATCTGCATCCTATTTGATGCCAACTATTATTTGGGCTCCAAAATCACTGCAGATGGTGACTGCAGCCATGGAATTAAAAGACGCTTACTCCTTGGAAGGAAAGTTATGACCAACCTAGATAGCATATTACAAAGCAGAGATATTACTTGGCCGACAGTGGTCCGTCTAGTCAAGGCTATGGTTTTTCCTGTGGTCATGTATGGGTGCGAGTGTTGGACTGTGAAGAAAGCTCAGCACTGAAGCATTGATGCTTTTGAACTGTGGTGTTGGAGAAGACTCTTGGAAGTCCCTTGGACTGCCAGGAGATCCAACCAGTCCATCCTAAAAGAGACCAGTCCTGGGTGTTCATTGGAAGGCTTGGTGCTGAGGCTGAAAATCCAATCCTTTGGCCACCTCATGCGAAGAGTTGACTCATTGGCAAAGACCCTGATGCTGGGAGGGATTGAGGACAGGAGGGAAGGGGATGACAGGATGAGATGGCTGGGTGGCATCACTGAATCGATGCACATGAGTTTGGTTGAATTCCTGGAGTTGGTGATGGACAGGGAGGCCTGACGTGCTGCGATTCATGGGGTCGCAGAGTTGGACATGACTGAGGGACTGAACTGACCTGAACTGAATCCTGCCGTCTGGGAAGGCACTGCACTCGACTCTCCCTCCCCTGTAATGGACATTAGGACTCTTTCAGCTTTGGGCGCTTGTGTCTAGTGCTGCTCTGAACACTTGTCTGCAGGCTTGCGCCTTTCCGCGTTTACTTCTTTGGGGTGTTGCTGTAGGAGCGGAATGTGGGTGGTGACTGAATTCCGTGTAGCTGCCTGTGGCTGAAGTGTGCCTTTCGTGTTTCCGTTTCCCCTTCCTCGTCTGTGTTGCAGTGTCCTCTCTGCCACACATTCCCGCCTCCTGGTCCCTCACTCTGGGGAAGAAGCCTCTGAGGAGGCCCTTGGGGCCCGTCCCTGAATGAAGCCGCTCGTGTCCTAGGTGAGTCCACAGCCTCGGACCCCGGGGAGAGACTGGCCGAGGCCTCCGGCGGAGTCATGGTCCGTTCCTGCTCCAAAGACACTGTGAGGTCCAGTCTGTGGTCATCACCTTGCTTCTTTCTCATTAGTCGCCACCCCAGATCCACTCCTCTCTGACCCCATGCCCTACTGTCCCTTCTGATGTTAGTGTGCGTGTCGTGTATATTTGTGTGGACACCCCCAGACATCTAATCCCAGTAAGTGGAGATGTTCTGGGGTTCTTGGCTCTCTAATTCCCAAAGCCAAGGCTGTGTGTGTGGCGCAGCCCTAGCCTAGGATGGCCTGAGACTGTGCCCCTGCCCCGGGCCCTGGTGTTTCCCCTCCTATCAGGGCCTCAATGTTCCAAATGGACAGTGACCGATTAAGCAAGGAGCTTTCAAAGCCTGCACACAGTCTGCCCAGCCTTCCACATCTCTGGGTGGTTTACAGCTGGGTGACATGAGCAACCCCAGGCCTCCCTCATAGTTGGAAGGCACCCCCCCCTCCAATGGCTCTGTGGCCTCTCTTGCTGCGGTGAGGAAGAGAGTTCACACTCACTTAACTTCATGCCCTGAAGGATAAGGAACATTTCCCCAAGAACGGCTGAGACACTGTGAGCGATACAAGATGATTTGGACATGGACCACTTGCCAGAATATGATCTGCAGACTAGACGGGCGATCTTTACTCATGCTAACTATGGGAGGAGATCTCTCTGAAACGGGGATTGTCACTTTCAAGTTCACACTGTGTTTTAATGCAGAAGTATTATTTTTCATGATAGCAGATATTAGAGTTTGGAGCACAACTAAAATGATAATGTTTGGGTCATGCAGACAGTCCCGTTATTGAAGCGGATCGGGGAGAGAGCGGGTCAGGGCTTCAGTAAATACAGAGTACGTTGCCCTGTGGTCTAGGAGGAAATTGACTGATTGGCCCCCACAGTTGTCATGACCCAGGGTTCCTGAGGTGGAATTACCACAGGGGCTTGTGTGGGAAGCCCCAGGCACCTTCAGTCCTGATTGCCTTGAGGGTCCGATCCCTGGGTTCTAGGCCTTAGAGAGCAGCGTTCTCCAGTAGGACGTCTGCAGACTGGGCATGGAGACAGTGGCGGCTTAGATGCCCGAGAGCAACTCTCACAGGGATCCCCGCTTTCTTCAGTAACAGCAAGGCTGTTCCTTTCCACCTGGGTCCCTGTGGGCACTTTTCTCCGGCTGTTTCAGAGTGGATCTCAGAGCCATTGCTGGGACTTCAGTCTTTCCTGCTCTTTTTCTGCCTCTTCTCCTCTTCCTCTCTGCCATAATAAAGTGAGCCAGTCGCAACAGGTTATCTAAGATGATTTGGTCCAAACACCTCTTTTAGTAGCTTACTGCTGATTTCTGGATCCGACTGAGTGAGAAATCTCTCTTTTGAGATTGTTCCTCCCTCTGCACTTTCGGGATCAATCTCAGGGAATCTGCAAAAAGGCTTCTATAGTGCATCTCGGGATTTACCTGGAGCTTCCTCTCCCTGTTGTATGTTTGTCAACTTGGCATCATTTAATGTGTCAGTGCCCACTCGCTTGAGTCCTGACAAAGTGACTCTGATCCCATCTTCCTTTAGCCATGTTGGAATCCCAGTGTGATTCTGTTGTGGGGGCAGTCTGATTTCTAGTAGGGAAGGCGGTTATCTCGCCCTCTTCCTCTTCTGCTGATTCCTTACCAAGGCATTCATCCCCATAGGCAATCCCTCCCCGGGGTCCCCCTGCTGGGTGAGGGGCTGCTGCCTACCTAGCTGGAGGAACTCAGCCATGCCAAATTCATAGGTTACTTATGTATCTCAAAATATTCATGCTGAGGAAAAGCATCCAGATACAGAACGATGTTATTTGTGAAGAAAGCAGATTAGTAGTTGCCTGAGGATGGGTGGGAGGCGTGGGTGACCAGGGGCATGAAGCAAACTTGGGGAGCAGTCTGTATGTCTTAATCCTAATTCCGCTGATTCTTTTCTGGATATATACAGGTGTCAAACCTTACTGAACTGCACATTTTAGACGTGGGTTTGTTTTTAAACCACATCTGTACATCCTTGAAGCTGTGATTAAAGCAGCACAGAGTGAAGGATATGAAGCATAGATTTCCCCGGTCGGTGCGGACAGTGGAAGCCCCTGGTGGCATGGAACGTCCATACCCCTGGTCCCCCATGCCGGCTGTCCGTGATGCACCAGGGCAGTTGTGCTTCCTGCAAGGGTGCCAGGAATTCTCAGGCTCTGGAAATGGGAAACCCTCATATCAAATAGGTGATAGCTGAGAACGAGCCTTTCCTCATCTTGACCAAACCATCATCAGGCGAAGTCTTTGATTTTCAAGTGTTTCATCCAAGTCCATGATGGGTAACTACCATATAACACAGGCTTGTCACGAGTCTATCCGTGAAGGAGTCTTCTCAGCTCCCAGCATCTTAGATCATTGGATTAATTGGGAGAAACCTTACCTCCATCTTGGGTAAATGGGTAACATGTGTAAGTGGCTCCTCCATCGGATTCAGGTTACTGCAATTACACAATCAAGGCCCGAGCTCTTAGTTAAAAAGGTGACTTTCATACCAGGTAAGGCATGCTACCATTGAAAAACCTTTCCATAATAGCAACGGTTGAAAGTCATATAAAATGCTCTTTGTCTTCAGTTTCGGTAAGGTCAGGGTGTGTTTTGGGAGTTACTGAGCATGGCAGTTCGTCCGATGTGAGTTTTTGTCACACTTTCTGTCTGTTTTTTCTATTTTATTTTAAAAGGCTTTCTTATTCTTTGTATGTGGTTGCTTTTAACTCCTTGTCTTATAGAGTAGAAAACACATACTTTTAAAAATTATATGTGCATTAATTTTTTAAACACCATTGTTGTAGAGAAGGGGGACAAAAATCAGCAAATGTAGACAAATATGAGAAACCTATTGAAAATGTGTCCATTTCCCCAGCTCCCCTATCTATCCATCACTTACTATCACTTCATCTCTGTTGTGGTTTTTTTTTTTTTTTCCTTCACTTATGGCAGCTGTGTTTTTTTTTTTTTCCTTTAGTAAAACTTGAACGTTTTTCCTTACATTTCAAAATTGAAATTAGATACCACACTCATTGTACCTGAGAATTGCAGACAAAATTTTAAACAGTGGAAATGGAGGAGGGATTTAATATGGAAATTTTAAACATTAATCAATCAGAATAGAAACAGTGTGTTTGATGCAGTCAAGTAAACTTTGGTTCTGGAACATGAAAGTGTAGTCTTTCCATCTAGAAATCAGATGGACTCTTTCAAGTCAATTAAAATGAGCCTTTATGAATAAGATAAATGCTTTCCCAAAAAGGAGTATAGAAAAGAGAATGAAAAATGTCATCCCTATATGCTTAACATGTTAGGCTATGTGAGTATATTTCTGGAAAGCAAACATCATCCAAATTCAATCAAGAAAGATTATATATGTATGTACTGTACGCCCACATTTCCATTCATTTACTGCTGGACACGTCGATTGTCTTTATGCCTTGGCTATGATGCTGCTATGAATATTCAGATGCGCATGTCTTTTCATATTGGTTTATTTGTTTTCTTTGAACATATATGTTCAGTAATGGAACTGCTGAAAAACACAGTAGTTTTATTTTTAGTGTTTTGAGGAAACTCCATACTGCCTTACATATCGGTCACACCAATTTTCATTTCGACCACAGTTTATGAAGGTTCCCTATACTCTACATCCTGGTCAAGACTTCATAACTGTGTTCTTTCTGATGACAGCCATTCTGTATCTCATTGTGGTTTTTATTTGCATGTGTGTGATGATTAACGACATGGAACATCTCTCCAAATGCCTGCTGAACAGCCACGTGTCTTCTTTGGGGAAATGTCTTGTTGTTCATTTGCTCAGTAGTGTTTGACCCTTTATGACCCCATGGACTGCAGGATCCCAGGCTTCCTTGTCCTTCGCTATCTGCCAGAGTTTGCTGAAACCACTGTCCAATGAGTCGATGATGCCATCCAACCATCTCACCTTCTGTCATGCCTCTTCTCCTCCTGCCCTCAATATTTCCCAATCAGGGTCTTTTCCAGTGAGTTGTTACTGGCATCAGCCCACCAAAGTATTGGAGCTTCTGGTTCAGCATCGGTCCTTCCAATGAATATTCTGGGTCGATTTCCTTTAGGATTGACTGGTTTGATCTCCTTGCAGCACAATGGACTCGCAACAGTCTTCGCCAAGAGCACAGTTCAAAAAGCAACAGTTGTGTGGTGCTCAGCCTTCTTTATGGTCCATCTCTCACATCCAGACAGATCTACTGGTGAAACCATAGCTTTGACTATGTCGACCTTTGTCAGCAAAGTGATGTACAAGCTTTTTAAGATGCTGTGTAGGTTTGTCCTAGCTTTTCTTCCAAGGAGCAAGTGTTTTTTAATTTCATGGCTGCAGTCACCATCCACAGTGATTTTGGAGCCCAAGAAAATAAAGTTGGTCACTGTTTTCCATTCTTTCCCCATCTATTTGACTAGAAGTGATGAACTGGATGCCATGAACTTAGTGTTTTCCAAGTTGAGTTTTAAGCCAGCTTTTTCACTCCCCTCTTTCAGCTTCATCAAGAGGCTCTTTCATTACTCTTCTCTTTCCCCCATTCAGTTCAGTTCAGTTACTCAGTCGTGCCCAGCTCGTTGCAACCCCACGACTGCAGCATGCCAGGCCTCCCTCTCCATCACCAACTCCTAGAGTTTGCTCTAACTTGTGTCCATCGAGACAGTGATGCCTTCCACCCATCTCATCCTTTCTCGTCTGCTTGTCCACCTGCCTTCAATCTTCCCCAGCATCAGGGTCTTTTCCAATGAGTCAGTTCTTTGCATCAGGTGGCCAAAGTATTGGCGTTTCAGTTTCAATACGAGTCCCTCCAGTGAATATTCGGACTGATTTCCTTTAGGATGTACTGGTGTGATCTCCTTGCAGTCCAAGGGACTTTCAAGCATCTTCTCTAACACTACAGTTCAAAAGCATCAATTCTTTGGTGCTCAGCTTTCATTCTAGTCCAACTCTCTCATCCATACATGACCGCTGGAGAAACCATAGCTTTGAGTAGATGGACGTTTGTTGGCAAAGTAATGCCTTTGCTTTTTAACGTGCTGTCTAGGTAGGTTATAGCTTTTCTTCCATGGAGCAAGCGTCTTTTAATTTCATGGCTGCAGTCACCACCTGCAGGCATTTTGGAGCCCCACAAAATAAAGTCTGTCACTCTCCCACTGTTTCCCCATCTATTTGCCATTAAGTGATGGGTTCAGATGTCATGATGTAACTTTTTTGAGTGTTGAGCTTTAAGCCAACTTTTTCACTCTCCTGTTTCACTTTCATTGAGAGACTCTTTAGTTCCCCTTTGCTTTTTGCCATAAGAATGGTGTCATCTGTGTATCTGAGGTGACTGATATTTCTCCCTCCCACAGACTGGACATCCAGGTTGTGCTTCATCCAGTCCAGCATTTATCGTGATGTCCTCTGCCTATAAGTTAAAGAAGCAGGGTGACAATATACATCCTTGACATGCTCCTTTCCCGATTTGGAACCAGTCTGTTGGTCCATGTCCAGTTCTAACTGTTGCTAATCGACCTGCATACAGATTTCTCAGGAGGCAGGTCAGGTGGGCTGGTATCCCCATCTCTTTCAGAATTTTCCACAGTTTGTTGTGATCCACACAGTCAAAAGCTTTGGCATATTCAATAACACAGAATTAGATGTTTCTCTGGAACCCTCTTGTTTTTTCAATGATCCAACGGATGTTGGCAATCTGATCTTTGATTCCTCTGGCTTTTCTAAATCCAGCTTGAACATCTGGAAGCCCACAGTTCATGTACTGTGAGGCCTGGCTTGGAGAATATGGAGCATTACTTTGCTACTGTGTGAGAGGAGTGCAATTGTGAAGTAGTTTTAGCATTCTTTGGCATTGCCTTTCTTTGGGACCGGAATCAAAACTGACCTTTTCCAGTCCCACAGCCACTGCTGAATTTTCAAAACTTGCTGGCATATTTAGTGCAGTATGTTCACAGCCTCGTCTTTTAGGATTTGAGATAGTTTCCCTGCAGTTCCATCACCCTTAAAGCACTAAAGTTACATCCCTATAGAACAAAGGTGCAGTGGATTATAACAAAGAAGGTACTTATCAAAGATCTATGTTGTTACTTATATTTTCTCTTTATTAACTATATCAACAAATAAAAGATATGAAAATTTAGCAGCAAGTATTGGCTCAACAAATGAAACCCTTAATCAGTCCTATTCTAATGATTTTGACTCCTTGGAAGCCCCTACATTCCTAGGATGTTTGAAGCTTCCTGTGCCTCTCGTGGTAGGGAGGCCACAAACAATCACATGCGCAGCTGTAAGAGTCCTGTAGGCAGGCTAGAAAGCCAACAGAGGGGTTTTTGGATTGAAACACTCGTATTATGCCCAGGAGACTTATTATCTAAAAGCGCTAAATTAACTTTTTCCAGAAAAGGGTGGTGGGGGGACAGCCCCCTGGTAATATCAGAGGAGTAGGTGAAAGGCACAATTAAGTAAGGCAGGCAGACTCTAGTTTTGGGGATAGATGCTCGCGAAAATTCAGCGAGGCTCCCTTAAGGCCCGACTTGCCTTTGCCTGTCGGACCCCTTAACCTCATGACCTTTGCCACGGGCAGGACACCTCGTGCTGGCTCCCAGCACTCTGCCTTTTCGAAATCCAGCTTGTTCATCTGAAATTTCTTGGTTCATGTAGTGTTGACCTAGCTTGAAGACTTTTGAGCCTTCACTTGCTAGCCTGTGAAGCGAGCACACTTATGCAGAAGGCTGAAGATTCTTTTGCAGGACTGGAATGAAAACTGAACTTTTCCAGCCCTGTGGCTACTGTTGAGTTTTCCAAATTTGCTGGCATATTGAGTGCAGCACTTTCACAGCATCATCTTAAGTGACTCAGTGGAAGGAACTATCCCCTCCACAAGCTTTATTTGTAGTAATGCTTCCTAATACCCACTTGACCTCATACTCAAGGATGTCTGGCTCTAGGTGAGTGACCATCCCACTGTAGTTGTCCAGGTCATTAATGCCTTTTTTGGTATAATTCTTCCGTGTATTTTTGCCTCTTCTTAATATTTTCTGCTTCTGAGTTCCATAACTTATCCGACCTTTATTGTGCCTATTTTTCCACCAGAGTTCCCTTGGTGTCTCTAATTATCTTGAATGGATCTCAGGTCTTTCCCATGCTATTGCTTTCCTCTATTTCTTTGTATTTTTCCCTTAAGGTTTCTTATGTCTCTCTGCTATTTTTTGGAACTCTGAATTAACATGGGTTGATCTTTCCTTTACTCATTTGTGTTTTGTTTCTCTTCATTTCTGAGGTATTTGTAAGGCCTTCTCAGACAAATCAGAAGTTACACCCAATTCTCAATGAGATTACTTTTGTGTGCGTCTTTGCTTTAGAATTGTGTGCATTTCTCACATATTTTGGATAAGAACCCTTATGAGACATGAGAATTGCCAAAACGTTCTCCATTTCACCCTTCATTTTGCATTTTATGGATGGTTCCCCATGCAGAGGCTTTTGAGTTTGATGTAGTCTCACTTGCTCTGTTTTCCATTCACATCTTTTGCTTTTGGAATTATATCCAAACTTCATTGCCAAGACTGATGTACAGGAACATAGTTCCAGTTTATTTCTAGGAGCTTAATGGTTTCAGTTCTTTTATTCCGGTTTTAATCCATTAGAAATTAGAAAGCCTTAGATCCTAGAAATCTCTTACCATCCCTCCCTCTTTAGGGGCAGTGTTCCTCTGGCCTCTAGAAAGGGAGCGCAGGTACACACACACACCCGAGCACAGTGAATATGATAAGGACTGCGGGGTGGGAACCAAAGAGGGACAGATATGAGGAAGGTAATAAGAAGAATACACAGGGGCTGGAGGCACTGCCTGCCTGAGACATGGACTCCCACATTTTCCAGGTCTTGTCCCACCGGTGTCTGAGGTCCATGTGGGCATCATCCCCAGTGTGCAGGGGGGGGACCCGGCCAGGTTTTGAGAGGCACAAGGATTCATCCAGGATGGAGAACAGGTAGGAAGCGGGAGGTGAGCCTGGACCCAGGTCTGTGTCCTCAGGGCTGCACACAGACCCTGCCCGGGAGCTGTGTGGAGGGCTGTGTAGAGCAACTGTGTGAGCCCCGGGGCTGCGGGGATGAGGGATGAGTGGTCAGGGTCCCGAGGGTTGTGTGCAGAGGTGTCAACTGTCAATTCAAGGAAGGGGCCCCCGGAGGTGAAGTCACTTCCTTGAGGGCAGACCCTAACAGAATTCGGAACCCTGTCACCAGCCACCCACCTCCTAGCAACAGCGCCACGGCCAGTTGGGCTCACTCGGCTGGAGAGACTTCATCCCGAAGGATGTTCTCCTGCTGTGTCTCGACTGACCAGGGCTTCTGCTTCAGGAAACCCTGGAGGGAGAGGTTTCTCAGATGTTTCAGGCGGTTCAGTGCTCAGCCTGGATGCCTCTGGTCCTTTATCAGGAGGTCACCTGAGGTAACCACAGGCAACCTCGAGCTGGCCACACCAGGCCTGGCCGCCACTGGGAGCCTTCCCTGGGCAGTGACTGAGGTGCTCTGCTCTGTGCCAGTGTGGATCCAAGGCCCTCAGGTGGTCGAGGGGCTGCATCCTCGGTGGAGGTCGGTGGGGAGAGTGGTGGGCGTGTGTCTGGAGGGGAGATATCTAGGGGTCTGAGAAGCACCAGAGATAGCTGGCCGGTGCCCTGAGACTTTCTGCCTGGCTGCCGGGCACTTGTTCACAGGGCTCCTCACGGGACTGCAGACAGGAGCCGGCCCACGGAGCACCCTGCTCCATCTCCCTGCACGAGGGGCCAGAGCCCCACACCAGCAACAGAGCCCAGGGCGGGCACAGGGTGAGTGCCAGCCGGGAGGCGACCCTACACCCAGGAGGTTCCGGGTCCCAGAGCCACCCTGGCCCTTCCCTGGGTCCCTCCTAGAGTCCTGCTCCCAAAGGAACCTGGGACTGTCATCTCTGCGAGGCACTCTCATGGGCCAGGCCCTACTTGTCCAGATGCAAAATCACGGTTCACCTCCATGTGGAAATCTCAGAAGGAGATTGTGATAGGATTTCAATTCATGTTCCCCAAGGAGCCTCTCTGCATGGTTCTGTATCCTCTATGAACTCCATCCCAGGTATCCATGTGGGCCTGAGATTCCTAATGCCTCCAGATGCAGCCCCGCTCACCCCAGTTCTCATCCCCAGAATGGGATGTTGTGGTCACTACCACAGGGATGATGCTGTTAACACACGGGAGCTGTCCAATACAAACTGCCCCGAGACGCTAACACACGCCACCATGGCCCAGTGCCAGGTCACTCGTGATGCCAGGACGCTTATTCTGCAGGGGGTACTGCTGCCCCTCCTCCTGTCATGAGTCCTGAGGCTTGGGGACGGAGTCTGAGCTCCAGCACGTGCCTCCCTGGAGTCTTTGGTGCCGCCTCTGACTCGGGTCTCTGCTGTGTTCCACCCTAGGGGGAAAGTGTGTCCACAGGGGACAGGAATGAGACGTGCAGGGTGTGGAGCGTCCAGAGACGCCGACTGGAGACGTTGGTGGGCAAGCTGGTGCCTGCCTTCCTGGGCGGTGACCCTGCCTACCTCCACACATTCCTGGGCACCTACAGGGCTTTTGGCACCCCCCAGCAGGTGCTGGATCTTCTCTTCATGAAGTGAGCACTTCCCCTCCCCCACTGGGTACTCGGGGAGACCTGGCCACCATCCAGCTGAGAGTCGTGGGCATGTCTCTCCCCCTCTGTGAGCCCCAGTTGGTTCCCCTCTGCACTTGTGGGGAAGGGAGGAGCAGCCCCCGGGGGGACTAAGTGGGTGCTTCCTGGAAAACGCTTTCCGGGAACCGGGACCCCTGGAATGGCTGTGGTTGTGCTGAGACATCACGTTCCTCCTCCCATTGAGGAAGCCTCTGTCTCCGTTGTCTCTGTGCCTTTGACTTGGGCCCAAAGCATTTTCCCAGCTGCAAGGTGAGGTGTAAGTGGTGCCCTGTCCTGGGTGAGTGAGAGCAAGCGTCCCTGAGAGTGATCAGTGGTGCCCCAGGCACCTGGATGGGGCTGGTTGGGCTCATTTGTTCTTGAAATATAGAGGAAGGCACACGAGGTGCTGGCACTTTTCTAGAAAGAAACATCATGTAATGCATCGAGCGGACAGCAGTCCTGTCCCCCAGGGCTCAGTTTTCCGGGGTGGGGGTTGTGGGAGCGGGGGGACCCTGTCACACTAGCCGTCACATGCAGGCGTGTCTGCAGTACTGTCCACGTGACGCCTCCTGGCCTCCTGTAGGTACGGATGCATCCTCCCTTACTGTGATGAGGATGGTGGACCCCTGCACCAGCTGAAAATGTGAGTGGATTGTGACTCAAGAGGGAGCAACTCCCTATCCCAGAGAACTGCCTGGCGTAATGGGATTGCTGGTTGGAGAGGGCTGGCAGAATCCTGGATCCCACATAGCTGGGGGTGAAGGTCTGGGGCTCTTCTCCTGGAAGAGAGGAAAGGAGGCGAAGAGAGCTGTGGTGGGGTCTGGGGTGCTGTGAGGAGCATCTGGGAGGTCAGAAGTCAGAGTCCGCACACGCAAGTCCACACCCGTACTCTATCCATCCCAGTCCTGCGTCTACCCCTGATCCTGGGACCCAGAACACAAAGTGTGGAGAACATCCAGCTCACTGTCTGGTGGAACCTCGATGGGGGTGATCAGCTGGTGCTCAATGGACCCAGTGACACTCAGGGGACAGCTGAGCCCTCGCTGGGGAAGGATGAGTGTCAGTGGCGGGAGGAGACTCAGGTGCGTCCCTAGCGGACGAGGTAGCCTGTTGATGTAGCAGGTAAATGTGCGGTGTTAGGACGCCTGCGGGAAGCCTGGGCTGAAGACAGAGTCTGTGTGTGCCCTCCTTGGACAGATACACCTGGGACCCCTACATGTTCCTGAGATGCAATGACCAGAGTAGACACCCTGCCTGCCCTCGCAGTGGTGACACCAGGGGGAGGGGCAGGGAGAGGGACAGTGTGCCGTGTCAGGCTGCCCTCAGGAGGCAGACAGATGGTCACACCATGGATCAAGGGCTGTCACTTAAACAGGCTCGTTGGCGGCCCCTGCCCTGTGTCCAGGCCTCCTCTGCCTAATCTGCCAGGTGAGATGGACCGTGGAGGAGAACTGATCTCTGGATGGGCTCGGCAGAAGACACAGAGGCCCAGGTCCCCACAGGGTGGCCCTGGAGTGCAGTGTGGCGGGAAGGCCAGGTCTCTGACTCTGCTGCCCACGTGACTCCCCCCAGGGCCATGGCCTCCATCCTGGGCACCTGGCTGCACCTTTACCCTGAGGATTTCCAGCAGTCCCCAGAATTTCCCTGCCTGAAGATGCTCCTCGCTTATGTAGAGCTCAACATGCCCGGCTCAGACCTGGAGCAGCGAGCCCGCCATCTCCTGGCACAGCTGGAGGCCCTGGAGCCCACGGAGGCAGAGGGGCATGGTGACGAGGACTCAGGTTGGGTGAAGAGGACGCGGACGAATAAGGATGGGAGGGGGCTGAGCCACACAGAGCAGAGCCTCCTGAGGCTAGACCTAGGCCAGGAGCATTGAGGAGGCTCAGATCACTATTCCCCTGGACTGCAGCCTGGGAGGACTTCCTAGGGATAGGTGGCATCTTGGATTGAGATTTCAGGGCCAAGTATCGAGTATGTTCCTGTCTTTGGGATCTATGGACAAGGAATCTTACTGACAGTGTTTTTGTTTTCTCTTCTGGGAAATACAGCACCCGCTGGAGAAGAAGCTCTGGACACACCACCAGAACTCACGCCAACTGCACCCCTAATCCCTGCCACAGCTCCACAGTCAGAGCAAGTTCAAAGCCCAGCTCCCTTTCAAGTTCAAGGTCTGCATCAAGTAAACACACCGGCTCCAAACCCAGAGCCACAGCATGCTCATGCCCTGGCTCTGACTTAAGCTGAGAGCCGAGGAAAAGTACCTCCAGGCTCCAGTTGTAGATCCAGAGAACATGCAAGAAACAGCTCTCTTCCTCCTCCAGAGCCTGAATCACCCGGAAATCCTGTGCCAGCACTGCTTCTACACCCTCATTCCCCAGCTTAAGCCAGCCTCGGCCAGGGCACTGCCTGGGCTCTGGAGCCTCTTGGTGCTTTGTAATCAGCTGTGGCTCCGGTGTTATCTAGCTATGGTTCTAGAGACCCCAGCTACCCAGCTTTTCCAGTAGCTCAGGCACTGGAGCCAGTTCCTCCACTAACATCCCTGGAGCCGGTCTCAGATCATCAGCGAGCCTTGCCTTGCCCAGCAGATGGTGTGCTGCCCCCGTGCCAGCACCAGGCCTGGAGTCTGTCTCTCCACCCTGATAATTCCCTCTCTTAGTATGTGTTGTTTTTTTTTTTTTAATTACATGTACAAACTTATTTGTTCTATGAAATAAAGTAAACTTAGGAATGGAATTCTATGACTTTTTCGAGCCCAGCAGATGGTGTGCTGCCCCCGTGCCAGCACCAGGCCTGGAGTCTGTCTCTCCACCCTGATAATTCCCTCTCTTAATATGTGTTTTTTTTTTTTAATTATATGTACAAACTTATTTGTTGAAACTTTATTTCATTTAAATCTTTACCTTAAGATACTCAAAAAGTTAACATGCACACTCGCCGTACCTCTTGTAAGTGATGCAATGTACTGGGGGCAGCTAACAGACAACGTCTCGTAGACCTAGGATGAACGGCGGTTGATAATAAACCCGAGGTTTTACACTGCAGATGGTGACTGCAGCCATGGAATTAAAAGACGCTTACTCCTTGGAAGGAAAGTTATGACCAACCTAGATAGCATATTACAAAGCAGAGATATAACTTGGCCCACAACGGTCCGTCTAGTCAAGGCTATGGTTTTTCCTGTGGTCATGTATGGATGCGAGTGTTGGACTGTGAAGAAAGCTCAGCACTGAAGCATTGATGCTTTTGAGATGTGGTGTTGGAGAAGACTCTTGGAAATCCCTTGCACTGCCAGGAGATCCAACCAGTCCATCCTAAAAGAGACCAGTCCTGGGTGTTCATTGGAAGGACTGGTGCTGAGGCTGAAACTCCAATACTTTGGCCACCTCATGCGAAGAGTTGACTCATTGGCAAAGACCCTGATGCTGGGAGGGATTGAGGACAGGNACTGCCAGGAGATCCAACCAGTCCATCCTAAAAGAGACCAGTCCTGGGTGTTCATTGGAAGGACTGGTGCTGAGGCTGAAACTCCAATACTTTGGCCACCTCATGCGAAGAGTTGACTCATTGGCAAAGACCCTGATGCTGGGAGGGATTGAGGACAGGAGGGAAGGGGATGACAGGCTGAGATGGCTGGGTGGCATCACCGAATTGATGCACATGAGTTTAGTTGAGCTCCTGGAGTTGGTGATGGACAGGGAGGCATGACGTGCTGCGATTCATGGGGTCGCAGAGTTGGACATGACTGAGGGACTGAACTGACCTGAACTGAATCCTGCCGTCTGGGAAGGCACTGCACTCGACTCTCCCTCCCCTGTAATGGACATTAGGACTCTTTCAGCTTTGGGCGCTTGTGTCTAGTGCTGCTCTGAACACTTGTCTGCAGGCTTGCGCCTTTCCGCGTTTACTTCTTTGGGGTGTTGCTGTAGGAGCGGAATGTGGGTGGTGACTGAATTCCGTGTAGCTGCCTGTGGCTGAAGTTTGCCTTTCGTGTTTCCATTTCCCCTTCCTCGTCTGTGTTGCAGCGTCCTGTCTGCCACACATTCCCACCTCCTGGTCCCTCACTCTGGGGAAGAAGCCTCTGAGGAGGCCCTTGGGGCCCGTCCCTGAATGAAGCCGCTCGTGTCCTAGGTGAGTCCACAGCCTCGGACCCCGGGGAGAGACTGGCCGAGGCCTCCGGCGGAGTCATGGTCCGTTCCTGCTGCAAAGACAGTGTGAGGTCCAGTCTGTGGTCATCGCCTTGCTTCTTTTTCATTAGTCGCCACCCCAGATCCACTCCTCTCTGACCCCATGCCCTACTGTCCCTTCTGATGTTAGTGTGAGTGCCGTGTATATTTGTGTGGACACCCCCAGACATCTAATCCCAGTAAGTGGAGATGTTCTGGGGTTCTTGGCTCTCTAATTCCCAAAGCCAAGGCTGTGTGTGTGGCGCAGCCCTAGCCTAGGATGGCCTGAGACTCTGCCCCTGCCCCGGGCCCTGGTGTTTCCCCTCCTATCAGGGCCTCAATGTTCCAAATGGACAGTGACCGATTAAGCAAGGAACTTTCAAAGCCTGCACACAGTCTGCCCAGCCTTCCCCATCTCTGGCTGGTTCATGGCTGGGTGACATGAGCAACCCCAGGCCTCCCTCATAGTTGGAAGGCACCCCTCCCTCCCCCATGACTCTGTGGGCCTCTCTTTGCTGCGGTGAGGAAGAGAGTTCACACTCACTTAATCATGCCCTGAAGGATAAGGAACATTTCCCCAAGAACAGCTGAGGCACTGTGAGCGATACAAGGTGACTTGTACATGGCCCACGTGCTCGAATGTAATCTGCAGAGTAAACAGGCGATCTGTACCCATGCCAACTATGGGAGGAGATCTCTCTGAAACGGGGATTGTCACTTTCAAGTTCACACTGTGTTTTAATGCAGAAGTAATATTTTCCTTGATAGCAGATATTGGAGTTTAGAGCACAACTGAAATAATGTTTGGGTCATGCAGACAGTCCCGTTATTGAAGTGGATCAGGGAGAGAGTGGGTCAGGGCTTCAGTAAATACAGAGTAAGTAGCCCTGTGGTCTAGGAGGAAATCGACTGATTGGCCCCCACAGTTGTCATGACCCAGGGCTCCTCAGGTGGAGTTACCACAGGAGCTTGTGTGGGGAGCCCTAGGCACCTTCAGTCCTGATTGCCTTGAGGGTTCGTTCCCTGGGGCCTAGGCCTCAGAGAGCAGTGTTCTCCAGAGTGGACGTCTGCAGACTGGGCATGGAGACAGTGGCGGCTTAGATGCCCGAGAGCAACTCTCACAGGGATCCCCGCTTTCTTCAGTAACAGCAAGGCTGTTCCTTTCCACCTGGGTCCCTGTGGGCACTTTTCTCCGGCTGTTTCAGAGTGGATCTCAGAGCCATTGCTGGGACTTCAGTCTTCCGTGCTCTTTCTCTGCCTCTTCTCCTCTTCCTCTCTGCCATAATAAAGTGTCTGAGCCAGTCGCAACAGGTTATCTAAGATGATTTGGTCCAAACGCCTCTTTTAGTAGCTTACTGCTGATTTCTGGATCCAACTGAGTGAGAAATCTCTCTTTTGAGATTGTTCCTCCCTCTGCACTTTCGGGATCAATCTCAGGGAATCTGCAAAAAGGATTCTGTAGTGCATCTCGGAATTTACCTGGAGCTTCCTCTCCCTTTCTGTTTGTCAACTTGGCCTCGTTTAATGTCTTAGTGCCCACTCGCTTGAGTCCTGACAAAGTGACTCTGATCCCATCTTCCTTTAGCCATGTTCGAATCCCAGTGTGATTCTGTTGTGGGGGCAGTCTGATTCCTAGTAGGTAAGGCAGCTATCTCGCCCTCTTCCTCTTCTGCTGATTCCTTACCAAGGCATTCATCCCCATAGGCAATCCCTCCCCGGGGTCCCCCTGCTGGGTGAGGGGCTGCTGCCTACCTAGCTGGAGGAACTCAGCCATGCCAAATTCATAGGTTACTTATGTATCTCAAAATATTCATGCTGAGGAAAAGCATCCAGATACAGAACGATGTTATTTGTGAAGAAAGCAGATTAGTAGTTGCCTAATGGATGGGTGGGAGGCGTGGGTGACCAGGGGCATGAAGCAAACTTGGGGAGCAGTCTGTATGTCTTAATCCTAATTCCGCTGATTCTTTTCTGGATATATACAGGTGTCAAACCTTACTGAACTGCACATTTTAGACGTGGGTTTGTTTGTTTTTTTAAACCACATCTGTACATCCTTGAAGCTGTGATTAAAGCAGCACAGAGTGAAGGATATGAAGCATAGATTTCCCCGGTTGGTGCGGACAGTGGAAGCCCCTGGTGGCATGGAACGTCCATACCCCTGGTCCCCCATGCCGGCTGTCTGTGATGCACCAGGGCAGTTGTGCTTCCTGCAAGGGTGCCAGGAATTCTCAGGCTCTGGAAATGGGAAACCCTCATATCAAATAGGTGATAGCTGAGAACGAGCCTTTCCTCATCTTGACCAAACCATCATCAGGCGAAGTCTTTGATTTTCAAGTGTTTCATCCAAGTCCATGATGGGTAACTACCATATAACACAGGCTTGTCACGAGTCTATCCGTGAAGGAGTCTTCTCAGCTCCCAGCATCTTAGATCATTGGATTAATTGGGAGAAACCTTTCCTCCATTTTGGTTAAATGGGTAACATGAGTAAGTGGCTCCTCCATCGGATTCACGTTACTGCAATTACGCAATCAAGGCCCGAGCTCTTAGTTATAAAGGCGACTTTCATACCACGTAAGGCATGCTACCATTGAAAAACCTTTCCATAATAGCAACGGTTGAGAGTCATTTAAAACACTCTTTGTCTTCGGTTTTGGTAAGGTCGGGGGTGTGTTTTGAGAGTTACTGAGCATGGTAGTTCATCCGATGAGTTTTTGTAACACTCTCTGTTTTTTCTATTTTATTTTAAAAAGCTTTCATGTTCTTTGTATGTGGTTGCTTTTAACTCCTTGTCTTATAGAGTAGAAAACACATACTTTTAAAAATTATATGTGCATTAATTTTTTAGACACCATCATTGTAGAGAAAGGGGACAAAAAGAAGCAAATGTAGACAAATATGGGAAGCCTATTGAAAATGTGTTCATTTCCCCAGTTCCCATATCTATCCATCACTTACTATCACTTCATCTCTGTTGTGGGGTTTTTTTTTTTTTTTCTTCACTTATGGCAGCTGTGCTTTTTTTTTTTCCTTTAGTAAAACTTGAGCGTTTTTCCTCACATTTCAAAATTGAAATTACACACCACACTTATTGTACCTGAGAATTGAAGACAAAATTTTAAACAGTGGAAATGGAGGAGGGATTTAATATGGAAATTTTACACATTAATCAATCAGAATAGAAACAGTATGCTTGATGCAGTCAAGTAAATTTTGGTTCTGGAGCATGAAAGTGTAGTCTTTCTATCTAGAAATCAGATGGACTCTTTCAAGTCAATTAAAATGAGCCTTTATGAATAAGATAAATGCTTTCCCAAAAAGGATTATAGAAAAGAGAATGAAAAATGTCATCCCTATATGCTTAACATGTTAGGCTATGTGAGTATATTTCTGGAAAGCAAACGTCATCCAAATTCAATCGAGAAAGATTATATATGTATGTACTGTACGCCCACATTTCCATTCATCTACTGCTGGACACATCGATTTCTTTATGCCTTGGCTATAATGCTGCTATGAATATTCAGATGCACATGTCTTTTCATATTGGTTTATTTGTTTTCTTCGAAGATATATATTCAGTAATGGAACTGCTGAAAAACACAGTAGTTTTATTTTTAGTGTTTTGAGGAAACTCCATACTGTCTCCTATATCGGCTACATCAATTTTCGTTCCGACCACAGTTTACAAATGTTCCCTGTACTCTACATCCTGGTCAAGACTTCATAACTGTGTTCTTTCTGATGACTGCCATTCTGTACCTCATTGTGGTTTTTATTTGCATGTGTGTGATGATTAACGACATGGAACATCTCTCCAAATGCCTGCTGAACAGCCACGTGTCTTCTTTGGGGAAATGTCTTGTTCATTCGCTCAGTGGTGTTTGACCCTTTATGACCCCATGGACTGCAGGATCCCAGGCTTCTTTGTCCTTCACTATGTGCCAGAGTTTGCTGAAACCACTGTCCAATGAGTCGATGATGCCATCCAACCATCTCATCCTCTGTCACGCCTCTTCTCCTCCTGCCCTCAATATTTCCCAATCAGGATCTTTTCCAGTGAGTTGTTACTGGCATCAGGCCGCGAAAGTACTGGAGCTTCTGAACCAGAAGAATATTCTGAATATTCTGAACCAGAATATTCATCGGTCCTTCCAATGAATATTCAGGGTCGATTTCCTTTAGGATTGACTGGTTTGATCTCCTTGCAGCACAATGGACTCACAACAGTCTTTGCCAAGAGCACAGTTCAAAAAGCAACAGTTGTGTGGTGCTCAACCTTCTTTATGGTCCATCTCTCACATCCAGACAGATCTACTGGTGAAACCATAGCTTTGACTATGTCGACCTTTGTCAGCAAAGTGATGTACATGCTTTTGAAGATGCTGTGTAGGTTTGTCCTAGCTTTTCTTCCAAGGAGCAAGTGTCTTTTAATTTCATGGCTGATGTGACCATCCACAGTGATTTTGGAGCCCAAGAAAATAAAGTCGGTCACTGTTCTCCATTCTTTCCCCATCTATTTGACTAGAAGTGATGAACTGGATGCCATGAACTTAGTGTTTTCAATGTTGAGTTTTAAGCCAACTTTTTCACTCCCCTCTTTCAGCTTCATCAAGAGGCTCTTTCGTTACTCTTCTCTTTCTGCCATTCAGTTCAGTTCAGTCGCTCAGTTATGCCCAGCTCTTTGCGACCCCACAGACTGTAGCATGCCAGGCCTCCCTCTCCATCACCAACTGCCAGAGTTTGCTCAAACTTGTGCTCATCGTGACGGTGATGCCATCCACCCATCTCATCCTCTGTCATCTGCTTCTCCACCCGCCTTCAATCTTTCCCAGCATCAGGGTCTTTTCCAATGAGTCAGTTCTTCACATCAGGTGGCCAAAGTATTGGTGTTTCAGCTTCAACACGAGTCTGTCCAGTGAATATTCGGACTGATTTCCTTTAGGGTGAACTGGTGTGATCTCCTTGCAGTCCAAGGGACTCTCAAGCATCTTCTCGAACACTACAGTTCAAAAGCAACAATTCTTCAGCACTCAGTTTTCTGTCTAGTCCAACTCTCATCCATACATGACCACTGGAGAAACCATAGCTTTGAGTAGATGGACGTTTGTTGGCAAAGTAATGTCTTTGCTTTTTAATGTGCTGTCTAGGTAGGTTATAGCTTTTCTTCCATGGAGCAAGCGTCTTTTAATTTCATGGCTGCAGTCACCACCTGCAGGCATTTTGGAGCCCAGGAAGATAAAGTCTGTCACTCTCCCACTGTTTCCCCATCTATTTGCCATGAAGTGATGGGGCCGGATGCCTTGATGTAACTTTTTTGTGTGTTGAGCTTTAAGCCAACTTTTTCACTCTCCTGTTTCACTTTCATTGAGAGACTCTTTAGTTCCTCTTCGCTTTTTGCCATAAGAATGGTGTCATCTGCATATCTGAGGTGATTGATATTTCTCCCTCAACAGTTCAAAAGCATCAATTCTTTGGTGCTCAGCTTTCATTCTAGTCCAACTCTCTCATCCATACATGACCACTGGAGAAACCATAGCTTTGAGTAGATGGACGTTTGTTGGCAAAGTAATGTCTTTGCTTTTTAATGTGCTGTCTAGGTAGGTTATAGCTTTTCTTCCATGGAGCAAGCGTCTTTTAATTTCATGGCTGCAGTCACCACCTGCAGGCATTTTGGAGCCCCACAAAATAAAGTCTGTCACTCTCCCACTGTTTCCCCATCTATTTGCCATGAAGTGATGGGTTCAGATGTCATGATGTAACTTTTTTGTGTGTTGAGCTTTAAGCCAACTTTTTCACTCTCCTGTTTCACTTTCATTGAGAGACTCTTTAGTTCCTCTTCGCTTTTTGCCATAAGAATGGTGTCATCTGCATATCTGAGGTGATTGATATTTCTCCCTCCCAGAGACTGGACATCCAGTTTGTGCTTCATCCAGTCCAGCATTTCTCATGATGTCCTCTGCCTATAAGTTAAAGAAGCAGTGTGACAATATACATCCTTGACATGCTCCTTTCCCGATTTAGAACCAGTCTGTTGGTCCATGTCCAGATCTAACTGTTGCTAATCGACCTGCATACAGATTTCTCAGGAGGCAGGTCAGGTGGGCTGGTATTCCCATCTCTTGAAGAATTATCCACAGTTTCTTGTGATCCACACAGTCAAAAGCTTTGGTGTATTCAATAGCGCAGAAATAGATGTTTCTCTGGAACCCTCTTGCTTTTTTGATGATCCAACGGATGTTGGCAATCTGGTCTTTGATTCCTCTGGCTTTTCTAAATCCAGCTTGAACATCTGGAAGCTCACAGTTCATGTACTGTGAAGCCTGGCTTGGAGAATATGGAGCATTACTTTGCTACTGTGTGAGAGGAGTGCAATTATGAAGTAGTTTTAGCATTCTTTGGCATTGCCTTTCTTTGGGACTGGAATCCAGTCCCGCAGCCACTGCTGAGTTTTCAAAACTTGCTGGCATATTTAGTGCAGTATGCTCACAGCCTCGTCTTTTAGGATTTGAGATAGTTTCCCTGCAGTTCCATCACCCTTAAAGCACTAAAGTTACATCCGTATAGAACAAAGGTGCAGTGGGTTATAACAAAGAAGGTACCTATCAAAGATCTATGTTGTTCCTTATTTTTTCTTTATATCAACTATTCAGTTCAGTTCAGTCACTAGTCGTGTCCGACTCTTTGCGACCCCATGAATCACAGCACGCCAGGCCTCCCTGTTCATCACCATCTCTCGGAGTTCAAAGAGCCACCCTGGCCCTTCCCTGGGTCCCTCCTAGAGTCCTGCTCCCAAAGGAACCTGGGACTGTCATCTCTGCGAGGCGCCCTCACGGACCAGGCCCTACTTGTCCACATGCAAAATCACTGTTCACTTCCATGTGGAAATCTCAGGAGATTGTGATAGGATTTCATATCATGTTCCCCAAGGAGCCTCTCCACATGGTTCTGTATCCTCTATTAACTCCATCCCAGGTATCCCTGTGGGCCTGTGAATCCTAATGCCTCCAGATGCAGCCCCGCTCACCCCAGTTCTCATCCCCAGAATGGGATGTTGTGGTCACCACCACAGTGATGATGCTGTTATCACACGGGAGCTGTCCAATACAAACTGCCCTGAGATGCTAACACACGTCACCATGGCGCAGTGCCAGGTCACTCGTGATGCCAGGACGCTTATTCTGCAGGGGTCACTGCTCCCCCTCCTCCTGTCATGAGTCCTGAGGCTTGGGGACTGAATCTGAGCTCCAGCACGTGCCTTCCTCGAGTCTTTGGTGCCGCCTCTGACTCGGGTCTCTGCTGTGTTCCACCCTAGGGGGAAAGTGTGTCCACAGGGGACAGGAATGAGACGTGCAGGGTGTGGAGCGTCCAGAGACGCCGACTGGAGACGTTGGTGGGCAAGCTGGTGCCTGCCTTCCTGGGCGGTGACCCTGCCTACCTCCGCACATTCCTGGGCACCTACAGGGCTTTTGGCACCCCCCAGCAGGTGCTGGATCTTCTCTTCATGAAGTGAGCACTTCCCCTCCCCCACTGGGTACTCGGGGAGACCTGGCCACCATCCAGCTGAGAGTCGTGGGCATGTCTCTCCCCCTCTGTGAGCCCCAGTTGGTTCCCCTCTGCACTTGTGGGGAAGGGAGGAGCAGCCCCCGCGGGGACTAAGTGGGTGCTTCCTGGAAAACGCTTTCCGGGAACCGGGACCCCTGGAATGGCTGTGGTTGTGCTGAGACATCACGTTCCTCCTCCCGTCGAGGAAGCCTCTGTCTCCGTTGTCTCTGTGCCTTTGACTTGGGCCCAAAGCATTTTCCCAGCTGCAAGGTGAGGTGTAAGTGGTGCCCTGTCCTGGGTGAGTGTGAGCAAGCGTCTCTGAGAGTGATCAGTGGTGCCCCAGGCACCTGGAGGGGGCTGGTGGGCTCATTTGTTCTTGAAATATAGAGGAAGGCGCACGAGGTGCAGGCACTTTTCTAGGAAGAAGCTTCATGTAATGCATCGAGCAGACAGCAGTCCTGCGCCCCAGGGCTTCGGTTTTCCGGGGTGGGGGTTGTGGGAGCGGGGGGACCCTGTCACACTAGCCCTCACATGCAGGCGTGTCTGCAGTACTGTCCACGTGACGCCTCCTGGCCTCCTGTAGGTACGGATGCATCCTCCCTTACTGCGATGAGGATGGTGGATCCCTGAACCAGCTGAAAATGTGAGTGGATTGTGACTCAAGAGGGAGCGACTCCTTATCCCAGAGAACTGCCTGGAGTAATGGGATTGCTGGTTGGAGAGGGGTGGCAGAATCCTGGATCCCACATAGCTGGGGGACAAGGTCTGGGGCGCTTCTCCTGGAAGAGAGCAAAGGGGGCCAAGAGAGCTGTGGTGGGGTCTGGGGTGCTGTGAGGAGCATCTGGGAGGTCAGAGGTCAGAGTCCGGCCATGCGAGTCCACATGCAAACCCTGTCCATCCCAGTCCTGCGTCTACCCCTGATCCTGGGACCCAGAACACAAAGTGTGGAGATCATCCAGCTCACTGTCTGGTGGAACCTCGGTGGGGGTGATCAGCTGGTGCTGAGTGGACCCAGTGACACTCAGGGGACAGCTGAGCCCTCGCTGGGGAAGGATGAGTGTCAGTGGCGGGAGGAGACGCAGGTGCGTCCCTAGCGGACGAGGCAGCCTGTAGATGTAGGAGGTAAATGTGCGGTGATAGGAGGGCCCCCGGGAAGCCTGGGCAGATGACAGAGTCTGTGTGTGCCCTCCTTGGACAGATACACCTGGGACCCCTACATGTTCCTGAGATGCAGTGACCAGAGTAGACGCCCTGCCTGCCCTCGCAGTGGTGACACCAGGGGGAGGGGCAGGGAGAGGGACAGTGCGCTGTGTCAGGCTGCCCTCAGGAATCGGACAGATGGTCAC
>SJYT01066703.1:60640-91392 GCA_006410635.1 Cephalophus harveyi
AATTTCTTGGTTCATTTAGTGTTGACCTAGCTTGAAGACTTTTGAGCCTTCACTTGCCAGCCTGTGAAGCGAGCACACTTATGCAGAAGGTTGAAGATTCTTTTGCAGGACTGGAATGAAAACTGAACTTTTCCAGCCCTGTGGCTACTGCTGAGTTTTCCAAATTTGCTGGCATATTGAGTGCAGCACTTTCACAGGATCATCTTAAGTAACTCAGTGGAAGGAACTATCCCCTCCACAAGCTTTATTTGTAGTAATGCTTCCTAATACCCACTTGACCTCATACTCAAGGATGCCTGGCTCTAGGTGAGTGACCATCCCATTGTAGTTGTCCAGGTCATTAATGCCTTTTTTGGTATAATTCTTCTGTGTATTTTTGCCTCTTCTTAATATTTTCTGCTTCTGAGGTCCATAACTTATCTGACCTTTATTGTGCCTATTTTTCCACCAGGATCCCTTAGTGTCTCTAATTATCTTGAATGGATCTCAGGTCTTTCCCACGCTATTGCTTTCCTCTATTTCTTTGTATTTTTCCCTTAAGGTTTCTTATCTCTCTTTGGTATTTTTTGGAACTCTGAACTAACATGGGTTTATCTTTCCTTTACTCATTTGTGTTTGTTTCTCTTCATTTCTGAGGTATTTGTAAGGCCTTCTCAGACAAATCAGAACTCTTACACCCATTTCTCAATGAGATGACTTTTGTGTGCGTCTTTGCTTTAGAATTGTGTGCGTTTCTTACATATTTTGGATAAGAACCCTTATGAGACATGAGAATTGCCAAAACGTTCTCCATTTCATCCTTCATTTCTCATTTTATTGATGGTTCCCCATGCAGAGGCTTTTGAGTTTGATGTAGTCTCACTTGCTCTGTTTTCCATTCACATCTTTTGCTTTTGGAATTATATCCAAACTTCATTGCCAAGACTGATGTACAGGAACATAGTTCCAGTTTATTTCTAGGAGCTTAATGGTTTCAGTTCTTTTATTCAGGTTTTAATCCATTAGAAATTAGAAAGCCTTAGATCCTAGAAATCGCTTACCATCCCTCCCTATTTAGGGGCAGTGTTCCTCTGGCCTCTAGAGAGTGAGCACAGGTACACACACACACACACACCTGAGCAGAGTGAATATGAAAAGGACTGCGGGGTGGGATCAGAAGAGGGACAGATATGAGGAAGGTAATAAGAAGAATACACAGGGGCTGGAGGCACTGCCTGCCTGAGACACGGACTCCCACATTTTCCAGGTCTTGTCCCACTGGTGTCTGAGGACATCCCTAAAGTCCATGTAGGCATCATCCCCGGTGTGCAGGGCAGGAACCGGCCAGGCTTTGAGAGACGCAAGGATTCATCCAGGATGAAGAACAGGTAGGAAGCGGGAGGTGAGACTGGAACCAGGTCTGTCTCCTCAGAGCTGCACACAGACCCACCCCAGGAGCTGTGTGGATGGCTGTGTGGAGCAAATGTGTGAGCCCCGGGGCTGCGGGGATGAGGGATGAGAGGTCAGGATCCCAAGGGCTTTGTGCAGAGGTGTCAACTGTCAATTCAAGCAAGGGGCCCATGGAGGTGAAGTCACTTCCTTGAGGGCAGACCCTAACAGAATTCGGAACCCTGTCACCAGCCACCCACCTCCTAGCAACAGTGCCACGGCCAGTTGGGCTCACTCGGCTGGAGAGACTTCATCCCGAAGGATGTTCTCCAGCTGTGTCTCGACTGACCAAGGCTTCTGCTTCAGGAAACCCTGGAGGGAGAGGTTTCTCAGATGTTTCAGGCGGTTCAGCGCTCAGCCTGGATGCCTCTGGTCCTTTACCAGGAGGTCACCTAAGGTAACCGCAGGCAACCTAGAGCTGGCCACACCAGGCCTGGCTGCCACTGGGAGCCCTCCTTGGGCGGTGCCAGCTGCCCTCATCTCCATGTGGGGGAAGTGGGACTTGAGGGGAGGTTCTCCCTCTGAGTAGGAACAGGTTGGAGGGCCTGTGGTGATCTGGTGGTCCTGTCATGGTCACACCTGAGGACAGGCTGGCAGTGGGGAAACAGCATCCCTGAGGTGCTCTGCTCTGTGCCAGTGTGGATCCAAGGCCCTCAGGTGGTCGAGGGGCTGCATCCTCGGTGGAGGTCGGTGGGGAGAGTGGTGGGCGTGTGTCTGGAGGGGAGATATCTAGGGGTCTGAGAAGCACCAGAGATAGCTGGCCGGTGCCCTGAGACTTTCTGCCTGGCTGCCGGGCACTTGTTCACAGGGCTCCTCACGGGACTGCAGACAGGAGCCGGCCCACGGAGCACCCTGCTCCATCTCCCTGCACGAGGGGCCAGAGCCCCACACCAGCAACAGAGCCCAGGGCGGGCACAGGGTGAGTGCCAGCCGGGAGGCGACCCTACACCCAGGAGGTTCCGGGTCCCAGAGCCACCCTGGCCCTTCCCTGGGTCCCTCCTAGAGTCCTGCTCCCAAAGGAACCTGGGAGTGTCATCTCTGCGAGGCACTCTCATGGGCCAGGCCCTACTTGTCCAGATGCAAAATCACGGTTCACCTCCATGTGGAAATCTCAGAAGGAGATTGTGATAGGATTTCAATTCATGTTCCCCAAGGAGCCTCTCTGCATGGTTCTGTATCCTCTATGAACTCCATCCCAGGTATCCATGTGGGCCTGAGATTCCTAATGCCTCCAGATGCAGCCCCTCTCACCCCAGTTCTCATCCCCAGAATGGGATGTTGTGGTCACTACCACAGGGATGATGCTGTTAACACACGGGAGCTGTCCAATACAAACTGCCCCGAGACGCTAACACACGCCACCATGGCCCAGTGCCAGGTCACTCGTGATGCCAGGACGCTTATTCTGCAGGGGGTACTGCTGCCCCTCCTCCTGTCATGAGTCCTGAGGCTTGGGGACGGAGTCTGAGCTCCAGCACGTGCCTCCCTGGAGTCTTTGGTGCCGCCTCTGACTCGGGTCTCTGCTGTGTTCCACCCTAGGGGGAAAGTGTGTCCACAGGGGACAGGAATGAGACGTGCAGGGTGTGGAGCGTCCAGAGACGCCGACTGGAGACGTTGGTGGGCAAGCTGGTGCCTGCCTTCCTGGGCGGTGACCCTGCCTACCTCCGCACATTCCTGGGCACCTACAGGGCTTTTGGCACCCCCCAGCAGGTGCTGGACCTTCTCTTCATGAGGTGAGCACTTCCCCTCCCCCACTGGGTACTCGGGGAGACCTGGCCACCATCCAGCTGAGAGTCGTGGGCATGTCTCTCCCCCTCTGTGAGCCCCAGTTGGTTCCCCTCTGCACTTGTGGGGAAGGGAGGAGCAGCCCCCGCGGGGACTAAGTGGGTGCTTCCTGGAAAACGCTTTCCGGGAACCGGGACCCCTGGAATGGCTGTGGTTGTGCTGAGACATCACGTTCCTCCTCCCGTCGAGGAAGCCTCTGTCTCCGTTGTCTCTGTGCCTTTGACTTGGGCCCAAAGCATTTTCCCAGCTGCAAGGTGAGGTGTAAGTGGTGCCCTGTCCTGGGTGAGTGTGAGCAAGCGTCTCTGAGAGTGATCAGTGGTGCCCCAGGCACCTGGAGGGGGCTGGTGGGCTCATTTGTTCTTGAAATATAGAGGAAGGCGCACGAGGTGCAGGCACTTTTCTAGGAAGAAGCTTCATGTAATGCATCGAGCAGACAGCAGTCCTGCGCCCCAGGGCTTCGGTTTTCCGGGGTGGGGGTTGTGGGAGCGGGGGGACCCTGTCACACTAGCCCTCACATGCAGGCGTGTCTGCAGTACTGTCCACGTGACGCCTCCTGGCCTCCTGTAGGTACGGATGCATCCTCCCTTACTGCGATGAGGATGGTGGATCCCTGAACCAGCTGAAAATGTGAGTGGATTGTGACTCAAGAGGGAGCGACTCCTTATCCCAGAGAACTGCCTGGAGTAATGGGATTGCTGGTTGGAGAGGGGTGGCAGAATCCTGGATCCCACATAGCTGGGGGACAAGGTCTGGGGCGCTTCTCCTGGAAGAGAGCAAAGGGGGCCAAGAGAGCTGTGGTGGGGTCTGGGGTGCTGTGAGGAGCATCTGGGAGGTCAGAGGTCAGAGTCCGGCCATGCGAGTCCACATGCAAACCCTGTCCATCCCAGTCCTGCGTCTACCCCTGATCCTGGGACCCAGAACACAAAGTGTGGAGATCATCCAGCTCACTGTCTGGTGGAACCTCGGTGGGGGTGATCAGCTGGTGCTGAGTGGACCCAGTGACACTCAGGGGACAGCTGAGCCCTCGCTGGGGAAGGATGAGTGTCAGTGGCGGGAGGAGACGCAGGTGCGTCCCTAGCGGACGAGGCAGCCTGTAGATGTAGGAGGTAAATGTGCGGTGATAGGAGGGCCCCCGGGAAGCCTGGGCAGATGACAGAGTCTGTGTGTGCCCTCCTTGGACAGATACACCTGGGACCCCTACATGTTCCTGAGATGCAGTGACCAGAGTAGACGCCCTGCCTGCCCTCGCAGTGGTGACACCAGGGGGAGGGGCAGGGAGAGGGACAGTGCGCTGTGTCAGGCTGCCCTCAGGAATCGGACAGATGGTCACTCCATGGATCAAGGGCTGTCACTTGAGCAGGCTCGTTGGCGGCCCCTGCCCTGTGTCCAGGCCTCCTTTGCCTGATCTGCCAGGTGAGATGGACCGTGGAGGAGAACTGATCTCTGGATGGGCACGGCAGAAGGCGCAGAGGCCCAGGTCCCCGCAGGGCGGCCCTGGAGTGCAGTGTGGCGGGAAGGCCAGGTCTCTGACTCTGCTGCCCACGTGACTCCCCCCAGGGCCATGGCCTCCATCCTGGGCACCTGGCTGCACCTTTACCCTGAGGATTTCCAGCAGTCCCCAGAATTTCCCTGCCTGAAGATGCTCCTCGCTTACGTAGAGCTCAACATGCCCGGCTCAGACCTGGAGCAGCGAGCCCGTCATCTCCTGGAGCAGCTGGAGACCCTGGAGCCCACAGAGGCAGAGGGGCATGGTGAGGAGGACTCAGGTTGGGTGAAGAGAATGGGGACGAATAAGGAAGGGAGGGGGCTGGACCACACAGAGCAGAGCCTCCTGAAGCTGGACCTAGGCCAGGAGCATTGAGGAGGTTCAGATCACTATTCCCCTGGACTGCAGCCTGGGAGGACTTCCTAGGGATAGGTGGCATCTTGGATTGAGATTTCAGGGCCAAGTAGCGAGTATGTTCCTGTCTTTGGGATCCATGGACAAACAGTCTTACTAACAGTGTTTCCTCTTCTGGGAAATACAGCACCTGCTGGAGAAGAAGCTCTGGATACATCACCAGATCTCACGCCATCAGCACCCCTAATCCCTGCCACAGCTCCACAGTCAGAGCAAACTCAAAGCCCAGCTCCCATTCAAGTTCAAGGTCTGCATCAAGTAAACACACCGGCTCCAAACCCAGAGCCACAGCATGCTCATGCCCTGGTTCTCACTTAAGCTGAGAGGTGAGAAAAAGTACCTCCAGGCTCCAGCTGTAGATCCAGAGAACATGCAAGAAACAGCTCTCTTCCTCCTCCAGAGCCTGAATCACCTGGAAATCCTGTGCCAGCACTGCTTCTACACCCTCATTCCCCAGCTTAAGCCAGCCTCGGCCAGGGCACTGCCTGGGCTCTGGAGCTCTTGGTGCTTTGCAATCAGCTGTGGCTCCGGTGTTACCCAGCTGTTGTTCTAGAGACCCCAGCTACCCAGCTTTTCCAGTAGCTCAGGTACTGGAGCCAGTTCCTCCCCTAACATCCCTGGAGCCGGTCTCAGATCGTCAGAGAGCCTTGCTTTGCCCGGCAGATGGTGTGCTGCCCCCATGCCAGCACCAGGCCTGGAGCCTGTCTCTCCACCCTGATAATTCCCTCTCTTAATATGTGTGTGTGTGTGTGTGTGTGTGTTTTAATTACATGTACAAATTTATTTTTTTCTATGAAATAAAGTAAACTTAGAAATGGAATTCTATGAGTTTTTCAATTGTACGTGTGAGTGGCATGGAGAACATTCACTACGTTACATGACCCCCGTCGATTGTCTTTTGCAAAGCATCTGCATCCTATTTGACGCCAACTATTATTTTGGGCTCCAAAATCACTGCAGATGGTGACTGCAGCCATGGAATTAAAAGACACTTACTCCTTGGAAGGAAAGTTATGACCAACCTAGATAGTATATTACAAAGCAGAGATATAACTTGGCCCACAACGGTCCGTTTAGTCAAGGCTATGGTTTTTCCAGTGGTCATGTATGGATGCGAGGGTTGGACTGTGAAGAAAGCTCAGCACTGAAGCACTGATGCTTTTGAACTGTGGTGTTGGAGAAGACTCTTGCGAGTCCCTTGGACTGCCAGGAGATCCAACCAGTCCATCCGAAAAGAGACCAGTCCTGGGTGTTCATTGGAAGGCTTGGTGCTGAGGCTGAAACTCCAATCCTTTGGCCACCTCATGCGAAGAGTTGACTCATTGGCAAAGACCCTGATGCTGGGAGGGATTGAGGACAGGAGGGAAGGAGATGACAGGCTGAGATGGCTGGGTGGCATCACTGAATCGATGCACATGAGTTTGGTTGAACTCCTGGAGTTGGTGATGGACAGGGAGGCGTGACGTGCTGCGATTCATGGGGTCGCAGAGTCGGACATGACTGAGGGACTGAGCTGAACTGAACTGAATCCTGCCGTCTGGGAAGGCACTGCACTTGACTCTCCCTCCCCTGTAATGGACATTAGGACTCTTTCAGCTTTGGGCGCTTGTGTCTAGTGCTGCTCTGAACACTTGTCTGCAGGCTTGCACCTTTCCGCGTTTACTTCTTTGGGGTGTTGCTGTAGGAGCGGAATGTGGGTGGTGACTGAATTCCGTGTAGCTGCCTGTGGCTGAAGTGTGCCTTTCGTGTTTCCGTTTCCCCTTCCTCGTCTGTGTTGCAGTGTCCTCTCTGCCACACATTCCCGCCTCCTGGTCCCTCACTCTGGGGAAGAAGCCTCTGAGGAGGCCCTTGGGGCCCGTCCCTGAATGAAGCCGCTCGTGTCCTAGGTGAGTCCACAGCCTCGGACCCCGGGGAGAGACTGGCCGAGGCCTCCGGCGGAGTCATGGTCCGTTCCTGCTCCAAAGACACTGTGAGGTCCAGTCTGTGGTCATCGCCTTGCTTCTTTCTCATTAGTCGCCACCCCAGATCCACTCCTCTCTGACCCCATGCCCTACTGTCCCTTCTGATGTTAGTGTGCGTGTCGTGTATATTTGTGTGGACACCCCCAGACATCTAATCCCAGTAAGTGGAGATGTTCTGGGGTTCTTGGCTCTCTAATTCCCAAAGCCAAGGCTGTGTGTGTGGCGCAGCCCTAGCCTAGGATGGCCTGAGACTGTGCCCCTGCCCCGGGCCCTGGTGTTTCCCCTCCTATCAGGGCCTCAATGTTCCAAATGGACAGTGACCGATTAAGCAAGGAGCTTTCAAAGCCTGCACACAGTCTGCCCAGCCTTCCACATCTCTGGGTGGTTTACAGCTGGGTGACATGAGCAACCCCAGGCCTCCCTCATAGTTGGAAGGCACCCCCCCCTCCAATGGCTCTGTGGCCTCTCTTGCTGCGGTGAGGAAGAGAGTTCACACTCACTTAACTTCATGCCCTGAAGGATAAGGAACATTTCCCCAAGAACGGCTGAGACACTGTGAGCGATACAAGATGATTTGGACATGGACCACTTGCCAGAATATGATCTGCAGACTAGACGGGCGAACTAAAACGATAATGTTTGGGTCATGCAGACAGTCCCGTTATTGAAGCGGATCGGGGAGAGAGTGGGTCAGGGCTTAAGTAAATACAGAGTAAGTTGCCCTATGGTCTAAGAGGAAGTCGACTGATTGGCCCCCACAGTTGTCATGACCCAGGGTTCCTCAGGTGGAATTACCACAGGAGCTTGTGTGGGGAGCCCCAGGCCCCTTCAGTCCTGATTGCCTTGAGGGTCCGATCCCTGGGGCCTAGGCCTCAGAGAGCTGTGTTCTCCAGAGTCGACGTCTGCAGACTGGGCATGGAGCCAGTGGCGGCTTAGATGCCCGAGAGCAACTCTCACAGGGATCCCCGCTTTCTTCAGTAACAGCAAGGCTGTTCTTTTCCGCTTAGGTCCCTGTGGGCAATTTTTCCCGGCTGTTTCAGGGTGGATCTGAGAGCTACTGCTGGGACTTCAGTCTTTCCTGCTCTTTTTCTGCCTCTTCTCCTCTTCCTCCCTGCCGTAATAAAGTGTCTGAGCTCGTTGCAACAGGTTATCTAAGATGATTTGGTCCATATGCCTGTTTTAGTAGCTTTCTGTGGATATGTGGATCCGACCAAGGAAGAAATCTCTCTTTTGAGATCATTCCTCCCTCTGCACTTTCAGGATCAATATCAGGGCATCTGCAAAAGGCTTCTGTAGTCCATCTCGGGATCTACCTGGAGCTTCCCTCTGTCCCTGTTGTATGTTTGCCAAGTTGGCATCGTTTAACGTCTTAGTGTCCACTCACTNGATCATTCCTCCCTCTGCACTTTCAGGATCAATATCAGGGCATCTGCAAAAGGCTTCTGTAGTCCATCTCGGGATCTACCTGGAGCTTCCCTCTGTCCCTGTTGTATGTTTGCCAAGTTGGCATCGTTTAACGTCTTAGTGTCCACTCACTTGAGTCCTGACAAAGTAACTCTGATCCCATCTTCCTTTAGCCATGTTTGAATCCCAGTGTGATTCTGTTGTGGGGGCAGTCTGATTCCTAGTAGAGAAGGCAGCTATCTCGTCTTCTTCCTCTTCTGCTGATTCCTTACCAAGCCATTCATCCCCATAGGCAGTCCCTCCCTGGGGTCCCCCTGCTGGGTGAGGGGATGCTGCCTGCCTAGTTGGAGGAACTCAGCCATGCCCAATTCATAGGTTACTTATATATCTCAAAATATTCATGCTGAGGAAAAGCATCCAGATTCAGAACAATGTCATTTCTTAAGAAAGCAGATTAGTAGTTGCCTGGCGATGGGTGGGAGGCATGGGTGACCAGGAGCATGAAGCAAACTTGGGGAGCAGTCTGTATGTCTTAATCTTAATTCCACTGATGCCTTTCTGGATTTCTACATGTGTGAGACCTTACTGAATTGCACATTTTAGACATGTGGTTTTTTTTAAAAACCTCATCTGTACATCCATGAAGCTGTTTTTAAACAGCACAGAGTGAAGGATATGAAGCATATATTTCCCCAGTCAGTGCTGACAGTTGAAGCCCCTGGTGCCTTGGAAAGTCCATACCCCTGGTCCCCCATGCAGGGTGTCTGTGATGCACCAGGGCATTTGTGCTTCCTGCAAGGTTGCCAGGAATTCTCAGGCTCTGGAAGTGGAAGTGGGAAACCATTTTACTAAATGTGTGACAGCTGAGAAGAAGCCTTCCCACCTCTTAACCAAACCGTCATCAGGTGAAATCTTTGATTTTCAAGTGTTTCATACAAGTACATGATGGGTAAGTACCATATAACATGAGTTTGTCACATGTCTCTCCCTGAAGGAGGTTTCTCAGCCCCCAGCACCTGAGTCATTGGATTAATTCAAGAAAGCTTACCTCCATCTTGGGTAAGATTGAATGTGTATGGTGGCTTCTCCATGTGATTCACGTTACTGCAATTATGCAATCAAGGCTCGAGCTCCTAGTTAAAAAGGTTCCTTTCATACCACGTAAGGCATGCTACAATTGAAAAACCTTTCTGTAATAGCAACAGCTGATAGTAATTTAAAACGCTCTTTGTCTTAGGTTTCACTAAGATCAGGGGTGTGTTTTGTGATTTACTGAGCATGGCAGTTCTTCCGATGTGAGTTTTTGTAACACACTCTGCCTGATTTTCTATTTTATTTTAAAAGGTTTTTATATTCTTTGTATATGGTTGCTTTTAACTCCTTGTCTTATAGAGTGGAAAACACACGCTTCTGTCCATCAATTACTATCATTTCATTTCTGTTGTGTGCTTTTTTTCTTTAGTAAAACTTGAACGTTTTTCCTTAAATTTCAAAATTGAAATTACACACCACATTTATTGTACTTGAGAGTTGAAGACAGAATTTTAAACAGTGGAAATGGAGGAGGGATTTAATATGGAAATACTAAACATTAATCAAACAATCAGAATAGAAACAGTATGTTTGATGGAGTCAATTAAATTTTGGTTTTGGAACATGAAAGTGTAGTCTTTCTATCTGGATATCAGATGGACTCTTTCAAGCCACTGGCCTAGATGGAGGAACTCAGCAGAGCTCCCCTCATAGGTTACTTATAAAGCTCAAAACATTCATGCTGAGGAAAAGCAGCCAGATACAGAACTATGTCATTTCTGAAGAAAGCAAATCAGTGGTTGCCTGGGGATGGGTGGCAAGCGTGGGTGACCAGGGGCATGAAGCCAGCATGGGGAGCAGTCCGTATGTCTTTATCTTAATTCGGCTAATGCTTTTCTGGGTATATATATATACATGTGTCAAAACTTACTGAATTGTACACTTTAGACATGTGGGTTTTATTTTTTTAAACCTCATCTGTATATCCATGAAGCTGTGGTTAAAGCAGCACAGAGTGAAGGATACGAAGTGTAGATTTCCCCGGTCGGTGCTGACAGTGGAAGCCCCTGGTGCCATGGAAAGTCCATGCCCCTGGGCCCCTTGCCGGGTGTCTGTGATGCACCAGGCGAGTTGTGCTTCCAGCAAGGGTGCTAGGAATTCTCAGGCTCTGTAAGTGGGAAACCTTGGTATGACATGGGTGATAGCTGAGAAGGAGGCTTCCCTCCTCTTGACCAAAGCATCATCCGGTGAAGTCTTTGATTTTCAAGTGTTTCATACAGGTCCATTGTGGGTAAGTACCATATAACATGGGTTTGTCTCCAGTCTCTGTGAAGGTGCCTTCTCAGCCCCCAGCATCTTAGATCATTGGATTAATTGGGGGGGAATCTAAGGGGATGGGTAAGATGGCTCCTCCATACAATCCATGTTCCTGCAATTATCCAATCAAGTCCCTAGCATATAGTTGAAAGCAGAAAAAAAAAAAAAAAAAGAAAGAAAAGAAAAGAGCTGTGCTTAACACTTCCACTTAAAGGTAGTTGCTGGTTTCTATTGGGAAAGGGGAGCGTTTCGTACCTGGTAAGGCATGTGACCATTTATAAATGCTGGTTTCTATTGGGAAAGGGGAGCGTTTCGTACCTGGTAAGGCATGTGACCATTTATAAACCGTTCCGTAATATCAGTGGTTGAAAGTCATTCAAAATGCTCTTTGTCTTCTGACACGGTAAGGTCAGGGGTGTGTTTTGAGATTTACTGAGCATGGCAGTTCCTCAGATTTCAATTTTTGTAACACTTTTTGTCTGCTTTTCTATTTTATTTTAAAAAAAAACTTTTATATTCCTTGTATGTTGTTCCTTGTAACTCCTTGTCTCACACATTTAAAAAGACAAAATTCTATCCATCATTTACTATCACTTCATTTTTGGTGGGTTTTTTTTTTCATTTGTGGCAGCTGTGCTTTTTTTTCCTTTAGTAAAAACATGATCTTTTCCCCTTACATTTCAAAATTTTAATTACAAACTGCATTTTGTACCTGGGATTTGAAGACAAAATTTTAAACAATGGAGATGGAGGAGGGATTTAACAAGGAAATACTAAATATTGATGAAACAATCAGAGTATGAATGCTATGTTTGATGGAATCAAGTAAAACTTTGGTTTTGGAACATGAAATTGTAGTCTTTCTATCTGGAAATTAGATGGTCACTTTCAAGCCAATAAAAATGATTTTATTATGAATAAGATCAATACAGTACAGAAAAGAATTATAAAAAAGAATGAAAATTTTCATACTTATATGCTTAAAAGCCTCTTGATGAAAATGAAAGAGGAGAGTGAAAAAGTTGGCTTAAAGCTCAACATTTAGAAAATGAAGATCATGGCATCTGATCCCATCACTTCATGGGAAATAGATGGGGAAACAGTGGAAACAGTGTCAGACTTTATTGGAAGGACTGATGCTAAAGCTGAAACTGCAATACTTTCTTTGGCCACCTCATGCGAAGAGTTGACTCAGTGGAAAAGACTCTGATGCTGGGAGAGATTGGGGGCAGGAGGAGAAGGGGACGACCGAGGATGAGATGGCTGGATGGCATCACAGACTTGATGGACGTGAGTCTGAGTGAACTCCGGGAGATGGTGATGGACAGGGAGGCCTGGCGTGCTGTGATTCATGGGGTCGCAAAGAGTCGGACACGACTGAGCGACTGAACTGAACTGAACTGAGCGACCGAACTGACTGGACTGACTGACCCTGAAGCAGAATTCCTGAGTCATATGGTAGTTCTATTTTTACTGTTTTGAGGAAACTCCACAGTTTTCAGTGGTTACTGTAAACAATTTTCGTTTCCACCAAAGGTGGACAAAGGAACCCTTTTCTCCACATTCTCACCAAATTTGTTATTTCTTTACTTAAGTCATTGTAACAGGTGTGAGGTGATATCCCATGTGATTTTTATTTGTGCTTCCCTGATGATTAGTGATGTTGAGCATCTTTTCATGGGTCTTTTGACCATCTTTATGTGTTCTTTGTGAAAATGTCTGTTAAGATCTTCTACCTATTTTAAAATCAGATTGTTTGGATTTTTGTTTTGTTTTTGCCTTGTATGAGTTTTTTTTAATATATTTTGGATTTTAGTCTCTCATCATATATAGGATTTGCAAATATTTTCTCCCTCTGAGCAGGTTGCCGTTTCATTTTGTTGGTGGTTTTCTTTGCCGTGCAAAAGCTTTTTAGTTGATGTATTCCCCTCTTGTTTGTTTTTACTTTCCTTTGCTTTTGAAATCAGTTCCAAAAAACCATCACCAAGACTGGTTTCTAAGAGCTTACTGCCTATATATATATATATATATTTTTTTTTTTCTAGGAGTTTTATGGTTTCAGGTCTTACATTCAAATCTTTAAAGTGTTTAGAGTTCACTTTTTAAAGAGAGTAAGGAACTTATTTGACTGCAAACTATACTTATGATTACCATAAGATTTTTGAAATGGAGTCATTAATTATGGACCTCTCAGGGAATTTATTTTTCCCCTTAGGAATGTATTAGTTTATATCTCTGGGTCCATAAAAAGAAGAGACTGTCTTTTGTGGTCCTTTAAAAAAATCCATCTCATTACTAAGCCAGTAAGCCATAATATCATCGAGGGCAAGGTCACACACTGTAAGATGAGAACAACATCACACATATATAGAATCAAATCAAGCTGGAATAATTTCTCAGCTTTGTTGCTTATTAGCTGTGCAACCTTGGGCAAGTAACTACCTCTCTGAGGGTCAGTAGGTTACATGTTTCACAACAGTTCCTAGTGTCATGAACCATCTGTCCGTTTTAGGTAGTGCTCAGGGCAGTTCTCTCTTGAGTTATAAACTGAGCGTTTTCTTTGACTTCTACTTGAATTCGTCTTGTTTGGTGAATTTCACGTCTACCAGCATAGACTATGGGACTGTTCAGCACACACTTAAGGATTGTTAACTGCTCAAATCCATAGCGGGGCGTGCATCTAATTTTCCAGCACTGGGGTGAAAATGCAGATTCTAATTGGGCAGCTTTGGAGTTGGGACCAGGCTCTGCACTGCAAAGCATCTCCCAGGTGATGTCCGAGCCAGATTGCTAGTACTCCACCACCACCTCCGATGGTACTACAGATACTTGGGTCTGGCGCATTTGCAGTGACATGGGGCAGTCCTGTGCATTGTAGGAGATCCAGCAGCAGCCCTGGTAGTTTCCCCTGGATGCTAGTGGCTCCCAGCCTGCAGCTAGGTCACCTGAAGCGCCTCCAGACATTGGCAGATACCCTAAATCGGTGGGTGGAGAACCATGCCCTATAGGATGCCATGCCGGTGGTGCACCTCGGGGCAAGCCAGTAGGGATCCTGGAAGTTGGTGCAGACTGGGAAACAGAGGCCGGGCTGCGCGCGCAGCGCCCGCGGTCCCAGAGGCTGGACGGAAACTTTCAGCTGCTCTCGGAGCATCGCGCCCTCAAGCACCTTACCTCCACGCGCACCGCGTCCCCACGCGCACCGCGTCCCCACGCGCACCGCGCAGCCGCCGGAAGCAAGTACTTGTAGGCCAGTCGATGCTGCTGCTCCCAGCCCCTTCTAGTTAGCCTGATGTGGCTCCTGTTTCCCCGTCGTCGCTCGCCGGGAGTTTCCGCACACCTCCCGGCCTTAACTGTGCCTCACACTCAACAGCCTTTGGCGGGGGAGGCCGTAAGCTACCCACCCAGGAGGAGGCCGTCCGCGTCAAAGAGCAGGTAGGGGACGGGCCAGGGCTTAGGCACCGCCATTGTGCTGCCTTCCAAGCCTGGTGGGGTCAGGGGCATGAGTTCATTTCTGTAAGACTAAATTTACAGGTGGTGTAAGATTGTGGTCCTCATTGCTTCTTTGGTGTGTTGCTTCCTAGTTTTCCAAACTCCAGCTATTGAACATAGTGTCCTTTCCCCATTGTATATTCTTGGCTGGTTTGTCATAAATTAATTGACCGTACATATACTGATGTTTCTGGGCTTTCTGTCCTGGGTTTTTTTTTTTTTTTAATGCGAGTACTATGCTGTTTTGGTTACTCTAGGTTGGTAATATAGCTTGAAGTTATAGAATAGGAGAAAATATTTACGAACCATGTGACTGACAGGTTAATATCCAAAATATGAAAACAGCTCATACAACTTAATTTGGAAAAAGCAAACAAACAAATGGAAAAATGTGAAGTCCTAAATAGACATTTTTTCCAAAGAAGACATACAGATGTCCAACAGGCACATGGAAAGATGCTCTACATGGCTAGTTGTTAATTGCAAATCAACACCACTATGAAGTATCACCTCACAGTGGTCAAAGTGGGTCATCATCAAAAAGTCTATGAATGATAAATGCCAGACAGGATGTGGAGAAAAATGAACCCTCCTACTCTGTTGGTTGGAATGTAAATTGGTGAATCTATTATGGAAAACCATATGGAGCTTCCCTGAAAAATTCGAGTTACTTTAACTCTAATTTACCCAGCAATCCCTCTGCAGGGTATTTATCTGGAAAAAAAATGAAATCTCTGATTTGAAAAGATACATGCACTCCAGAGTTCATTGCAGCACACTTTACAATAGCCAAGACATGAAACAACCCAAGTCCCCATAAACAGATGACTGGCTTAAGATGTGAGATATGTGTCTATACACACACTCATATAAAGAGGTATGTATATATAAAATATAGATATATATATAAATAATGGAATATTATTCAGCCATTAACAAGATTGAAATATTGTCATTTGCCTCAACATGCATGGACCTAGAGAATATTATATTTTGTGAAGTAAGTCAGAGAATGACAAATTCTATGCGATATTTGATATCGCTTTTATGTGGAATCCAAAAATAATATACATTTATTGTTCACAGACATAGAAAACATATGCTTACTGAAGGGAAGATGGAAAGAGGATTCAATTGGGAGTTTGGGATTAACATACAAACTACTATACATAAAACAGATAAGCAACAAGGATTTCTTTAATAATTCCACAGAAGGCCATCAGCCAATTCTGGGTTTTCAGCTGTTCTGAAACAGCAAGTAAAAACTTGGTTAGACTTAAACTGGTTTTGTCTCTTTAGATTTTTGATCAAATTGAAACAGTACCAGCTTAAACTGATTTCGTCTCATTAAATAGATTGTTCATTATTCAAACCTTGCTGTCATTTTGTAGAAACGACAACACTGTGCATGTGTAAAATGGGAATCCCATATCTCTAGTGTTACCCTAGAGGCAGGAACTCAAGGAATAGAAGTGTGGCCACCTGAGCTCCTTTAAGTGTGAAGCCCTTCAAAAGGAAAATCTGGCTTCTAGCAGCATGAGTAGCTTATATGGACTGATTTAAACTAGCCAGAGGATTTCCAACTTTGAAATTCCCCTAACCCTTTACCTGTTGCCCTGACGTGGTATTGGGGAGACAAATTTGACAGCCTTGCCAGTTAACCTTGCTGTAAACCTCTCTTTTTTTCTCAAAAGCCAGTGCCATAGTGTTGGCTTCTACGTATGTCTAGTAGGGAGCCTTTTCTAGATAACAATTTGGGGAACACAAAGTTTTGTACAGGTCTTGTGACCACTTGTTTGAGTCACTGCAGTTCCTGGCGGAGTGTGCATGCACTCTTGCCACTGCCCTGAGTCGCCACCTAAACCACATTTGTCTAAAGTGTTGGCTGTGGGGTTCTTGCTTCCCAGCATGCCTATTCAGGTCCTGAGTGCTGCTTTCACTTTTTAGAAAGGACACGGCTTCTGGACCAGAGGCCTTTGGAATGAGTGATGAGGTTACAATGCTTCTATGCCTAGATTATCTAATAACCTTGCCAGGACTGTGGGTTAGAGTCTTCCACGGGGGAGATATTTGTCAGGTTATAGTTCTGAGACTAGGGTTAGAGTCTCACTCTATGGAGACAAGATGAAAGGTTACAATCAGTGAGGTTCTCAAAAGATTGGGTTAGACTCCTGAACCCTGGGTTGAAGTCCTATTGTTTTGGATTTTTTTTGTCCGTGTTTTTCCTATGCGACTGTTTTGTTAGAATTGGCTCATAGGAGTTGGTTCTTAGGGGACTGTGTCAAAATTCTATTGAACCTGATATTAATGAAAAAGTTCTCTGCCTTAGGAGATCACATTACTCCCCGACTAGGAATACTACCTAAAGGAAGTGTCAGGGGTTTTCACCTGTGCCAAGTATAATTTCCTGGAAGTGTTGATACAGGTGTAGATTCTTCATGGAATCAGCCCTGGTTATCTTGTTGGGGTGAGAAGTAACTCCTGAGCAAGTAACTCCTAAGTAAAAGGCTTAATCAATATTCTAGGTTTAAAACCCAAGAGCTGAGAATGGTGTATGGATTGCAAATCTCTGGAAAATATCTAGAGATAGTTTCTCTAGGAGAAATGAAGGAGTGTGAACCTGGAAAATTGCCCATTACAGAGAAGCCTATGAAGCCCAGGCTCTGTGTCAATCACCATCCCGAGAAACTGGGTGCAGAGGGTGGTGGAAGAAGTGAAAGGAGAAATGAAGGAGTGTAAAGCAGGACAAGTCTCTACCCCAGAAGAACATACCTGGTGCCTGGATTAAAGGAAATTTATACATTTTGGTTTTTCCTTACTGAGAATTTTAACCTTCTTTTGTATGAGTCCAACTTGCAGGGAGTTAGCATTAAAATGCTTTTAAGTGTGTGTGTGTGTGTACCATAAATTTACCAAGAGGAAAAAAAATGATGACCCTAAAGGCCATGGGCCATATGGAAGCCTCATATGGCTTTGCGGAAGTGGCCCAGACATCTAGATCATAGCATATCTGGTATATGAACTCTGCTGGGGAGGTAAAATATTTTGGTCATCTACCAGGAAGATTATACCTGTACATGCTCAGAAAGAAAGTGAGGGCTTCAGTATTTCACCTTGTATATTCTTGAATTCCTCCTCAAATTCAGCTCAGATGTGTCTAAGAGAGCCTTCTCACTTGGATTTCTTTAAGGTGATACAGTCACCACTTCCATCACCCTCCTCACCCAGTATGTTTTTCAGGGTGATGAGGGACACAGAGCCTGGGCTTCATAGGTTTCTCTGTAATAGGCAAGCTTGCCTTCAGCACATGGTGTGGGGGAAATTAATAGGAACCTCTGAGAAAAATTGTTACAGCCTTGGAACTGTTTGGACAGATTCCTTGGTAACTAGGTAGCATGTGTGACTTTCAGGGTACAGTGCTTGACAATCATCTCTAATAGAAAGCTTCTCAGTGTTCCCTAAGTAAACCTTCACACCTGAACTGTTCATTGTTGAAACTGGCCATCTTCTGAAATGGCTTCTCCAGGGAATTCTTACAGCTAGGTTGTATAGAGTTGCTGTACATTTGCTTGCTCTTCTCCAGAAATCAAAGTAGGAAACAGAATTGGTTTCCTAAATCCTAAGGCTGCGCTCTCATGCCTCTTGAGGTTGTTTGAGTTCCATAACTTTTTTTTTTTTGAGGTGGGTGGGGCGGGATATTTTCTAGAGTTTTGCAGTCCATAGACTGTTCTGAGCTCTTGAGTTTTAAACCTGGGATCCTAATTAAGCTTTTGACGTAGAAGTTACTTGCTTGTGTGTTTTCTCCCCCCATTTCTCTCCCCATATTTCTTTCCATTCTCAGAGGAGCCAGCTAACCCCTCAGAACCAGCAACAAGGTCAAGAATAGTTGAGGGGGGCAAGCTTCTAGGGTGTCCTGGGGGCAAGCTTCTAGGGTGCTTTCTATAAAGCAAAGTGTGTTCTGAACCACCAATTGGCAAACCATGGTGCTTTTCTTCATATTTCATGAGCTCAAGGATTTTCCAGGTGCAGCCAACATTGCTGCATCACATAGCCCTTAAGTTTCTGGTAAGACTGCTAGTTGACTTTGGGCCCAAACCATGAAGGCTTCAAAGAGGTGGCTGGCCTTTGCTAAAAGCACTTGTTCTAGGCTCATCCGTGTTCTTGTTGGCTGAGAAATAAATTGTTGAGAGCACAACTATGGAGGAGGTCTGGACAGCCAACTGCAGAGCACTGACTTCACCAAGGACTTGTTTTTCCTCAGAGGAGGGACTCCTAGATGGCAAACTCTTAGCTGTCCTCCCATCAGCTCTGCCTTGCACTGTGGTTATCAACGTTCCTCAGTAAAGAGTAGTTAGGTACAAGGCATGGGCTCACAACGTTTCATCTCAACTTGACTTCTCTAGTTATTTTGTACACTGTTCAGCAGCGACAAGGAGAGCCCCTCAGAGAAAACCTGTCTTACCTGAGTCAGAGTCTAATGCTCTCCAATATATTTGGCTCCTCCTCTGGTGTTGGCTCAGATGGTAAAGCATCTGCCTACAATGCGAGAGACCCGAGTTTGATCCCTGGGTCGGGAAGATTCCCTGGAGAAGGAAATGGAAACCCACTCTAGTACTCTTGTGTTGGGCTTCTTTAATGGACCAGACGGAACCTGGTGGTCCAGAGTTGACAATAAGAAAGTGAAAGAGAGAGCCGGAGGGAGGGAGCGAGAGAGAGAGGAAGAAAGAAAGACACGGAAAACCAAGCTCTGATGGAGCAAAGGTATTTTATTAGCAGAAATGCAGGCTTATATATCTTTAGTAAGATGATTACTCAGCTATTACACAGGATGAAATCAATCAAAACATATAAGAAGGAAGAGGAAGAAAGTTCAGGGCAATGAGTTACATCCATTTGCCATAAAATTCTCTTTCATTTGTCATAAACCTTTTTTATTTTTGTATTTATCATTTTATTTGCCATTTCTTATATCTTTTTATTAAAAGTATGTATTTTACTTTTCTTTAGCAACTATGAAGTGTCTTGTATATTAGCATTTTACAGATTGGTGAATATATTATATATATATTTTTATATATATTTATTAATAGTCTAAAATCTCTTTAGTTTTTTCTGTAAGAAAAATTTTGTAAGAGGAAGTGTTCAGTAATTAATGTTTTAAAATCTTACTTTATTTGGAAATGACCTAGCTATTTAATAAACTTTTATCATTTAGTTTATCATTGCTGCTGCTAAGTTGCATCAGTCGTGTCTGACTCTGTGTGACCCCATAGACGGCGGCCCACCAGGCTCCTCTGTCCCTGGGATTTTCCAGGCAAGAACACTGGAGTGGGTTGCCATTGCCTTCTCCAATGCATGAAAGTGAAAAGTGAAAGTGAAGTTGCTCAGTCGTGTCCGACTCTTAGCGACCCCATGGACTGCAGCGTACCAGGCTCCTCCATCCATGGGATTCTCCAGGCAAAAGTACTGGAGTGGGTTGCTATTGCCTTCTCCAAGTTTATCATTACTAAAATATAATTATTTAAATAGAGTTTATTTAAAAGTTTTCATCTTATTTATATATTTAAAGAGTTACTTTTTGTTGACATTTAGTTTTACGTTAAACCTAGGCCTAATAAAAGTATTATACGATGTTGATGACTTAAGGCATGTCTTAATTAGATTAGCAATTATATTTAAATTATATATTTATATTTAAATAAACATATTTAATATTGAATATTTTTCAGTTCATGTGAAGTTGAATTTAAATAGAGCTCATTAACTTCATATTACCCAAAACCAAAGACGTACATTGAGACACAGATAATTTTAGATAGACAGACATAGTTTTCTGCTAGAAATTTAAAATATCTTTTTGTCTCTCTGTTTTTTTTTTTTTTTGAGTTTCACCAATTTTTTAATGGCTGGGGTCCCAGATAGAGTGGGCTGTGTATCCCAAGGACATGATAAAAGTTAACTTTAGATTTTTTCTTAGGCCTGTTTTTGTTTTCCAGGCAGAATTGGAGCTCCAAAAAAGTATTTTAACAAGTTAATCTTTTCCTAATTGCACGTGTAAGAAGAACCTGTTTTGCAATTTCAAAAAAGATTTTAATCAGTTTTTTTCTGAAGTCTAAAGAATATCATGGCCATTCAGTGTCAAAAATATAATTTCTCCTTTTTGTAGTTACAGTATATTATTAATGATATATGCATGAGGGAATTGCTGTCACATTGGATGTAAAGTCTTGGCTACAAAATTTTGACAAATAGTTGAACTGTTAAGCATACCTTGAGGTAACATAGTCTATTGAAATCTTTTATGAGGCCCGACATGATTAGGATAAGGGAGAGAGAAAGTGAATCTTTCCTGGTCTAAAGGGTGTAAAGGTATATTAAAAAAGCAATCTTGTAAATCAGTAATAATAATGTACCAATGCAGGAGGAGAAGGGGACGACCGAGGATGAGATGGCTGGATGGCATCACTGACTCGATGGACGTGAGTCTGGGTGAACTCCGGGAGATGGTGATGAACAGGGAGGCCTGGTGTGCTGCGATTCATGGGGTCGCAAAGAGTCAGACACGACTGAGCGACTGAACTGAACTGAGTAGGTGATGGGATCCCTGGTTGTAATGTACCCATATAGGTTTCATAACTTTTCTAAGGTCTGTTAAGAGATGCCATTTGTTAGATTTCTTTTTTATAACAAAAATAGGAGAGTTCCAAGAAGAGCAAGATTCCTCAATATGTTTTAATTCTAATTGTGTGTCTATAAGTTTTTTGCTAAGTTACTTCAGTCGTGTCCAACTCTGTGCAACCGCATAGATGGCAGCCCACCAGGCTCTCTCGTCCCTGGGATTCTCTTTAGTAGCCTGTAATTTTTCTTTTGTAAGGGCTATTGCTCTGTCCAAATAGGCTCATCATTCTTCCAAGTTATTTTAATAATTGCTTTATTTGTTAAATGAGCAGTAGCCCTTAGGAAAAATGTGGAATGTATATCTGAGTTTGTCATTGCATAAGTAAGTCTCTTTCTGTTAGATTAAGGGGTATATCTATCACATAAGGTCTTAATGTTGCAGGCTGGCCTTTTGGTCCTTCATATGGGTAGATTTGAACATTTTGATAAATTTCTTGTACTTTGGTTTGAGAAATTCTTGCAATTTGGCAAGAGATTTTTTGTATAGGCCAGGATTTGGGCCATAAGTGTTTGGAAATAATAGTAATAATAATATTAGATCCAGTGTTGAGAAGACCAGAAAATCTTTTACCATTAGTTTTGATATTTATATTTGGTTGGGCATATTCAGATACCAACGATGTCCGTAAGGATTGTTTTTGACCTGTACTGCCGAATCTGCCTGTCCATACATTATTAAAGGAGTTAATAGAAATGTAAGGTAAAAGAAGCAATTGAGCAATTTTGTCTCCCTTTTTGAATTGTCATAGAATCTGAGATGACATCATAATTTGAATCTCTCCTTTATAATATGAATCAATTATTCCAGGATGAATAGTAATTCCTTTAGAAGTCAAACTAGACTGGCCAAGTAAAAGACTGAAGGTTTGTGGGGGCAGGGGTCCAAAAAGTCTGGTAGGTATTTTAGAAGGGACTTCTTGAGGGTAAAGGAACAAATCATTTAAGCCTGGTATATCGACGGCAGTACTGCCGGATGTTGAGGGTTTGAGGGAAAAGATGGAATATGCCCCTGATTTTTGTTGAAGGGGACCTGGGGCGTCCCTGCTTGGAGTTTCCTGGAATAGTTTTTCTTTCAATATCAAATTTAGATTTACAATTTTTGGCCCAATGCATTTCTCTATGGCAGTGAGGGCAAATTTTTGTAGGTTTTTTATTAGCCTTCTTAGGGCAGTCCCTAAATGGTTTTTATCTCCACATGTAAAGCATCTTTCATTTTCCTTTCTAAAGGTAGCAGCCATGTCTCAGCTAGCATTTGCATCTTTTGAGTTTCTGATCTTAGATTGTGACAAGCCTTCAAATAATCAATAATAGTCTTAAAACTGGAAAGATGGAGAAACCATTGGTGTCAGAAACTTGTGATTGCAAAGCCAGTAATTCAGAGAGCCTCTGTTGTGGAGGAGAGCGATTAAGTGCTGATTTTTTGCAAATATGAGTCTATGCCAAGGACTTATCATTATTGTTCAGAAGAGCATTGCCAGTTTTGGTGTCAAAAAATGTCTCAGGAGAGTCGTTATCAGAATTATTAGGTTCTAACAAAGGAGAGACTTTTGGAGTTGCACCTGTTGGCAGAGGAGGAGCATTTGGAGTAGGATTTGTAGAAAAATTTTGCAATATTTTATGTTGTTTTAATTGGGCCTTTTGTAAAGTTTTATCCTTTAATTTATATTCATGTAATAAGTGTTCTCTTTGTTGTCAAATATCGTGAGGGCTAGAATTACCTTGAAATGGCAGCATTACAGCTTTAGTGAGAGCCCATAAAGGCCAGAAATCAATTGGAATATTCTTTTCCCTGCCTGGCAGCTCATTCAACATTTCCTTTGACCTGATGCCAAATTTCTAAATCAAAACTGCCTTTATCAGGGAACCAAGGATTACATTTAACTACTGTTTGAAAGCAAGCCTCTATTCATTGGCAAAAAAACAAAAGTCCTTGAGCTTTAAACAAATGGTGAAGTAAAGTAGAGAAATGATGGGGCTTTCCAGCTGTTTGACCTGTGTCTTAGTACTTACCTGACCTCAATAGGTCTCGACCTCAATAGGTCCCGACCTCAATAGTCCTCTTGAGTCACTCCATCCGAAATGCCACGTATACCAGAGTCCCTGTTTGGGCGCCACTTGTTGGGGTCCTTTAATGGACTGGAACCTGGTGGTCTGGAGTTGATGATAAGAAAGTGAAAGAGCAGGAGGGAGGGAGAGAGAGAGGAAGAAAGAAAGAAAGACATGGAGACCCAAGCTCTGATGGAGCAAAGGTATTTTATTAGCAGAAATGCAGGCTTATTTATCTTTAGTAAGATGATTATTCAGCTATTACACTAAATCTTAATTTAGTAAGATTATTACTCAGGATAAAATTATATCAATAGTCACAATATGGATAGTCTAATACATACAAGGTCGCTGATGCTGAAGGGAGTTACTGAAAGGAATCCAAGCAGATAGCATTTCTCATGATCTCAGTCCTGAGAGCTGCTTGCAGCACTACTTGTTCTCGGAATAAGAACTGATAAGGAACAGAGAATTTATGAGAAACAGCACATAGGAATCTTCCTGTTAAACTTTCCCTGACACTCTTGCCTGGAAAATCTCATGGATGGAGGAGCGTGGTGGGCTACAGTCCATGGGGTTGCAAAGAGTCGGTCACTACTGAGTGACTTCACTTTATTTTACTTCACTCTGGTGTCTCCTGCAGTTCCCTCACTGTTTGAAGGGGGAATCTCTGCCAACCTTGTGGAGACTTCCTCCAACAATGCTTCTAGAGCCATGGGTCTAACCTTAGCCCCTTCCCTACCAGGTAGTCAAAAGGGATTGGTCTCTTCTCCATGTACCTGCCAGGTTACTCAGTTCAGCCCAGGGGTACTCTGCTTTAGTCAGGGCAATATCCTCTGAGACAGGTTCTTGTAGGTCTGGATGGCCAAGGTCAACCGAGGGGATTTACATGTGTGAACTCCCCATTTTCTATCCCTGACTTATATAACCGGGAAAAAATTTAACGTATAGCTTTTTGTATGTGCCTGAATGTCCTATTCTCTTGCTGGGGCAGGATCTGCTGACAAAATGAGTTTTACTAGAAAAAGTAGATATTAAAATATTCCCAGATCAAGCCTATTCCCTCCAAGTTGCACTATTACAGTTGGTAGGTCAGCCTCAACAAAAGTCCCTGAAAAAATTCTGTAAAAGTTAAGAGTGAATATTTGTACTGAAGAAGGCCAGGAAGAACCAAGACAGCTGACCTGATAGTAAAACTCTGTTCATGTGCCAAGGCTCCCAGTTTAGAGGAGCTATATGCTTCTTTATAAAGAGGCATATTAAGAACGGTATAAAGCCACTGATAACCACTTTTCTCAAATTCCAACTAGTCAAGACATTGCCAATTCCCATATAACACTCCAGTCTTGGTGGTACAAATACTGGAGGCCAGAGATTATTGTTCTGTATGGGATTTGAGAGCCAATGACCAAATTGTAGTACAACCAGTGGTGTGTACTTACACTCTGCTTGCAACTTTATCTAGAGACTTTGGCTAGTTTACAGTTCTGGACTTGATGTTTTTTGCTACATATTCCTAGGTTCGGAGTCCCAGGAATTGTTTGCCTTTGAATGGGCTTACCCAGGTACCAGTATAAAAATAGGAATATTGTTGGATGGTATTTCCACAAGAATTTAAGAATGTCCCCACTGTCTTTGGGGAATCCTTAGCCAAGGATTAGGATTAAGGAATTAAGGAATTAATTAAGTAAGGAATTAAATTAAGGAATTAATTAAGTAATTAATTAAATTAAGGAATTTCCAATTAAGTGAGAAAGTCTTACTATGATATACTAATTGCTTGTAAAACTACACAAGTAAAAAATACACTCCTCTCTTTAAGCTTTCTGGCAGACCAGGGATATAAAATCTCCAAGGCACTTCAGAACATCTAGAATGACTAGATATTTCCCAAAAAGTGATTACTGTCAACTATACACACACAGCTGTTGTTCAGTAGCTAAGTCGTGTCCAACTCTTTGTGACTCATATACTGCAGCATGCCAGGTTCCTCTGTCCAACACTACTTCCCAGAGTTTGCGCAAATGCATGTCCATTGAGTCACTGATGCTACCTAAGTATCTCATCCTCTGCCACCCTCTTCTCCTTTTGCCTTCAATCTCTCCGAGCATTAAGGTCTTTGCCAGTGAGTCAGCCTTCGCATCAGGTGGCCAAAGTATTGGAGCTTCAGCGTCAGTCCTTCCAATGAATATTCAAGGTTGATTTCCTTTAGGATTGACTGGCTTGATCTCCTTGCTGTACATGGGACTCTCAGGAGTCTTCTCCAGCACCATAGTTCGAAAAAATAGTAGATAAAATCTATCATTGCTTCCACTTTTTCCCCTTCTATTTGCCATGAAGTGATGGGACCTGATACCATGATCTTAGCTGTGGAAGCAATGATAGATTTTACTTTCTTGGGCTCCAAAACCACTGGGGAGTGTGACTATAGCCCTTACATTAAAAGACACCTACACCTTGGAAGGAAAGCTATGTGAAACTTAGAGAGCATATTATTTTTTTTTATTTCTATTTTTTTTTAGAGAGCATATTAAAAAGCAGAGACATCACTTTGTTGACAAAGGTCCATAAGTCAAAGCTATGGTTTTTTTCAGTAGTCATCTATGGATGTGAGAATTGGATCATAAAGAGGGCTGAGTGCTAAAGAATTGACACTTTCAATAACCAAACATGGAGTCACCCCCAAATGCCCATGAAATGATAGATAAACAAAAGGTAGTACAGACAATGGTATATTTATTTGGTCATAGAAATGATGAAGTAATGATACAAACTATAACATGGAAGGGTCCTGAAAACACACTAAGGGAAAGAAGTCACACACAGAAGGTTACATGATTCCATTTATATGAGCTATCCAGAATAGGCAAACCCAGAAGAAGAAAATAGATTAACAGTCGCTAGGGGCTGGGGGGAATGGGAGTAGCTGTTTATTAAGTGATGGTACTGCTTAGGATTAGCTGGTAGCTCAGTGGTAAAGAATCCATCCATCTGCCAATGAAGGAGACTCAGATTCGATCTCTGGGTTGGGAAGATCCCCTGGAGTAGGAAATAGCAACCCACTCCAGTATTCTTGCCTGGAAAATCCCACAGACAGAGGAGCCTGGTGGGCTGCAGTACATGGGGTTGCAGAGAGTTGGACAGGACTTAAAGACTAAACAACGGTATGGGGGTCTCCTTTTGGTATGATGAAAATATTCTTGAAGTAGGTGGTGGTCATGGTTACATGACATCATTAATATACAAAATGTCACTAAATTCTACATTTTAAAATGGTTGAAATGTGAATTTTATGCTATGTATATTCTACCAAAATTAAAAGAGAATCCCTTGCCAGACTCTACAAAGATTTAGATTTTGCCCAGCCCTCAGGATTGTCACAAAGCCTGCCTCCTCCTACTAAATAACCTAGGTCACCTGGTCTATCCAGATTGTCTCTTCTTTGAAAAACCATGAGTCCTAATGCTGGCTCTAATTCACTTGAATTATTTATCATGTATTTTCTTTTGACATCACTTAACTTTTCCTGTGGCATAGACAAGAATCATTCCCTTTATTCCAACCACTTCTTTATGCAACTGCAAGACTGTCACAAGAAGGTTCACAACATCACATAATGAAGTCTATCAAAAAAATTTTTTTATGGCTCAGTTTCACAGCTCAATAAGATCACAGGATCTGTGTTTACCTACATAGCATCTTTGTCCTACTACTGATCTGCTCTTCTAAATCAGAGGTCAGCAAACATTTTCAGTAAATGTTCATAGTAAGTATTTCAGGCCTGTGAGCTGTCTCTGTCACAATCACTCAACTCTGCCCTTGTAATCTGAAGGCAGTCACAGCCATAAATAAAAGAGCATAGCTGTGTCTCAGTATTACAGACACTGAGATTTGAATTTCACACAATTTTCACATCACAGACTATTACTCTTGTTTCTCAGTCTTCTAAAAATTCTTTGTGGGCAATAAAAAACCAGGCAACATGCCTCATTTGGCTCATGGGCTGTAATTCGCTGACTTGTGCTCTATATTTTCCCTGATGTTAACATTTATTTCTACTATTTCAAATAAATGTATAGACATGGTATAAACTTCAAATAATCAAAACTGTGCATAAATTAAACAACTCACCTGCAATGTGATCATTTTCTGTTGCTTCTGGAGAAATGTAGAGAGCTGAGAGAGTACACCTGAGAAAGAAGGAAGGTCATGCGTGATACCACCTGCCTAAAAAGCTCCACCCTAGTAGCTGGCATAATATCTTAGAATGGGAGATGCCTTGAGAAGGGGCAGAAAGGATAACCGTAAGGGAGGGGGCACTCCATGTCCATGCATGACTCTGGTATGATTATGTAATACTTAGACAATCTAGTTTTCAAATGTAAAAGCATTTGTTTTCTGCTCATTTGTTAACAGTGTATGCTCTAACATACAGAAAATGTGAACATTGAACTATAAGCCAATTAGGAAAAGCCAAAGAATAGAACATTAAAACTGATGCTGAGTGAAAATATTCAGCACAAAAATTTATAATGTTCATTACAAACCAAAAAATCTCAACAATGTTCTGAAAAAAAGGATGGGGTATTTTTGGAAGGGGAAAAAAAAAAGAGTTTACTCTTAATTTGGCTTCGGGTCTCAACAGTATTTTTTAATTAAAAACAATAAACTGGTTTTGATTTCTGTGTTGTTAAGGCAGAAAAGACCTCCCTGGACCATCAAGAGACTCCATGGCTGTCCTTGATTCTGCCATAACAAAATGTAGGATTGTAAACTAACCACTTTTTTACGCAGTTCCTGCCCACCCCAACCCAACTCCATGCTTTAAGTAACGCATAAATAGACCTGTCTTAAGTCCAAGTCTTAATGACCTGTCTTGCAGCACCATCTCTGATACTGCAAGGTCAGGACAGAGGGGACATCAAGTATTCTCTAAGCTGTGCTGAGTGCGGGAGCAGCTCAGAATACAAGTGGAGTAAAGAGTGAGGGGCGCAAGAAGGTAAACTCCCTCCCCTGTGGCTGGTCAGCTCTTCCTTCCACAGCATGCCTTCACAACCTCCCAGGAAGTAGTACCTTCTGTTCCTTTGTCCAGAAAGTTGGCCCAAGGTTTCCACCATCACTACCACCTGGTCCAGCAGGAGGACCAGAGTCTGCTCCTCTGAGGTCCCAAGCGAACCGACTGTCCTGCTAGAGACTCCTGCTCCCGGAATCACCCTTTCTACTCCACAAAAAGCTATTTTGTTGCAAGAAAGGTGTACCTAAAAGGGTCAGAATATTTGTCCAAGATCTAAAGCTCCTGGAAATTAAGCGGGACCTCCTGTAAAAGCCAACTAGGGCTACTGAAGGCACAGGCAAAGCTGACCATAGGCGGTTAGGCGAGGCCCTCAGCGAGGCCCTGAGTGGGAAAACAAAACAAAACAAGTTTCTCCGCTGAGAAGAAAAGTGCATATCTACTGGGAGCCCGAAAGCCAGTTTCTGCTTGGTCTTCCAAGGTCTCAGACCACCCTGCACCTTGGAAATGAGAAAAACAAGCTTCACCTGGTAACCAGCGCTGGGACGTGCTGGTCCTCACCAGGAGCATAAAAACGGAGTCAGAGCCACACCGAGTCTGGAGACAAAGCCGTTTCTTCCTTCACCTACCCCTCCGGTCACCTGTCTCAACTCTGCGGGGCTCCAACCGAACTGTCCTGCTCCTCAGCGGTCGGGTCCACAAGCCTGAAGCTCCGGAATCATCTCCTCGCGAGACTGCAGCTGCAGCCCGGAACCTGCCGTCTAGCAGGGAGAGGAGGGAGAGGAGGGAGCGCACATACGCAGAAGGCCAAAGCGACCCCCGCGTCCTGTCCCAGCCGAGGCACAGTACATTTCTTGAAAGCCTGTTATTGTTAAGTCGGTAAGTCATGTCTGACTGCGACTCCATGAACTGCAGCACTCCAGGCTTCCCTGTCCTTCACTGTCTCCTGTAGTTGCTCAAATGCATGTCCCGTTGAGTCGGTGGTACTATCTAACCATCTCAACCTCTTCCGCCCCCTTCTCCGTTTTGCCTTCAGTCTTTCCCAGCACCAGGGTCTTTTCCAATGAGCAGGCTCTTCCAATCAGGTGGCCAAAGTATTGAAGCTTCAGCAACAGTCTTTCCAATGAATATTCAGGTTGATTTCCTTTAGCATTGACTGGTTTGATCTCCTTGCAGTCCAAAGGAATCTCAGGAGTCTTTTCCAGCACCACAATTCGAAAGCATCAATTCTTCCGAGTTTAGCCTTCTTTATGGTCCAACTCTCACATCTGTACCCAACTGCTGGAAAAACCAGTGTTTGACTGTATGGACCTTTGTTGGTAAAGTGTTGTCTCTGCTTTTTAATCGCTGTCTAGGTTTGTCATAGCTTTCCTTCCAAGGAACACGTGTCTTTTAACTGCAGCCACTGTGCCCAGGGATTTTGGTGCTCAAGTAAAAAAGAAGATAAAATCTGTCACTGCTTCCACTTTTTCTCGTTCTATTTGCCATGAAGTGATGGGATTGGATGCCACGATCTTTGTTTTTTGAATACTGATCTTCAAACCAGCTTTGTCACTTTCCTCTTTCACCCTCATCAAAAGGCTCCTTTGTTCCTCTTCACTTTCTGCATATCTGAGGTGGTTGATATTTCTCCCATCTCAATTAGGATAGGGTCTGCAATAGAAACAAACTTATGATTACTCAAGAGGAAGGGGGGGAATGGATAAATCAGGAATTTTGGATTACTATATATAAAATAAATAAAGTGCATATAAAATTGATAAACAATGACCTCCTGTATAGCACAGGGAACTATATTTAGTATCTTGTAATAACCTAAAATGGAAAAAATCTGAAAAAGTATATATATGGGTGAGCTTAGTCACTCAGTCGTGTCCAACTCTTTGCGACCCTATGGACTGCAGGCCACCAGGCTCCTCCGTGCATGGCGATTCTCCAGGCAAGAATACTGAAGTGGGTTGCTATGCCCTCCTCCAGGGGATCTTCCCAACCCAGGGATCAAACCCAGGTCTCCCACATTGCAGTCAAATTTACTACCAACTGAGCCACCAGGGTAGCCCATGTATATATATACTTCATGTGTAACTGGATCAATTTGCTATACACTTGAAAGTAACACTATAAATCAACTATTCTTCAGTTGAAAAAAAAAAAAGGCTCTGAAATTATGTACATTGGGTAGAATTACCAGATTTAGCAAATAAAGTACAAGTCATGAGACACTTTTTTATTTGTTGTTCCTCTGAAATAAATTTTAAGTATCTAAATTATGTATCTCTCATCAATTAAAGTTCTCTGATAATATTGGCTCTCCTTAACAACTCCTTGTTTTTAAGAATTGAGTTACATTATTTATTCCAGAGACTGTCCATTTACATGGTTTCATATTTTCATTATATGTTTCTTATTTCGTAGTTGTATCTCACTTATTTCGTCCTTTGGACATTCATTAATGAGAAAACACATTTAGCTTTATGAACGGATATAATGGCATAAAGTTAACAACTCTGGGAACTGCTCTTCAAATTTGATTAAACACATAAGATCATCATTCATGGCACAACTTGCCTTTCCCACTCTTCAGAATCACATTGGATCTTTTTGATTAATAATTTTTTAACATGTCCACTAAGAAAAAAACTTTTTGTCAGTTTTTTCTGTTCCCTTTTAACACTATAAATGATACTTTCACTTGTCCTTA
>SJYT01066703.1:91573-145204 GCA_006410635.1 Cephalophus harveyi
TATGCTAGAAAAGCAGTTAGTAACATCCATGTAAATATATCAAATTAAGAGATGAAACTCATTTCAAAATACAGTCATAGCAAGCACAATAATGATTATCCACATAATCATTTTATAATCATTACTGAAAGAGGAGAAATTGTTCTTCTCTCAATTTCCATAATTCTGTTGTTAGAGATACTGAAAACTACGAACAAGAAATAAGCAAATTAGCTTCATTTAATGGAATATTTAAAAGGTTAAATAAGAATTTGGGGCCTTTTCTGGAGGATTAAAATATTTCAGTGCTTTAAATATTAACTGAGAACTCTTCCAGCTGTATTTGTTAAAGAGTGTCAATGAGTTTCTGAATGCAAGAGAAATGAACAATACTGACTGCCAACAAAAATCACAAAAGTCCTTTAATAACTCAGTTCAAATGTTAATAATATAAATGCTGAAGTAAGAGAACAACTTCATGTCAATTACTTAAACATCAATATAAAAAGTATCTCTATCTGAATAGCAAGTATTATGAAGAATGTGGCGGGATGGTCAACACCTTCCACATAATCTTTCATGCTTTGTTTATCCTTGGAAACAAAGGATAAAGGATAAACAAAGGATATCATGTCTTCACCTTTATGTAAACATCCACCAAAATTTGTATTTGTATTACCTCCATCAAAAGCAGTGTAGAAGCAAGGGGAAATATGTATTTTCTACATTGTAATTGTTTGCACCCATGGATATGTTGAAAAAAAATAAGGCTATTAAAACACTGATAATCTCTGTATCATAGTGAAGCTATTATTTTTGTTGTTGCAGTGGTCTTTATCTTGGCACTTGAAATTGTGATTGCAACTTTGGAATCAGAAAATACTCTGCCAGTACTATGTTAGGTCATTTGAGCTGAAAGAATGATGATGGTGTGGAGGGTATTTACAGCTTCTGCTTCAATTACTATATCTCAATCTGAATTCCTGTTAATAAAAAAAATTATTTTATCTCTTTCTATAGTATTAGTTCCCCTGGAGAAGGAAATGGCAACCCACTCCAGTATTCTTGACTGGGAAATCCCATGGACAGAGGAGCCTGGTGGGCTACAGTCCATGGGGTCGTAAAGAGTCAGACATGACTTATTGACTAAGCAACACCAAATCCTATTTGAGGATAGAGGATTGAATGTTTTCCTCCAAAGAATAGGAACAAGACAAAGGTGTCCACTACTGGGGAGATATAAATAAAAATAAAATCTTCCAATTCAGAAAACCTCTCTGTATTGCATAGAAGGAAAAGAAAACATCATTTCCTAGACCCAGCATGATGCATTGATGTGCTTGCCCTGCATGGTGTGAAAATGCCTCTCTCTGCCATACCTCTTTTTCTTTCAAAGGGCACACATTTCAAATCAGGTGTCTTTTCCTCAAGAAGCTCCATGGATACTCCATCCAGAGTAGAGAATATGGTAGTCTTTTAGTTGCACAACAGGTCTCTCCTCAACAGGTTTATAGAAGGATTGGGAGAGACCAAGAACACACATTCCTTAGTTAGAGGACCTAACTGCATGTGAATTGTAGAGGAAAAGGAATAAGTAGACTGATGCAAAATACTAATAGTTCGTAACCATCTGCTGTCACCAGATGGAAAACAAATAATTCCTGAGGAAACTGCAGGATAAGCAGCAGAACTTTATCAGAACAGGCAAAGAGATTAGCCTAAGGAAAAGTTACTGACACATATGGTTCACCATTTCCCACCTCTGAGAGTCTCTCAATCTATCCATTTTGAGCTGTTTGCCAAGATTTCCTAGCTGGAGGTTTTGTTCTCCATCCTCCTGATTCTCTTGTCCCTGTAGTCAGTCCCTGCCTCCTCCAGACCCTGCCTCCTCTGATCCCTTCATGGTTTGACCAGAGTAGGAATTTCTTCCTTTAGTAAAGAGTTCTGATCAGCCAACACAGAAGTCTTCAATTTCTTTTCTTTGATGTCTTTCTCTAGATTATCCCTACATTGAGTACCTGCTGCTCAGATTTGACTGTCTATTCTTGTCATCCTACCACTTTCCCTTAATTTCGATTTGGATAGTTGGCAAGAGAGTCAAAACAAAGTTTGCTAAAACTAGAGCATATTTTGATCTGACCCCAGGTTCCAACCAGGGGGTTCTGAGGAAGCATCAGCAAACCACTGATGGAAATCAATGGGGGACCCCCCCATGTCTTCTAGGTGCATTGCTGCAACCTCACCCAGCTCAACATTTGTGGAAAGGCTTCAAGTATAGCTGTCAGCAACCCTTCTCTGAGTTCGTAACTGCCTTGGTTACTCCATAGTTATGAGGGGTGGGGTGCCAGATAGCTTCCCCTGATGTAGTGATTTTCCAGACCCCAATGTGATTGCTCTACCAAAGGAGCAAAATCTCCTAATTGCAGAATTCCATGCAGTTGCTGGTTGCTCAATTTCATCTAATAATCAGTATATATTCCTATGTGTTGGCTGTAAACTGAATACACACTGAGGTGTACTTTTGCAAATTTCTAGAGCATAGAGGAAAGAAGCCTTTAAATAAGAAACATCAGCTGGTAAGAAAGGCATTTGAATTACATGGGCATCCTGAGTAGCTTCTCAATGGCATTGGTGCTGCTGGTGACCCAAGTAGACTAGCTGGCTTCTTTCACATTGAGACCAAAAAAAAAAAAAAAAAACCAAAAAAAATTGTAACCAGGGCACTTTGGTTTCCCTTCCTGTGTTTACATTATTTCAATGCCTTGTTTCTTTGCTTTTTTCCAAGTGACTAGTATAGCTACTCTCCCTGTTGCCTTCCATGCAGATTTCTTAATCTTTCCATGATGCTCTATCATTTCTGGCTTTTTATTAATAGCTATGAAGTGTGTGCAGAATAAGGGATTCCTGAAGGAGTCACCTCATCTAAGACATTAAGTCGACTCAGTCTAGGCCATAAAGTACATTAACTGTGTCCTCAAATTGAGCAGGTAATTTATTACCAGTTAAAGAAGCTGTGCCTAGATGGGAACCACCCATCTGAAAGATTATCACCTCCCTCTCCCCCTGAGTCAGTCTGAGGCATGGAGGGGCAAAGACATCCAGGAAAACCAGGAGGAGCAGGGACAAGCAGAGTGAGGAGAAGCAGGGTCCTATGAGAGAGAAAATGTATTTGTCTTGCATTTTCTCTTTAATTTTTTCAACAGTTTCTTCTGGTTATCCAAATAATTTTTAAATTTCCTCTTGGAATGGTTAGAATTATATTCATCCCATAAATATCAACAACACATTTACTGGGATAGACTCCCTTCTAAGAACCTCTGCACAATGAAAAAATTATCCTCTGGGAACTGCAGGACTGGAATCTCATATGTATGCCAATTCCAAATGCGACAGACAGATATTAACTGTTTTTAAAAGAGACCAGCAGGCAACATTACTGGCTTCCTGTATTTTCCAATCATCCAGTGATCATGATGAGATTTTGGAACCTATTATTACCCATAATTATTCAAAACTAAAATTTTGAATTTGGGTGGTTTGTTTAGATACTATTCCAAAAGAACAGAGGGCTAGGAGGAAGAGTATTTATTATTTAGGGTCTTTTACCTGATTGTTGTGTGGCGAAGACTTTCAGCTGATTTGCTCAAATCAGGAACTATCAGACTCATCCCATTCTTATCAAAATTGCTGAAGAAATATAATTAAAAATTTCTCCCAACACGAAAATCTATTCATAAAGGTAGAAGACAAAAGAATTTTATTAGTGAATAATCATAAAAGAAGAATGTGTTGTGCACTATAGGAAGTCTGCTAAGAGATTACAAAGCCAGAAAGAAATGGCACCCTTTTATAAAGCTGATTGGATACAACTCATTACATACATGTTCTCAAGATAATAACTAAACCTTAAGTAAGAGGACTTGACACCATCATTTATCACAGTTTACCTTAAATTCATCTGGTAATTGGGATGAGCATCTGTGTTAACTGAAGCTTCTCATATCTATTTGAAAGGAGGTAGTTTTGCAACTTGGAGCAAGGCACCCATAGAAGTTAGGCTCCTACCCTCCTACAGAAACTGAGAAATTGGGAGTGCAAACACCTTGGAAGGGTACACTTCAAAGAGATAACTCCAAGGCTCCTTGAAAAAGATATTGTAGGGTTGTAAAACTGCCAAAAGGCTTTTTAAAAGGTTCATATTCATCCCAAAGGGATGGATAAAGCATTTACAGTTAAAAGTTTACAAAAGAAAATGTTCTAAGAAAAAGAAGTGGGGATATCTCTTCTATCACTTTTTTTAAGACTGTACTAATTGATTATATTCTATGCAGCCAAAGATGGAGAAGCTCTATACAGTCAACAAAAACAAGACCAGGAGCTGACTGTGGCTCAGATCATGAACTCCTTATTACCAAATTCAGACTCAAATTGAAGAAAGTAGGGAAAACTACCAGACCATTCAGGTATGACCTAAATCAAATTCCTTATGATTATACAGTGGAAGTGAGAGCTGCGATTCATGGGGTCGCAATGAGTCGGACACGACTGAGCGACTGAACTGAACTGAATCCTCTTTTCATTTCTATTTGCTCTTACTCTCATCTCTTCTAGCTAATATTGTACTGCTGGTCTTAGGGCAACTAAGAGAGAAAATGGAGTAAGTGGCATAAGATGGGAAATAAAGAGGTAATGCTATCGCTATATGCAGATGGATTGACCTTGTATGTAGAAAATGCTCAGGGACTCACTGAAAAATATTAGAACCAATAAATGAGTTCAGTAAAGTTAAGGATATAGGATCAATAATATAAGTATCAATGGAACTTGTATACATTAGCAATGAGCAATCCAAAGTTAAGACAACAGACTCATTTACAATAGCATCAAAAGAAAAAATTCTTAAGAGTGAATGTAACAAAAGAAGTGTAATACTTCTACAACAAAAAGTGAAAGATTTGTACAAAACTTGCCCAATGAAAATGTCATTGAAAGATTTTCAAAGATCTAGATAAATGGAAAGTTAGCAAGATAGCAAAAATAAAATTCCAGCCCCCTATCCCTACAGAAACACCAATTTTAACAACAATCCATGGATGAAAAACCAGTATGTGCTTTGCATTATAGAAGTCAGTGGAAGAGAGAAAGAGAAAAGGGCAGAAATATATTTGCATGTCAAACGGTGGAAAATCAATCTGAAAAAATTCATTACCTTAGTGAAATTTCTAGGCATTCAGTGGTGTGCAGCATGTCAAGATATCCCTTCTATATGCTTGACAGTGACGGATATGGATGCTGTCGCAAAGAGTCGGACACAACAGAGTGACTAACACTTTCACTTTTCACTTGGAGCCTTTGGCAGTCTTGTGAGCCAATTTCTTTAAAAATCAATCAGTTAATCTCTGGAGTTTATGCGTGTTTTAAATGGGATGGGGTAACAATTTTCTACACCTACAGGCAGTTACACCTCTATCATTTATTAAGTTAATGTCAAAACTTTTAGTGACTTAACACCTCATTTATCACTGAACAATATTCCATTGTGTAGATGTACCACATTTTGCTTACCCATTTACCTACTGAAAGGTATCCTGGTTAATTCTAATTTTGGAAATAATAAACCTGCTATATTTTTATGCAGGCTTTTGTGTTAATGTAAGCTTTTAAATAAGTTGAGTAATCACCTAGGAAAACAATGGTTAGACTGTATAAGACTACATTTCTTTGTAAGACATTGCCAAAGCTTACAAGAATCTTCAACTTTAATTTACTTAACAAATACATTAAACTCATGATCCAATACAAACATTCATTTAACATTCATTGAGTTGAAAAACAACATGCCAATTTTAGGCACTGGATTCATAGTAGTGTGTAAAGTAGATAAAACACCAAGCTCTGAATGTAGTTTATATTCTATTGAGGAATACAAAATAATGAGACCACATTAAAATGTTTTATATGCTAAATGATACCTTGACAAAAAAATTGAAACATTAAAATGGGATAAAGTTAACACACAAAGGAAAAACTATGGAGACAATAAAAAGATCAGGGATTGGGGTGGAGATGGAAGGATTAAAAGACAGCACAGAGGGCTTTTACAGCAGTGAAAACACTCACTATGGTACCATAATGATGGATAAATGTCATCAACACATGTCTAAACCCATATGATACACAATATCAAGAGTGACATGTAATGTAATTGATAGACTTTTATGACGTGTCAGTGTAGATTCAATTGTAACATATATGCCACTGCTGGGGGATGCTGATAAGGGGATGGTCTACGTGTGTGAGGGGGAGGAAATGGGAAATCCCTGCACTTTCCCCTCAATTTTTCTATGAATCTAAAACTGCTCTAAAAATATTATCTCTATTTTTTTTTTAAAAGCTGTCAGAAGACTGATTCAATCTTTAGTACCCATATGTACTAGTCTGCCAAGCCTGCTGCCTTAGTCCACTGGGGCTGCTATAACAAACTACTAACAGACTGGATAGCTTATAAACAATGGAACTTTATTTTGCACAGTTCTGGAGATCGGGAAGTCCAAGACCAACGCAGGAACATGGCTGCATTCTGGTGAGAGCAGTCTTCCTGGTTAACAGATGGCACCTTCTCATTGTGTTCTCATGTGCTGGAAAGGCTGGGGAGCTCTGTGGGGTCCCATTCATGAGCATTCCACTCTCCAGACATAATCACCTCCCAATGACCCCACCTTCTAACACCATTGCACTGGAGATGATGTCAACATATGAATTTAGGGGTGAAGAGGGGACACAAACATTCAGCCACCAAAACAAAGTACCACCATAGATGAGGTGACTTAATGCAACTTTATTTGACTCGTTTTTGGAAACTGGAAGTCCAAGGTCAAGGTGTTGGTCGGTTTGTTTTCCCAAGGCCTCTCTCCTTGGCTTGCAGATGGTTGCCTTCTGTGTTGTTGCATGCCCTTTTCTTTATGTATACTTGTCTCTGGTGTCTCTTTCTCTTCTTATAAGGATACCAGTCATGTTGGATTAGAGCCCATCCTTATGACCTCATTTCACTTTACCACTTTAAAGGCCCTATCTCCAAAACAGTCACATTGGGATAGAGGGAAAAACAATTCAGTCCATGATAACACAACTGATTATAAATATGTTTCACAAAATACTATTTACCAGTATCTCTAATGAATTCTGACATTATGTTTTATTTCATTTCTTTAAAAACATTAGCTCTGATTCACTGAACTGATTTCACAGTTCCTTTACAGGCCAGTGTGGTTCCTTAGTAATGTGTTACGGAGAAGGCAATGGCACCCCACTCCAGTACTCTTGCCTGGAAAATCCCATGGACGGAGAAGCCTGAAGTCCATGGGGTCGCTGAGGGTCGGACACAACTGAGCGACTTCACTTTCATGCATCGGAGAGGGAAATGGCAACCCACTCATGTTCTTGCCTGGAGAAGCCCAGGGACGGGGGAGCCTGGTGGGCTGCCATCTATGGCGTCGCACAGAGTCGGACCCGACTGAAGCGACTTAGCAGCAGCAGACTAGACTCAACTATATTTCTGAGTTCCCTTTTCTGTAGTTTCCCATTGGGGTGGGCCATAAAAGATATTCTTGTGCAAGACTTGGAGTGTGTAAGTGATGTAATAGCCATTTTGTATCTTTGTAACATGCTGCTGATGATCTACTGAGCATCTCACTGGCATGAGACACCACTAGAACTATGACCATTCCACATAGGTCCTTTGGCATCTCTGATGCTCACACCAGATATGTGTGATCCTCTCACTGACCGAGGGACCCAGGTTCTGAAGGACACCACACCAAGGCCAGAGGCAATAAGAAGAACTGTCTCCAGGTTTAGCCCCTCCTTGTCGGCACTACTCATGGTTGTGAGTTCTTATATTTTTGCTCTCTTTCATGTCTCATCCATCTCCTTTCCCTTATTGTCTGCCCTGAGCACTTTAGTCAAATGTCTTCATCAGGCATGGAGACTACCCCATAGACACCGCTTAACCAGTTCCCACAGTTGTGGAAAGCCAAAGCCCTGTAATAAATCCCTTTAGACATACTCATTCATCTTATGGTTCTATGTCTCTAATTAAATCCTCCTGAATCACAAATGTGTACCAAATTGGGTGTTGCTTCACCAGGGTTCAATTCCTGGGTTGGGAAGATCCCCTGGAAAAGGAAATGGCAACCCACTCCAGTATTCTTGCCTGGAGAATCTCATGGACAGAGGAGCCTGGTAGGCTACAGTCCATGGAGTCGCAAGAGTCGAACATGACTTAGCAACTAAACCACCACCAATCTGATTAGAGTCAGATTTAAAACCATTAAAGATCCTGTTTCAGGTGTAAAGAGGCACTGATAGTCCATGATGTGCAGTGGCAATACACTTACTCAAATGATTACCTCTAGGTATCTATTATCATGTGCCTACAGAAAGCAAGTTGTTGGGAATGAAAGATTTTCTCTCCTAGGTATTTTAGTGAACAGAAGGTGTATGAAACTGGTTGTTTATTCTAAATGTGTTGGACAATGTTGAGAAACAACATGAGATGCTCAGGAATTTAAATTCCCAGCTCAAGATCCACAAAGACCCTAAAGCTTCAACGATAATTCTGAAAGCATCTCATCCCCTAAAGCAGCAGTGCTGAGATTTATGAAAAGAAATCCAGTGACAAATCTGTTGGGTGGCTTAATTACTATGTACATTGAATTTCCAACCTTACATGGCCTCATTAAAGTTAAAATTAGGGCACTGACTAGTAAAAAATCCCTGGGATGGGGAAATAACAGATTTCAGTGAAGCTGAATCTTCAGTGCCTATAAATACTTTCAATATATCAGGCAACCCCTCACTCCACTCAATCCACTGCTATGGGTTCATGAGGAATTCCCTATGACGAGCTGACCAGTGGAAAAAAAAACCTCAGGCTTGGATCAAATCATTACACAGCAACACAGCTCCACTCTGAGATGGTCTTGAAAGTTGGTGGTGAAATCACCTGATTTTGCCTGGAAGGAGGAATAGCAAAAGTTATGAGTTAACACTTATTTATGCACAGTGCCTAAAGTCAAAGTGAAGTCGCTCAGTCGTGTCCGACTCTTTGAGACTCCATGGAATGTTAGCCCACCAGGCTCCTCCATCCATAGGATTCTGCAGGCAAGAATACTGGAGTGGGTTGCCATTTCCTTCTCCGGGGATCTTCCCGACCCAGGGATCGAACCCAGGTCTCCCCATTGCAGGCAGACACTTTAACCTCTGAGCCACCAGGGAAGCCCTATGGTTTGGCTAAATGATCAAGGACTAAGGAGGGGTACATTGGAAAACCTGTGAAAGGGAGTTTAGGGGGAGAGGTGCACATCTAGACCTTTCCAGATGAGAGTGAAGGTCTTTGTGTACCATGTGAATGCTCATGAAAGGGTGACTGCATCAGAGAACTGAAACATTAAGTGAAGGACACATTCTGCGATGCCAATCTCCTATCAGTCACAGCTCCATTACCCAGCCACTTGTCATTGCCAAATGGGCTCATGAACACAGTGGCTGCAGCAGCAGTGAAGGAAATTATGCATGGGCTCAGCATAGTGGACTTTCACTCAACAAGACCGATCTGGCTAAAGTCACTGTTAAGAGATTAATCTGCCAACAGCAGAGACCAACAATTAACTTGGAACCATTCCCTGGATGGATCAGTTTAGCCATGTTACAGGTTGACTGCATTAGACCATTCTCATCACAAAATGGACTGTATCTTGTACCTTCCGTCAAAGGTATTTACCCTGTACATGCATTTGCCTTCCCTGCTTGAAATGCATCTGTCAAAACCAAAATCAACAGATACACAGAATGTCTCATCCACCAGCATGGTATTCCTTGTACTCTTGGACTCCAGGAGGGACAAGAGGCTGCTAAAGCCTCCACAGTGAGAGTGTCTGAGAGCACTAATGGGAGTGCCTACTGATTTCAATTCAGATCAATTCTTAAGGCTGTTTGTGAAGGAGGCCCTATACAAGTTGGGCATTTGAAAGTAACACCATCAGTGAAATTAAAAATTATAAGTGGGGGATATGTTGCCTGCAGAGCCCAAAAGGACTAAAAGATGGATTTACACATTGTGTGTATTAAGAACAGAAAACAAAAAGCAGTCTGTAGCTGCTTCTTGACAGCATCAGAGATGAAACAGCCCTTGTTTTATAAGTGATTTTCAGGAACTCAACTGATGAGGCAGATCTCTGTGTGGTGAAATAACTTATGCTTTTTTTGGAAGTATTTATATGCTCTCAATGAATCTGTTAAATGAATTTCCTCAGAGGAGGATGTCATCAATGTCATGTCATACCTGTGCTCCTGGAGGAAACTGGATGCAGTAAAGACATTGCCTGCAAAGACTGTGCAATGGCAGAGTTGTTCAGGTATCCCATGGGTAGCCTGGTAAACGTACTTTGCGTCCCTTGGAGGTGAAGGTAAACTGTGGCTGAAAGGGTGTTAAAAAGAGCACTGAACAGAACATATGAGCCAAACTGGAATAACAAAAATTTACTACTTGCTATTTGAATGGAAACAGTAATTTCAGTAACGTTGGGTACTAGATTCTTAGCTAATAGATCATAGCATTAAGGTTTTAATAATCCACTGTGAAGAACCATCATTATTTCCAGGTTAAGAACAAGCTATATTGGATCATCAGACAGAGAAGTAGTGGCGATGATCACTTGTTCTCGGTAGGTATTTACAATGGTTTCAATGGAGGTATATGGTACACTATGGTCTCCTTTTGTCAATCCAATTTTTTAAGTGTCAAAAATTTAATTTTATTATTCTTTGGATCAGAGCATCCATGCTTTCTATGGGATTATGCTAAAATTAAGTCAGTGGGTGTTATGACCATGTGAAACTTAAGACAATAGTTCTGTTGGTTAAGATGAAACATCCTATTTGTTCCTAAATGACTCAGTCTCTCTGGGTTGCTATAATAAAATACAATGGACCAGGTGGCTTATAAACAACAAAAGTTTATTTCTCACAGTTCAAGAGGCTGGGAAGTCCAAGATCATAGCACCAGAAGATTCCTTGTTTGGTGAGAACTGCTTCCTGTTCATAGAAGGCTGTCTTTTCCTAAGTCCCCACATGGTGGAAGAAGCAAGGGAATTTTCTGGAGTCTCTATTTTAAGAGCACTAACCCCATTCATGAGGACTCTGTTCTCCTAACTGAATCACTCCCAAAAGCCCCGCCACCAAATACCATCATACTGGCAGTTAGATTTCAACATCAATTTTGGTGGGAATTTCAGTATAGCACTGTATTTTATATTCAATAACACCTCTAAGATTTTAGGGGGTAACATGATTAAATTTAAGGAGGTGCCCAGGTATAACTATAACTTGAGCCCTGTATAAGGCTATGAAAATTTACCAGTGGTACACTTCAGCATTAAAGTTAATATTAAAGTTAATTTGGAAGGTACAAAAGCCAATCACAGCACCCTTTTATCTTTTGTTGTACAAATGATTTTAGTATGTTCTGGATTTCTAATTGAGTCAAACTGTGGATATAATTTATATAATATTGTACATAAACCACATCTCAATTTCAAAAACAAACTATGGACCTATATTTCAGTTATTTTGTTATTTACTCTCCTCGTATCTAAGTCTCTGCTTCCCTCCCTCCCTTCATTCTTTCCATTTCTTTTCTTTCTGTGGTTACTTGCTATGCTTCAGGAGGGTGCTCTTTACTCTGATCAAATTTATAAATTTCTTTCTTCAGGAAAGGGTTAGGGGCCTGCTCCATGGCAATGGTTGCTTCATATGGTGCAACGATCCCAGGCTTAAGCTACATTTGAATTAACCTCTTTGCTGCACCACAGGATAGGAGTTTTGTATTCTAACCATGAGTGCAGAACCTTTAAAAAAAATAAAAAGACACAACAGGTGGTACAGCAAAAGCATGCTGGGCCCATAACCCAGCGAGGTTGGCTGACTTAACATCCTCTGTCTGCTATGGCTGTCTTTTTTCTGCCATGCAGGTTTCTTTCTCTCTTATTTCTCTCATACACATTTCCTCAGTTATTCTGGACTTCTAGCCATGTATATCACCCCTGATGTGGACATTCTGGGTGGTTACAAGGGCATGTACCACGGTCCAGCAGCCGGCCTCACAGGTAGCTCAGATACCACCTGCCAAACACAATGAACCCCATGGCAAGTCACGCAGGGGCACAGCCAATGAACCATTCTCTTAGGGACAAGAACCTCTTAAGAGTGGGAAGAGATAGAAGATCCAAAAAGGAACACAGAGCAGAGCAGGCCGAAGTGCAAGCCTGCCAGCAGTTGGTGGTTCCATCCCAAGCAGCCTCTGCCACGTCACGGAACCTGTTAGACAAGAGCAATCAGCTAAGTGACCAGGTGACCTGTCTTGGATGGAGAATCTTGTTCATGCCCAGCTGTACTAACTGCTTCCTAGTCACTCTGTTGGTGGCAGGATTCATGCCCTGGGGTAATGCAATAGCTGAACATGTGACACCTTACACTGGACAGATGAGCTCTACATAAGCTTACTAGTAATGTCTATTCACAGGCCAGGTGAGAAGACACGACACCACCATCCAAGGGTCACACAGGTTATCATGCTTGGGAACGAAGGAAAAACCAGGGGTTGTGGGAAATGGCTCTATAGTATGCAGAGGGTGCAGCAAAGTTTCTTGAGAAGATGGGAATGGTTTTTAGGAATAATTTTGTGGGCTGGTAGGAAAGTGAAACTTGCCACCGCGGGGAAACCAAGAACTGGTCCACCAGATAAACAAGGAGGACTGTCTGACTACAGTGACCTGGGGGAGGAGAATAGGGAGGGAAACCTGCAGTTAGGCTATCAAAGGTCTCCTTAGTTTCAGATGTGAAGAGACTCTACTACACTGGGCCTTAATTTCAAGTCACAGTTGCTATAATTGAAAGTATTCTGAAGACTATAAAAACAACCCAAATGTTCATTAGTGATTATTATAGCTGCAGGGCAGAAACATATGTTCAGTGCAGAAACAAGATGTTATAATGAGAGGTAAGTAGCTTAAGGTAATTTCAAAAGAAGATAATAAGGCTTAGAAAAGCAGAAAGCTGTAATTGAAAATATGCGTTAGTGGTTGACAATATATGATTTCTAAGAATGCATTCCCTACCCAACTCTACCTCCACCATGGAAAAACTGGTACTGAATCATGTGAGTTTCAAAATCTGTAAATATATAAGAAAGTAATATGTGGCAGGGTTATTTGATACAATCCATTTTTTCAAGCAGTTTTAGGGCTACAGAAAAAATGAACAGAAAGCACAGAGTTCCTATATACCCCTTTACCTCTACCTCCCTCCACACTTTTCCCTTATTAATACTGAGCATTAATGTGGTACATTTGTTATAATTGATGAACCAATACTGATACATTTTTACAACTGAAGTCCATGGTTTACATTAGGGTTGACCCGTTGTGTTTTACACTTTGTAGGTGTGTTTTACACTCTGTAGGTGTGTTTTACACTTTGTATGTTTTGACAAATGAATGACATGTATCCACCATTATAATATCCTACAGGATGGTCTCACTATCCTAAAAATTGTCTATAATCCACCTATTCATCCCTTTGTCCTTCACCCTGAACACTTGGAAACCACTTATTTTTTTAGTGTGTTCACAGTTTTGCCTTTATCAGACTCCATTACGGTTGGAATTATACAGTATAAAACCTTTTCAGATTGACTTGTCTTGTTTACCAATATGCATCTAAGGTTCTTCTGTATCTCTTACTTGATAGCTCCTTTCTTTTTATCACCTGCCTGAGCATCATATTCGGTAACCTTTCTGTAACTGTTTTCTAGTGTCAGGAGAATTTTTTGTTGCTGATTCTCTGGAATTTTCTACATAGACAATCATGTTATCTGTGAACATCAATAGTTTTATCTCTTCCTTCCAAACCTATGTACCTTTTATATCTTGCTGCATTAGCTAGGACTTCTTGAAGGTTGCTAAAAAAGGTATGGTTACAGGGACCTCCTTGGCTTTCTCTTTATCTTACTGGAAAAGCATCTAGTTTCTCACCATTAAGTATGATGTTAGCTATCTCACTTACTGGGTTTTTTTAATTACCATGAATGGATGTTAAGATTTTTTGAAATTTTTTCTGCATCTACAGAATATGATCATATATTTCTTCTTTAGCCTGTTGATATGATGGGCTAATTATTAAATGTTGGACTAGCCTTGCATACCTGGATAAATCCCACTTGATCATGTCATGTAATTCTTTTTATACACTGTTGGATTCAATTTGCAAGCATATTGTTGAGGATATCTATATTTATTAATGAGATCCTGGTCTGTACCTTGGCTTTCTTGTAATGTCTTTCAATGGCTTTACAACTAGGGTAATGCTGGCCTCAAAGAATAAGTAAAAGCTCTGCTTTTACCTTCTGTAAGATACTGTAGAGAACTGATGCTATTTCTTCCTTAATTTGGTAGAATTCATCAGTAAAAACATCTGGGCCTAATACGTTCTGCTTTGGAAGATTAAAAATTGATTCAATTTCTTGAGACATATGTCTATTTAGATTTATCCTTCTGTGAGTTTTGGCAGATTGTTTCTTTCAAGGAATTGGCCCATTTCATTTAGGTTATCAAATCCGTGGGTACAGAGTTGTCTGTAACATTCCTTTATAACCCTTTTGATGCCAAGGGGATCACAGTTATGGCTCTGTTTCATTCCTGGTGTTAGCAATTTGTATCTTCTCTTTTTCTAGCTAACCTGACTAGAGATTTATCAACTTTATTGACCTGCTCTAACAACCAGCTTTTGGTTTTATTGATTTTTCTCCATTGGTGTCCTGTTTTCAATTATTCTGATATCTGCCTAAGTTCTCATTATTATTATTATAATTTCAACTTAATTTGCTCTTCTTTTTCTAGTTTCCTACAATGGAAGCTTGGACTCTGTATATAACCTAAGATCACTAGATCATATAATCTTACGTTATTAGCTTAATGTAATTATTTACATAATCTGATCATGTAATTTAGTATATCACCGCTACCCTATCAATAAAAGCACTGCTCTAGTTCCACTCTGGCCATGCTCCAGCTTCAGTCTTCCTCCTCAGAGAGTCAACAGTCATTAAGGGCCCAGATCTCAGGGTACATCAGACCCTTGAATTTACAGTCTAATTTATAGCCCTGAGTGTTGTCTAATCTGAAACTTCCTTCCTGGACCCTGTCTTGGAGAGCAGTTGCTTACTCAGGGTCTGGATAAATTTAGGCTGAAGGCTAGAGTATTTACATATGTATACTCAAGGCACATCACGGTCTTCAGTAAGCTATGGGTGAAAGAGATGGGGCAATAGGACCAGGGCCTAGATATTGAACGTTTAGTTATTTTGATTTATAAGTTTTAAAAGGTTAGACATGAGCTTCCTTTTAAACTGCTGCTCCAGGCCTTATACACAAGGGAGATGTGCCTAATGTTGTAACAACTGCTAAACTAGGAGTATCTATTTTCTGTTCCCAATTATGTTAAGTTCCATTTTGTGTAAGAAACATATAGTTTATGTAATGTACATACCTAAGTCCTGTGAACTTAAGGGATGCTTCACTGGTGTTTAATGCTTCTGCCCTAATTATTCAATTTATTTCTGCTTTTAAAAGGATTCATATTTAAATGGTTGCCAGGATTATGATAGCACAGAGGCTATGATTATTAATAATTAATAATATTAACTTCCTGTGGTGAAATCCTGATTCCTTTGTAATCTTCATGTAATACAAACTCTAGATTCCTTTTTGATTTTGTAACATGTATTGAAGGTTACTCAAATATATAAACCACAAAATTTCATAGAAATGCACAGACAAACATAAAGATTACATGTAAACACTAGTGAAATCTGAATAAAGTCTGTATCTGACTTAGTAGTAGGGTACCATCAATTTCCTGTTAGGGCTATTAATATCTTTATGTAATTAGAGTATGTTATAGTTATGTAACTATTATTAGAAGCAGCTTTGTAAAGGGCACATCAGAATTCTATGCACTATTACTACTGCAACTTCTTTTGAGCCTGTTTTACTATTCTGTTTAGTTTGTAAAGCTTTACATTGCACAATATGCATCTATAAATTACAATCTGTTTCCTAAAAATAACCATAGCATCAAAACCAAAACACAAATTCTAGCTTTTGAAGTTACATTACCTCTAAAGAAAACTGTCAATTCATAAGTCTCAAACGGACAGAATTCTCCTCTATATAAATTCTGATATAACCTAGTATTTTTGTTAGAACTTCACAAAATCAAAATCTGTCAGGTTTTATGACATTCACTGGAATATTATCTCTTAACAAGACTGCCCTATATTTGCTGCAGTCTAGAAATTGGTCCTCTGTCATTACTTTGGAGTAAAATAAGGCTAGTTGTGTGGATGAAGGTTATTAACATTCAGGATATCAACAGAGCTTTCTCCATAGTGTGAATTCTCTGCAATGGAGTAGGTGCTGAATTGTGGCTCAACATTTCTAATATTCACTTCAATCATAAGGTTTTTCTCCTATGTGCGTTCGCTGATGTACAATAAGGTTTGACTTCTGAGAAAAAGTTTTCTGACATGTGTTACATTCATAGGGCTTCTCCCCTGTGTGTGATCTCTGATGTTTAGCGAGGTCTGATTTGCGGTAAAAAATTTTCCCACATTCATTACACTGACAAGACTTCTCCCCTGTGTGAGCTCTGTGATGTACCGTGAGTGATGATTTGTGGCTGAAGGATTTCCCACATTCATTACATTCGTAGGGCTTTTCTCCTGTGTGCTTCCTCTGATGCAGAGTAAGTCCTGACTTCACACAAAAAGATTTTCCACATTCGTTACATTTATAGGGCTTTTCTTCTATATGTGTTCTCTGATGTACAATCAGAGCTGACTTATGGCAGAAAGCCTTTCCACACTCACTGCATTCATAGGGTTTCTCCCCTATGTGAATTCTCTGGTGCTGAGTGAGCTGTGACTTCTGGCAGAAGGTTTTCCCACATTCACTGCATTCATAGGGCTTCTCCCCTGTATGTGTTCTATTATGTTTTGTTAGGTAAGATTTATTATAGAAGATTTTTCCACATTCATGACATTCATAGGGTTTCTCCCCTGTATGGATTCTATAGTGTTGAGATAGGGTTGACTTATGGCTGAAAAATTTCCCACACTCAGGGCATGCAAACGGTTTCTCTCCTGTGTGAGTTCTCTGATGTACTGTGAGGTCAGACTTCAAGCAGAAGGTTTTTCCACATTCGTAACATTCATAAGGTTTCAAACCTGTATGAATTATCTGATGCCTGGTGAGTACTGACTTGTGGTAGAAAGTTTTCCCACACGCATTACATTCATAGGGTTTATCTCCTATGTGAGTTCTCTGATGTTGTGTGAGATGTGACTTCTGACAGAAAGACTTTCCACACTCAGGACATTCAAAGGGTTTCTCACCTGTATGAGTTCTCTGATGTACTGTAAGGTGTGAATTCATACAGAAAGATTTCCCACATTCATAACATTCATAGGGTTTTAGTCCTGTATGTGTTCTCTGATGTTTAGTGAGGTCTGACTTCTGATAAAAAGTTTTCCCACATACATTACACTGATAGGGTTTCTCCCCTGTATGTGTTCTCTGGTGTAATGTGAGGGCTGACTTGTGGCTGAATGCTTTCCTACATTCACTGCATTCATACGGTTTCTCCCCTGTGTGTGACCTCTGATGTTTAGTGAGGTTTGATTTCTCCCAGAAAGTTTTTCCACACTCATTACATTGAAAGTTTTTCTCTCCTGTGTGAATCCTCTGATGTCGAGTGAGGTGTGACTTCTCCCAAAAAACTTTCCCACATTCATTACATTCAAAGTGCTTCTCTCCTTTATGAGTTTTCTGAAGCTGTGGGAGGTAGAACTTCCTTCTGAAATTATTCCCACTTTCACCATATTCACAGTGTTTCAAATGTGCCCCATGATGTTTTAAAAGAGAGGACTTCACACATAAGGATTTCCCACAATCACCAAATTCATAGTGATTTTCCTTTGAGGGAGTTGTCTGATGGAACAAGAAGGATGAGTAATCACAGAATCTTCTCCCATATTCATCACAGGCACAGTCATTCTCTTCAGTGAGCTCTGTCTTGTATGTATTGAGTACTACCTTTTCATTGAAGGATTCTTGATGTATGTTATATTCAAAATTTTGCTCTAAAGTTTGAATCTTCTCAAGCTGAACAGAATCCTCATTATGACTGACAATTTGTCCACTTTTAAAATATTCATTTTTTTCTCTAGTATGAGTTTTCTCGTGTTTAATACTGAGTAGCAATTTTCCACAGGCATTAAATTCATCAGTTTTTTTCCCTAAAGAGTTTTTCTTATCAATAACCAATTCTGAAATATAGTTGAAGCTCATTCCACATGAGCCACACTGACAGAGTATTTTTCTGTAAGGGAAAGAATCTGTGTCCAACTCAAGTGACTTTCCTAGTACATTACCTCGTTCTTTAGTCAGCCTTTTGTTATTGATCAATACAACTTCCCATACAGGTTTAGGCTGGTTTTCTTGGCTCCTTTCTTTCATGTGATCAGTTTTCCAGACTTCTAGAAATAAGAAAAATTTATCTCACCATATGAAAATCAACACATTTCTTAAGGAATGAGACCTACCTACAGATGCCCTACATTGCTGGTAGCTGACTTTGATTTGTTGTTTAGTCTCCAGGGATGAAGGTAACTGTTAAGTATGTTAATTTTTCTATTTCTAGAGTTTCAGGTGAAAAAAACAAAAACAACAAAGAAACAGCCCAGAATAGTGGAAAAGGAAGAGTAAACTGTTCTTAGAAAACATACATTTGGTTTTGAGACATTCCTCAGTATGTTCGAGGAGTAAGAGCAACTCTTTAAATCTGAACCTCTCCATGAATTCTTCAAAACACTTATGGTTAAATATAAGGAGAGAAAATAAAATTACCAATAACACGTTACTTGGGCACAACTACAGAATACTACTAACTTCAAATCACCATTAAGTAAGTAAATGAATATTCAAATACCAAAGAATCTGAGATTAGAGTTTCAATTTTCATTGGAATGCAGAGAAGCAGTTGAAGACCTTGTGTTATAAACACATGTAAAAGATGAGACAGAGAACTTAGAGATTATTAAACACAAATATCACAGTAATCCAAGTCTATGTCACAATCAGTAATGCTGAAGAAGCTGAAGTTGAAGTTCTATGAAGACCTACAAGACGTTCTAGAAATAACACTCAAAAAAAGATGTCCTGTTCATTATAGGGGACTGGAATGCAAAAGTAGGAAGTCAAGAGATTCCTGGAGTAACAGGCAAATTTGGCCTTGGAGCACAATAGGAAGCAGGGCAAAAGCTAACATAATTTTACCAGGGGAATTCACTGGTCACAGCAAACACCCTCTTTCAACAACACAGAGAGGACTACACATGGACATCACCAGACGGTCAATACCAAATCAGACTGATTAAATTCTTTGCAGTCAAAGATGAAGAAGCTCTATACAGTCAGCAAAAGCAAGACTGGAAGGTGCCTGTGGATCAGACCATGAATGCCTTATTGCCAAATTTAGACTTAAATTGAAGACAGTAGGGAAAACCACTATACCGTTCAGTTCAGTCACTCAGTCGTGTCCGACTCTTTGTGACCCCATGAATCGCAGCACGCCAGGCCTCCCTGTCCATCACCAACTCCCGGAGTTCACTCAGACTCGCGTCCAGCAAGTCCATGATGCCATCCAGCCATCTCATCCTCGGTCGTCCCCTTCTCCTTCTGCCCCCAATCCCTCCCAGCTTCAGAGTCTTTTCCAATGAGTCAACTCTTCGCATGAGGTGGCCAAAGTACTGGAGTTTCAGCTTTAGCATCATTCCTTCCAAAGAACACCCAGGACTGATCTCCTTTAGAATGGACTGGTTGGATCTCCTTGTAGTCCAAGGGATTCTCAAGAATCTTCTCCAACACCACAGTTCAAAAGCATCAATTCTTCAGAGCTCAGCTTTCTTCACAGTCAAACTCTCACATCCATACATGACCACTGGAAAAACCATAGCCTTGACTAGATGGACCTTTGCTGGCAAAGTAATGTCTCTGCTTTTGAATATGCTGTCTAGGTTGGTCATAACTTTCCTTCCAAAGAGTAAGCGTCTTTTAATTTCACGGCTGCAATCACCATCTGCAGTGATTTTTGAGCCCCCCAAAATAAAGTCTGACACTGTTTGTTTCCACATCTATTTCCCATGAAGTGATGGGACCGGATGCCATGATCTTCGTTTTCTGAATGTTGATCTTTAAGCCAACTTTTTCACTCTCCTCTTTCACTTTCATCAGGAGGCTTTTTAGTTCCTCTTCACTTTCCACCATAAGGGTGGTGTCATCTGCATATCTGAGGTTACTGATATTTCTCCTGGCAACCTTGATTCCAGCTTGTGCTTCTTCCGGCCCAGCGTTTCTCATGATGTACTCTGCATGTAAGTTAAAGAAGCAGGGTGACAATATACAACCTTGACGTACTCCTTTTTCTATTTGGAACTAGTCTGTTGTTCCATGTGCAGTTCTAACTGTTGCTTCCTGACCTGCATATAGGTTTCTCAAGAGGCAGGTCAGGTGGTCAGGTATTCCCATCTCTCTCAGAATTTTACACAGTTTNTTTTTCTATTTGGAACTAGTCTGTTGTTCCATGTGCAGTTCTAACTGTTGCTTCCTGACCTGCATATAGGTTTCTCAAGAGGCAGGTCAGGTGGTCTGGTATTCCCATTTGTTTCAGAATTTTCCACAGTTTACTGTAACCATTCAGGTATAACCTAAATCAAATCCCTTATGATTATACAGTAGAAGTGACATATAGATTCAAAGGGTTAGATCTGATAGAGTGCCTGAAGAACTATGGATGGAGGTTCATGACGTTGTACAGGAGGCAGGGATTAAGACCATCCCCAAGAAAAAGAAATGCAAAAAAGCAAAATGGCTGTCTGAGGAGGCCTTACAAATAGCTGATAAGAGAAGTGAAAGGCAAAGGAGAAAAAGAAAGGTATACACATTTGAATGCAGAATTCCAAAGAACAGCACAGAGAGACAAGAAAGCCTTCCTCAGTGATCAATGCAAAGAAACAGAGGAAAACAATAGAATGGGAAAGACTAGAGATCTCTTCAAGAAAATCAGAGATACCAAGGGAACATTTCATGCAAAGATGAGCACAATAAGGACAGAAATGGTATGGGCCTAACAGAAGCAGAATATATTAAGAAGAGGTGGCAAGGATACGAAGAAGAACTATATACAAAAAAAGATAATGATGGTGTGATCACTCACTGAGAGCCTGATATCCTGGAGTGCAAAGTCAAGTGGGCCTTAGGAAGCATCACTACGAACAAAGATAGTGCAGGTGATGGAATTCCAGATGAGCTATTTCAAATCCTAAAACATGATGCTGTGAATGTGCTGCACTCAACATGCCAGGAAATTTGGAAAACTCAGGAATGGTTACAGGACTGGAAGAGATCGGTTTTCATTCCAAACCCAAAGAAAGGCAGTGCCAAAGAATTTTCAAACTGCTGCACAATTGCACTCATGTCACATGCTAGCAAAATAATGCTCAAAATTCTCCAAGTCAGGCTTGAACAGTATGGGAACTGTGAACTTACAGATGTTGAAGCTGGATTTAGAAAAGGCAGAGGAGCCAGAGATTAAATTGCCAACATCTGTTGCATCATCAAAAAAGCAAGAGAGTTCCAGAAAAACATCTACTTCTACTTTATTGACTACGCCAAAGCATTTGACTGTGGGGATCACAACAAACTGTTCAAAATTCTTAAAAGAGATGGGAATACCAGACCATCTTACCTGCCTTCTCAGAAATATGTATGCAGGTCAAGAAGCAACAGTTAGAACTGGAAATGGAACAACAGACTCATTCCAAATCGGGAAAGGAATACGTCAAGGCTGTATATTGTCACCCACCCTACTTATTTAACTTATAGGCAGAGTACATCATGAGAAATGCTGGACTGGAAGAAGCACAAGCTGGAATCAAGAGTGCCAGGAGAAATATCAATAATCTCAGATATGCAGATGTTACCACACTTATGGCAGAAAGCAAAGAACTAAAGAGCCTCTTGATGAAAGTGAAAGAGGAGAGTGAAAATGTTAGCTTAAAACTCAACATTCAGAAAACTAAGATCATGGCATCCAGTCCCATCACTTCATGGCAAACAGATGGGGAAACAATGGAAACAGTGACAGCCTTTCTTTTCTTGGGCTCCAAAATCTCTGCAGATGGTGAATGCAGCCATGAAATCAAAAGACAGAAGGAAAGCTATGACAAACTTGGACAGCATATTAAAAAACAGAGATACTACTCTGCCAACAAAGGTCCATCTAGTCAACAGCTATGGTTTTTCCAGCAGTCATGTATGGATGTGAGAGTTGGATCATAAAGAAACCTGAGTGCCAAAGACCTCATGATTTTGAACTGTGGTGTTGGAGAAGACTCTTGAGAATCCCTTGGACTGTAAGGAGATCAAACCAATTAGTCCTAAAGGAAATCAGTCTTGAATATTCACTGGAAGGACTGATGCTGAAGCTGAAACTCCAATGCTTTGGCCACCTGATGTGAAGCACTGACTCACTGGAAAAGATCCTGATGCTGGGAAAGATTGAAGGCTGGATGAGAAGGGGACAAGAGAGGATGAGATGGTTGGATGGCATCACTGCTTCGATCACATGAGTTTGAGCAAGCAAGCTTGGTGATGGACAGGGAAGCCTGGCATTTTGCAGTACACGGGGTTGCAAAGAGTCAGACGTAACTGAGCGACTGAACCACAAATAAAATTACTCCTATAAAGAAAAAGCTGCATTGTCAGTGGGAAAATACTGAATGATATCTCAGTTCTGATAACGGTCAGACTACTAGGAAACACAAATGAACGGATCTGGAATAATGAGCAACTAAGGAGGCAAGAGTTGGTAAAAATGGTCAAAAAGACCAAATGACTTCAGGAGTTAAATTGCAAAGAATCTGATAAAGACTGAATTACTTCCCCCCTCCCAAATTCATATGTTGAAGTCTTAATCCCCAACGTGGCTGTACTTGGAGATAGAACTTTATAGGAAGTAGTTAAGGTTAAATGAGTTCATAAGGGTAGAGCACAAATCCAGTGGAAATGTTATCCTTATTAGAATGAGAGAAGGACACCAGAGTTCACTTGCTCTTCATGTGCTGCAGAGAAAAGGCCATGTGAGGACAGTGAAAAGGTGCTGTCTGCAAGCTGAGGAAAGAGATCTCACCAGAAATGAATGCTGCTGTCACCTTCATCTTGAACAACTAGCCTCCAGTACTGTGAGAAAATGCATTTCTGCTCTATAAGCCACCCAGTCTATGGTATTTTGTTAGAGCAGCCCAAGCATACTAATAGACCAAAGAGAAAACAGACTTGAGTGAAAATTTCATAAATGGCAACAAAAAAGGCATTAAAGCAGCAAAAATAATAACCAAAGACTAAAAAAATAAAGAAAAAGAAAGAATGCATAGACTCTGGATTTAAAAAGATAGTCTAAATGCTGGCGGGAATATAAGTTGGTGCAGACACTACAGAAAACAGTTAAGAAGGTTTCTCAAAAAGCTAAAAACAGAGCTGCCATATGATTCAGCAATCCCACTGCTGGGAATATATCCAGACAAAACTGTAATTCAAAAAGATACATGCACTGCTATGCTCACAGCAGTGCTAAGATATGGAAACAACCTAATGTTCATCAATTGATGAATGGATAGAGAAGATGTGGTACATATATATGATGGGATACTGAAGATGCTAATGCTAAGTCACTTCAGTCGTATCCGACTCTGTGTAACCCCATAGATGGCAGCTCACCAGGCTCCCCTGTCCCTGGGATTCTCCAGGCAAGAACACTGGAATGGGTTGCCATTGATGGGATACTATCTATCTATCCTATCTATCCAGTCGCTCAGTCGTGTCCGACTCTTTGCGACCCCATGGACTGTAGCCTACCAGGCTCTTCAGTCCATGGAATTTTCCAGGCAAGAGTACTGGAGTGGGTTGCCATTTCCTACTCTGATGGGACACTACTCAACCATAAAAAATAATGAAATAGTGCAATTTGCAGCAACATGGATGGACCTAGAGATTATCACACTAAGAGAAGTAAGTCAGACACAGCAAGACAAATACCACACAGTATCACCTATATGTGGAATCTAATATATAATGCAAATGAACTCAACTACAAAAGAGAAACAGACTCACAGACATAGAGAACAGAATTCTGGTTGCCAAGAGTGAGGGAGAGTGGGCAGGGATGAAGTGGGAGTTTGTGGTTAGCAGGTGCAAATTATTATACATAGAGTGGGTAACAACAAGGTCCTGTTATACAGCACAGGGAACTATATTCAATATTCTGTGAAAAACCATAATGGAAAAGAGTATTAAAAAATGTTTATACACATAACTGAATCACTTTGCTGTATAGTAACAATACAACACTGTAAATCAACTATACTTTAATGTAAAAATAAATTTAAATACAGAAAAGCAAATGGAAAAAAACTTGTAATTTCACCACCCAGAAAAGTAGTAGGAGCAAAAATATAATAAATAAAATAAAAAAAAATTGTATGTATGATTGTAGTCTTTAAAGAGAAAGAATAGAAAATAATGGGATGAATCTAAAATTAAAAACTATAATCTAAGAAAAAGTTTCCCTAGTGGGTCAGTCGGTAAAGAATCTGTCTGCAATGTGAGAGGCCCTGGGTTCAATCCCTCAGTTGGGAAGATAACCTAGAGGAGGGCATGGCAGCCCACTCCAATATACTTGCCTGGATAATCCCCATAGACAGAGGAACCTGGAAAGCTGCAGTCCATGGGGTCGCAAAGAGTTGGACACAACTGAGTGACTAAGCATACACACAGCACAATCTAAGAAAACCATCCAAAGATAAAAGACCTAATCCACAAATTCAAAAAGACCATCATGAACTTGGAACGACTGAGCTGGAAAAGTCCTCTCTAAGACATATGTTAATAAAACTACTAAAAGGGAGAAAAATCCTCTGGACAAAAAGACTTATGTCTCAACAAAAACTAACATGGAGGTTTGGCCATAGACTTCGTCACCAATAAACAAAGCAAAGCTCAGTGGAGCATCATATTTTAGAAAAGAAAGTGGGTTTTTATCATTTATTTATATTCCTTTAAGAAGCAAAGTGAAAGTGAAAGTGAAGTCCTCAGTTGTGTCCAACTCTTTGCGACCCCATGGACTGTAGCCTGTCAGGCTCCTCCCCCTTCGTCCATGGGATTTTCCAGGCAAGAGTGCTGGAGTGGGTTGCCATTTCCTTCTCCAGGGGACCTTCCAGACCCAGGAATTGAACCTGAGTCTCCCGCATTGCAGGCAGACGCTTTACCATGGGAGCCATCAGGGAAGCCCAGCTAGGCTATGTAAAAAGGTTTAGATGGTCACAAAGGTAGCAGTGTAATCACGAAACCTTCTGGAAGTGCAGAAACTTAGAGCAACCAAGATCTTTCAGGAAACACTGGGAGAAAAACAGAACAGTGAATACATTTAACTGTAGATCGAAGACCAAAATAAGGATGAAAACAAGAACAGAAGAATAATATATAAATGTTATGTATTCTAATGAAGCAGAAATAATGTAATTTAATAACTGCAGGAAACAGGAGAGAAAAAAGCAGGAAATAAGAATAAACTCACAAATAGCCATGTAAATAATGAAAACTTCCAGATGGTGAAGCTGGATTTAGAAGAGGCAGAGGAACCAGAGATCAAATTGCCAACATCCGCTGGATGATAGAAAAAGCAAGAGAATTCCAGAGAAACATCTACTTCTGCTTCATTGACTATGCTAAAGCCTTTGACTGTGTGGATCACAACCAACTGTGGAAAATGTTAGGGAATACCAGACCATCTCACTTGCTTCCTGAGAACTCTGTATGCAGGTCAAGAAGCAACAGTTAGAATCAGACATGGAACAATGGACTGGTTCCAAATTGGGAAAGGAGCACATCAAGACTGTATGTTGTCACCCTGCTTATTTAACTTATATCCAGAGTACATCATGCAAAATGCCAGGCTGGATGAAGTACAAGCTGGAAGCAAGACTGCTGGGAGAAGTATCAATAAGCTCAGATATGCTCAGATATACCACCTTAATGGCAGAAAGTGAAGAAAAACTAAAGAGCTTCTTGATGAAGGTAAAAGAGAGTGAAAAAGCCGGCTTAAACCTCAACATTCAAAAAACTAAGATCATGGCATCCGGTCCCATTACTTCATGGCAAATAGATGGGGAAACAATGGAAACAGTGACAGACTTTCTTTTCTTGGGATCCAAAAATCACTGCAGATTGTGCCTGCAGCCATGAAATTAAAAGATGCTTAATCCTTAGAAGAAAAGCTACGACAAACCTAGAGTATATTAAAAAGCAGAGACGTTACTTTGCCAACAAAGGTCTGTATAGTCAAAGCTATGTTTTTTTTCAGTCGTCATGTATGGATGTGACAGTTGGGACCATAAAGAAGGCTGAGCACCAAAGAATTGATGCTTCTGAACTATGGTTTTGGAGAAGACTTTTGAGAGTCCTATGGACTGCAAGATCAAACCTGTCAATTCTAAAGGAAATCAACTCTGAATATTCATTGGAGCGACTGATGCTAAAGCTGAAGCTCTGATACTTTGGCCACAGAATGTGAAGAGCCGACTCATTAGAAAAGACCTTAATGCTGAGAAAGATGGATGACAGGAGGAGAAGGGGACAACAAAGGATGAGATGGTTAGACAGCATCACTGACTCAATGGACGTGAGTTTGACCAACCTCCAGGAGATGGTGAAGGACAAGGAAGCCTGGCGTGCTGCAGTCCATGGGGTTGAAAATTGTGGAACACGACTGAGCGACTGAACAACAAAATTTTATTAAAGTATGTCTTAAGACTATTCTAGGTACGTTTTCCCAGGTTTCTAGTGGTCTCTTTGAATATGTGAAATAGGTCTTCTTTTATTTTTGCAGTTTTCTTAGCTCAGAAATTAAAGAAACAGAAAGCCAAAAATTGAACAAATTAAGTAAAAAGGCTGTTTCTTTGAAAAAATTCACAAAAAAGGCAAATCACTGACTAATCTAATCAATAAGTAGCAGAAATCACAACTACACAAAATAAGAAATGATAAGGGAGAAGCAATCATTTGGGACTGCAAGGAGATCCAACTAGTCCATTCTGAAGGAGATCAGCCCTGGGATTTCTTTGGAAGGAATGATGCTAAAGCTGAAACTCCAGTACTTTGGCCACCTCATGCGAAGAGTTGACTCATTAGAAAAGACTCTGATGCTGGGAGGGATTGGGGGCAGGAGGAGAAGGGGACGACCAAGGATGAGATGGCTGGATGGCATCATGGACTCGATGGACGTGAGTCTGAGTGAACTCCGGGAGATGGTGATGAACGGGGAGGCCTGGCGTGCTGCGATTCATGGGGTCGCAAAGAGTCGGATACAACTGAGCAACTGAACTGAATCATTGAGACAAGGTGCATTATCTTAAAAGGCTATTTTTGCACAACTTGCTACAAATACATTTGGAAGAGAAGAATAAATACTTTCTTGGAAAAATACAACTTATCAAAATATACCCTGGTAGAGACAGAAAATATAAACAGAAAAATTTCCACATAAGCTACAGAAAATAGCAAGTTTGTCTAAGCAGTAGAATGAGCACCTCCTAAAATTTGGATCTAGATTCACAATTCACACATTGTTCAAGTTTTGCAGCCATGCTTTATCTTTCTCTATATAAAGCTTTCTTAAACATTAAATATTTTAAATTCAAATATCATGACCCATTACTCCAAATACGTCAACATTCTATCTTCTAAGAAGAAAATATGGTCACACTCAAGGAAATTATACCCTGATAATATATTGTATGTTATACAGGCCAGTCAGGAGGAGCAGCATCTCTGAAAATATTACGTGCTTTTCACCTATATAAATCCCTTCCTTTCACTGTAAAATTCTCCAAAGGCAGAGTATTTAATGAAAGAGGTTTAATCAAAATTTTTTCTTTAAAAAATCTCTGTACATTCTGAAATTTACCAATGTTTCTTTGACTTGTTTTTTCACTGTTTCCTAAATTCATCCACACTGTTGCACATAGATATATGATTCCCCTATTTGATGGATACTCTGGTTGACTATCTAGTTTTTCTGTTATTATGAACAATATAGACATTCCTCTATACATCTGGTGACTACTTGGAAGTGTCTCTAAAGCAGTGTTACTCAAAAGTTGAGAGTTGTATATCAATGCCAGTCAATATGATGTATGTAACAAGTAGGTGATAAGATAAATACACAGAAGGCAACCATTTAGAAACTTTCACATCAATCTCAAAGAGTTTTAGCGAGCTAGACATGAAGAGTCAACTGAATACACTCAAACTATATAGTTTGATACGTTCTGACACAATAATATATACGAATAGATTTATTTCTGGGTTCTGTATTTTGCTCAACTCCTCTATGTGTCCTTGAGGCTAACACCACACTGTCTTGTTTACCATAACTTTATAGTAACTCTTGAAATCAGGCAGTTGTTACCTGCTAACCCTACAAGTTAGCCTTTATTTTTCAAAGCTGTTATTCTAGCTCCTCTGAACTTCTATATGAAGTTAGGAATCAGCTGGTCAATTACTCTAAGAAAGCCTGCTGGGACTTGGATTGGAGTTGTTCTGAATCTACAGACCTTTTTAATGAGAAAAATCTTAACGATATTGAGCACTTGGATAATGACCATGTATAAAAGTATATATGTCAAGACATGAAGCTATCTCTCTCCATTTATTTAGGTATTAAATTGCCCTCTGCAATGGTCTATTATGTTCAGTGAGCTCACATCTTTGCTAGATAGGTCAGCAAAAAAATATTATTCATGCTATCGCAAATAAAACTGATTTTTGTATGCTGACTTTTATCTCGCAACCTACATGCACTTAAAAGTTGTAGCTATTTTTTTATGATGCTACATAATTGTGGATAAACAGTTCTTCTTTTTCCACTACTGCCTCCTTTTCTTTTTCTTCCCTGATTGTACTGGCCAGATTACATTATGTTACTGAGTATGAGTAGACTACCTGTCTTGTTCCTGATATTGTTTAGAAAATTATTCAGTTTTAAAATATTAAGCACAACATTAGCTGATTTTCAATAAGAGGCCTTTTGTCCTATTTTCACTTGAGAGTCTTAATCTGGAATGAAAGCTGAATTTTGTCAAATGTTTTTCCTGTATCATCATACAAGCTTTTAATTTTTTTTATGTAAGTTTCCATGTTACTCTTTCCATACATCTCACCCACTCCTCCCCTCTCCCCACATCCATAAGTCTATTCTCTATGTCTGTTTCTCCATTGTTGCCCTGTAAATAAATTCTTCAGTACCATTTTTCTAGATTCCATATATATGTGTTAGAATAGGGTATTTATGTTTCTCTTTCTGACTCACTTCACTCTGTATAATAGGTTCTAGGTTCATCCACTTCATTAGAACTGGCTCAAATATGTTCCTTTTTATGGCTTAATAACATTCCATTGTGTATATATACACTACTTCTTTCTTCTTTATCCATCCATCTGTCAATGGACATCTAGGTTGCTTCCATGTTTTAGCTATTGTAAATAATGCTGCAGTGAACAATGGGATACATGTGTCTCTTTCAATTTTGGTTTCCTCAGGGTATATGCCTAGGATTGGGATTGCTGGGTCATATGGTGGTTTTATTCCTAGGTTTTTAAGCAATCTCCATACTGTCTACCATAGTGGCTGCATCAATTTACATTCCCACCAACAGTGCAAGAGGGTTCCCTTTTCTCCACACCCTCTCCAACATTTATTCTTTGTAGACTTTTTGATGAGGGCCATTCTGACTGGTGTGAGGTGACTGTAGTTTTGATTTGCATTTCTCTAATAATGCTATATACAGGTCAGGAAGCAACAGAACTGGACATGAAACGACAGACTGGTTCCAAATAGGAAAAAAAAGTATGTCAAGGCTGTATATTGTCACCCTGCTTCTTTAACTTATATGCAGAGTACATCATGAGAAATGCTGGGCTGGAAGAAGCCCAAGCTGGAATCAAGATTGCCAGGAGAAATATCAATAACCTCAGATATGCAGATGATACCACCCTTATGGCAGAAAGTGAAGAGGAACTAAAAAGGCTCCTGATGAAACTGAAAGAGGAGAGTGAAAAAATTGGCTTAAAGCTCAACATTCAGAAAAGGAAGATCATGGCATCTGGTCCCATCACTTCATGGGAAATAGATGGGGAAACAATGGAAACAGTGTCAGACTTTATTTTTGGGGGCTCCAAAATCACTGCAGATGGTGACTGCAGTCATGAAATTAAAAGACGCTTACTCCTTAGAAGGAAAGTTATGACCAACCTAGATAGCATATTCAAAAGCAGAGACAATACTTTGCCAACAAAGGTCCGTCTTGTCAAGGCTATGGTTTTTCCAGTGGTCATGTATGGATGTGAGAGTTTGACTGTGAAGAAAGCTGAGCTCTGAAGAATTGATGCTTTTGAACTGTGGTGCTGGAGAAGACTCTTGAGAGTCCCTTGGACAGCAAGGAGACCCAACCAGTCCATTCTAAAGGAGATCAGTCCTGGGTGTTCTTTGGAAGGAATGATGCTAAAGCTGAAACTCCAGTATTTTGGCCACCCCATGCGAAGAGTTGACTCATTGGAAAAGACTCTGATGCTGGAAGGGATTGAGGGCAGGAGGAGAAGGGGGTGACAGAGGATGAGATGGCTGGATGGCATCACCAACTCGATGGACGTGAGCCTGAGTGAACTCCGGGAGTTGGTGATGAACAGGGTGGCCTGGCGTGCTGCAATTCATGGGGTCGCAAAGAGTCGGACATGACTGAGCGACTGAACTGAATAATGCACGATGTTGAGCATTTTTTCATGTGTTCATTAGCCATCTGTATCTCTTCTTTGGAGAAATGTCTGTTCAGGTTTTTCTCCCACTTTTTTATTGGGTTATTTGTTTTTCTGGTATTGAGTTAGTTGTATGAGCTGCTGGTAAATTTTGGAAATTAATTCTTTGTCAGCTGTTTCATTTGCTATTATTTTCTCCCATTCTTGAGGGCTGTCTTCTCAACTTGCTTATAGTTTCCTTCGTTGTGCAAAAGCTTTTAAGTTTAATCAGGTCCCACTTATCTATTTTATTTCCATTACTCTAGGAGGTAGGTCATAAAGGATCTTGTTTTATGTCATCAAATGGTCTGCCTATGTTTCCCTCTAAGAGTTTTATAGTTTCTGGTCTTACATCTAGGTCTTTAATCCATTTTATCTTTGTGTATGGTGTTAGGACATGTTCTAATTTCATTCTTTTAGATGTAGCTGTCCAGTATTCCCAGCACCATTTATTGAAGAGGCAGTCTTTGCCCCGTTGTATATTCTTGCCTCCTTTGTCAAAAATAAGGTACCCATAGGTGCATGGGTTTATTTCTGGACTTTCTATCATGTTCCATTGGTCTATATTTCTCTTTTTATGCCTGTACCATACTGTCTTGATGACTGTAGCTTTGTAGTATAATCTGAAGTCAGGAAGCTAGATTCTTCCAGCTCCATCCTTCTTTCTCAAGACTGCTTTGGCTATTCGAGGTCTTTTGTGTTTCCATATGAATTGTGAAATTTTTTGTTCTAGTTCTGTGAAAAATGCCATTGGCAATTTGATAGGGATTGCATTAAATCTATAGATTGCATTTGGTAGTATAGTCATTTTCACAATATTGATTCTTCCTACCCAGGAACATGGAATATCACTCCATCTGTTTATGTCATCTTTGATTTCTTTCATTAGTGTCTTATAATTTTCTGTGTACAGTTCTTTCATCTCCTTAGGTAAGTTTATTCCTAGATATTTAATTCTTTTTGATGCAATGGTGAATGGGATTGATCCCTTAATTGCTCTGATTTTTCACTGTTAGTATATAGAAATGTAAGTGATTTCTGTGTATTGATTTTGTATCCTGCAACTTTGCTGAATTCACTGATTAGCTCTAGTAATTTTCTGATACTATGTTTAGGGTTTTCTGTGTACAGCATCATGCCATCTGCAAAGAGTGAGAAATTTACTTCTTCTTTTCTGATCTGGATTCCTTTTATTTCTTTTTCTTCTCTGCTTTAGCTAGGAGTTCCAGAACTATGTTGAATAACAGTGGTGAAAGTGGACACCCTTGTCTTGTTTCTGATCTTAGGGGGAATACTTTCAGTTTTTCACCACTGAGAATAACGTTTGCTGTAGGCTTATCATATATATGGGCTTCACTTGTGGCTCAGCTGGTGAAGAATCTGCCTGCAATGCGGGAGACCTGGGTTTGATCCCTGGGTTGGGATCTAGAGCCCCTGGAGAAGGGAAAGGCTACCCACTCCAATATTCTGGCCTGGAGAATTCCATGGACTGTATAGTCCATGAGGTTGTAAAGAGTCGGACACGACTGAGCGACTTTCAGTTTCACTTTCACTATCACATATATGGCCTTTACTATGTTGAGGCAGGTTCCTTCAATGCCCATTTTTTGAAGAGTTCTAATCATAAATAAGGCTTCCCTGGTGGCTCAGAGGTTAAAGCGTGCTGAATTTTGTCAAAGGTTTTTTGTGCATCTATTGAGATGATCATATGGTTTCTATCTTTCAGTTTGTTCATATGGTGTATCACACTGATTGATTTTCGTACATTGAAGAATCCTTGCATCCCTGGAATAAAGCCAACTTGATCATGGTGTATGAGGTTTTTGATGTGTTGCTGAATTTTGTTTGCTAAAGTTTTGTTGAGGATTTTTACATCTATGTTCATCAGTGATATTGGCCTATAGTTTTCTTTTTTGTGTTGTGTTTGTCTGGTTTTGGAATCAGGGTGATGGTGGCCTCGTAGAGTGAGTTTGGAAGTGTTCCTCTGCAATTGTTTGAGAGTTTTAGAAGGACAGGCATTAGCTCTTCTCTAAATGTTTGATAGAATTCTCCTGTGAAGCCATCTGCTCCTGGGCTTTTGTTTTTGGGGAGATGTTTGATGACAGTTTCAATTTCAGTGCTTGTAATTGGGTTGTTCATAATTTCTATTTCTTCCTGGTTCAGACTGAACTTTCTTAAGAATCTGTCCATTTCTTCCAGGCTATCCATTTTATTTGCCCTATGATTGTTCATAATAATCTTTTATAATTCTTTGTATTTCTGCATTGTCTGTTGTAACCTCTCCTTTTTCATTTCTAATTTTGTTGATTTGACTCTTCTTTTTCTTAATGAGTCTGGCTAAGGGTTTGTCAATTTTATCTTAAGACTCAACCAGCTTTTAGTTTTATTCATTGTTACTGCTGCTTTTTTCATTTATTTCTGCTTGAATCTTTATGATTTCATTCCTTCTACTAATTTTGGGGTTTTCTTCTTCTTTTTCCAGTTGCTTTAGGTGTAATGTTAGGTTGTCTATTTGATGTTTTTCTTGTTTCTTGAGGTAGGATTTATTGCTATAAACTTCCCTCTTAGAACTGCTTTTGCTGCATCCCATAGGTTTTGAGTTGTTGTGTTTTCATTGTCATTTGTTTCTAGAAATCTTCTGATTTCCCTTTTGATTTCTTCAGTAAACTTGTTTTAGAAACGTGTTGTTTAATCTCTATATGTTTGTGTTTCTTACAGTTTTTTTCTTGCAATTGATATCTAGTCTCATAGTGTTGTGGTCAAAGAAGACGCTTGATATAATCTCAATTTTCTTAAATTTGCTGAAGTTTGATTCGTGACCTAAGATGTGGTCTGTCCTGGAGAATGTTCCATGTGCACTTGAGAAGGTGTATTCTTCTGCATTTGGATAGAATGTCCTAAAGAGATCAATGAGATCCATCTCATCTCATGTATCATTTAAGACTTGTGTTTATTAATTTTATGTTTTGGTTTGAGTGGGGTGTTAAGTCTCTTACTATTACTGTGTTACTGTCAATTTCTCCTTTTATGTCTGTTTTTTTTTTTTTTTAACGTATTGAGGTGTTCCTATGTTGGGTGCATAGATATTTACAATTGTTATGTCTTTCTCTTGGATTGATCCCTTGATCATTATTTAGTGTTCTTCCTTATCTCTTGTAATCTTCTTTAAGGTCTGTTTTGTCTGATAAGAGGATTGCTACTCTACCTTTCTTTTGCTTCCCATTTGCATGGAATATATTTTTCCAGCCTCTCACCTTCAGTGTATATGTGTCTTGAGGTCTGAAGTGGGTTTCCTCTAGACAGCATTTATATGGGTCTTGTTTTTGTATACATTCAGCCCGTCTATGTCTTTTGGTGGGAGCTCTTAATCCATTTACATTTAAAGTAATTATTGATATATATGTTCCTATTGCCATTTTCTAATTGTTTGGGGTTGATTTTGTACATATTTTTTCTTCTGTTGTATTTCTTAACTATATAAGTCTGTTTAACATTTGTTGTAAAGCTGGTTTGGTGGTACTGAATTCTCTTTTGCTTTTCTGAAAAGCTTTTTATTTCTGCATCAATTGTGAATGAAGTCTTTGCTGGGTATAGTAATCTTGATTGTAGATTTTTCCCTTTCAGTACTTTAAATATATCCTACCATTCCCTTCTGGCCTGAAGAGTTTCTGCTGAAAGGTCAGCTGTTAAGTGTATGGGGTTGCCCTTGTATGTTACTTGTTGCTTCTCCCTTGCTGCTTTTAATATTCTTTGTGTTTAGTCTTTCTTAGTTTGATTAGTATATGTCTTGGCGTGTTTCTCCTTGGGTTTATCCTGTATGGGACTCTTTGTGTCTCTTGGACTTGATTGACTATTTCCTTTTCCATGTTGGGGAAATTTTCAACTATAATCTTCAAAAAATTTCTCATACCCTTGACCCCTATAATTCGAATATTAGTGCATTTGATAGGTCCCAGAGGTCTCTGAGACTGTTCTCAGCTCTTTTCATTCTTTTTTACTTTATTCTGCTCTTCAGAAGTTATTTCCACCATTTTATCTTCCAGCTCACTGATTCATTCTTCTGCTTCAGATATTCTGCTATTGATTCCTTCTAGGGTATTTTTAATTTCAGTAATTGTGTTGTCTCTGCATGTTTATTCTTTAATTCTTCTAGGTCTTTGTTAATTGAGTCTTGTAATTTCTCCATTTTGTTTCCAAGGTTTTCTATCATCTTTACTATCATTATTCTGAATTCTTTTTCAGGTAGTTTGCCTGTTTTATCTTCATTTATTTGGACTTCATTTGTGTAGTATTTCTCTGCCTTTTCATTATTATTTTTTTTAACTTATTGTGTTTGAGGTCTTATTTTCCCAGGCTTCAAGGCTGAATTCTTTCTTCCTTTTGGTTTCTGCCCTCCTAAGGTTGGTTCAGTGGTTTGTGTAAGCTAGGGTGAGATTTGTGCTGAATTTTTGTTTGTTTTTCCTCTGATGGGCAAGACTGAGTGAGGTGGTAATCCTGTCTACTGATGATTGGGTTTGTATTTTTGTTTGCTGTTTAGATGAGGTGTCTTGCACAGGATGCTATTGGTGATTGGGTGATGCTGGGTCTTGTATTCAAGTGGTTTCCTTCCTGTGAGTTCTTACTATTTGATACTCCCTAGGGTTAGTTCTCTGGTAGTCTAGGGTTCTGGGAATCAGCTCCAACTCCAAAGGCTCAGGGCTTGATCTCTTTCAGGAAAACTTTATTGATCCACAAATAACAGACACTTGAAAATGCATGCCCCTGTTATGGCTCCCAGATGATGTCAGGCTCTGTACAACATAATTCNTCAGCTCCAACTCCAAAGGCTCAGGGCTTGATCTCTTTCAGGAAAACTTTATTGATCCACAAATAACAGACACTTGAAAATGCATGCCCCTGTTATGGCTCCCAGATGATGTCAGGCTCTGTACAACATAATTCTCCAAATAAATGTCTTGCTTGGCGAATAGGAAGTAAACAATCAAAAAATAGAGATCGGCTGAATTCTGTCTCACCTGAGTTTCAGGATAAACAGCAAATACAGTACAATAGTCCTATGGTCTCTTTGATAAGCTTTCCTATCTTCACCAAGTATCTGGAAATTTTAGGATACAGTGAAGGCAGTGTTGAGATGAATATTTACAGCTATAAACACCTGTGGCACAGGAGGGCTCCCCAGCTCCTACTCCCTGAATCCTCTTCCTCCTCCTCCCCTCCTCTTTCTCTCTCCCTCAGTCTCTGCCGGGCACACATGGTGCCAGTTGGGCCTGACCCTACCAGAAAGAGAACAGGGTGGGAGGTGGCTGTGGCAGCGGTGACCAGCAGCCACCGAGATTGCTTCCATAATTTCTCTTTTTGATAGCCTGTTGTTAGTATATAGAAATGCAACAGATTTCTGTATATTAATTTTGTATCCTGCAACTTTACCAAATTCATTGACGAGCTCTAATAGCTTTTTAGCAGCACCTTTAGAAGTTTCTATGTATAGTATTATATCATCTGCAAACAGTGATAGTTTTGCTTCTTCCTTTCCAGTTTATATTCTTTGTATTTCTTTTTCTTTGTCTGACTGCTATGACTAGGACTTCTAACACTATGTTGAATAAAAGTGGTGAGAGAGTGAGCATCCCTGTTTTGTTCCTAACATTAGAGGAAATGCTTTTAGCTTCTTACCACTGAATAATGATGTTAGCTGTTGCTTTATCATATACGACCCTCTACACACACTCTGCTAAGAGTTTTATTGTAAATGGATGTAGAATTTTGTCAGACGCATTCTGCACCAAATGAAATAAACATTTCTCTATAATGTTTTGCAACAGTTTGAGAAGGGTAAGTGTTAACTCTTCTCTAAACATTTTGTAGTATTCACCTTTGAAGTCATCTGGTCCTGGACTTCTGCTTTTTATGATTAAAAAAAATACTGATTGAATTTCATTACAGTAGATACAAAATATTATCTAAAGTATTTGTTTTGAATTTATAAGACATACAAAGAAACAGGAAAATTCCACCTATACTGGGCAAACAGCCAACAACAGAAACTGTTTGTGAGAGGATCCAGATATGGGACTTAGCAGGAGAAGGAAATGGCAACCCGCTCCAGTGTCTTGCCTGGAGAATCCCAGGGACGGTGGAGCCTGATAGGCTACCGTCTGTGGGGTCACACAGAGTCGGACACGACTGAAGCGACTTAGCAGTAGCAGTAGCAGCAGACCTTATAGCAGCTATTATGAATATGTTCAAAAACTACCAAGCTTAAGGAAATAAATATTAGTATGAAGGCAGATCATCACATAGAGAGTAAGAATAAAGAGACAAATAAAAATTCTAGATTTGAAAATTATAATAACTGAAACAGAAATTCACTGGAAGGATTCAATAGTAGATTGATGCTTACAGGAAGAAGAATTAGTGAAAGTGAAGATAGCTCAACCAACAAAAGGCAATCTAAGGAGCAGAGAGATAAGAAGTAAAGAATAAAGCCTCAAATAAGTGAAGGATACCATTACATACATTAACATTCATAATGGAAGTACCAGAAGGAAAGGAAAAAGACCAAGGAGCAAAAAAAGTATTCAATGAAATGTTGGCAAAAATTTGGCAAATGTAAAGAAAAACATTAATCTGCAAATTCAACAAGATGAACTCCAAGTGGGATAAACACAGAGATGCATCATAGCAAAAATATTTAAGAAACAAAGAGAAAACTTTAAAAGCAACAAGAGAAACACAACTATTAACATACAAGGAACTCCAATAAGATTAACACCTGACTTCTCATCTGAAACAACAGAGTCCAGGAGGTGGGATGACATGTTCAATGTGCAGGGGGATAATGTGTTCTAGTTCTAACTTTTTAGTGGAACCTCCATACTGTTTTCCGTAGTGGTTGAACCAATTTACATCTTAACCAATGGTGTACAAGGGTTCCCTTTTCTCCACATCCTGGCCAACACATTATTATCTCTTATCTTCTTGATGCCAGGCATTCCAACTGGTGTGATGTGATATCTCACTGTGCTTTTGATTTGCATTTCCCTGATGATTAGTGATGCTATCTTTTCAGGTACCTGTGGGTATTAAAAATACTATTTCTGTAACTCATTAAGATGCATTATTTTTTCATTACTATACTCTCAGTTCTTAAGAGTACAGCAGGTACTCAAAAATTATGAGTCAAAAAAATGAGTGTATGAAAGAATAGCTAATAACAGCATGAATACAGAGCAATGGAGGTTGTAAGGTGAGCAACTGAAACTGCTTTGAGAATCATAGAGTAACCAAGGAAAGCAACAATAAAATGAGGTGGGCAAAAATTGGATTACTGGCAAATATAAGAATGATAAATATTCAAAAAGTGAATCAAAAGGAGAACATTTTTACTAAGAGTGGTATCTGGGGACTTCTAAGGTACTTCTAAGTATTAGGACCTCTAAAGTGATATTCTTAAAAAAAAAAAAAATTGAAAGTTGTCAACCTCTGGACTAATCAGAGGAAGATAACAAATTCCCTGATGTTCACTTGTTCAATACACATTAATTCACCTGAGAAGCTTTGGCTTGGGAATTCTTCCTCCAATATCCATGGCTCCTCTCCTTGCTCCAGCCTGAAGATCACTTCTGGTTTGGTAATACAATACCCTGTTAAAGTGAAATAATTTATGACATGGACCACGTGGCCTAGATTTCAGGGCCTCTGAAAGAGGAGGAAGCTTCTAGAGCTGCTCAATGGAGGTGCCATTGAACATTTCACTGGAGAAGCAAACACAAATATCTTCCTGGTGCCCCAGAATGACCTATAAACACTGAGTCTTGAATTCCAATCTTAAATATCATTAAACTTTACATGATGTCCATAAGCTTCTTAATTAAAAGAATTTTTTTTGTTACAACTTTGTGGCCAAGATGAGCCCTATAAAGAGGATCTGATTTAATACTCATATGCTTGTATTATTACTTTATGCTTTAGTCTGTTTGGGCTGTTATAACAGAATATCATAGACCAGGTGGCTTTAAAAACAGAAATTTACTTCTCAGAGTCTAGAGGCTGGGAACTCGGAGATCAAGGTGCCAGCCAGCATGGTCAGAATCTGGTGTGGCCTCTCTTCCTGGTTTGCACATAGTCTTTGCTGTGTCCTCACACCAAAAGATCCCTTTTCTTCTCCTATTTTTGTAAATGCATTAATCCCACCATGAGGATCTAATAATTCAATCTAACCATACTTGAGGATTGGGGTTTAAAAGAATTTTTAAATACCATTTAGAATTGCATAATAAACCAACCTTACCCACTGAGACAAGGTTCCTGTAGTTCTCCAGCATCACATCTCTATACAAGGACCTTTGAGTTGAGTCCAGCTGCTGCCACTCCTCTTGGGTGAAGCCCACAGTCACATCCTTAAAGGATACTGATCCCTGGAATTTCTGTTCAATTGGAAATATTCAGAATTAAGATGACATGGAAAAGATGTATGGAAGCAAATCCCTACCATGATTATTGTTTACAGGTTACCAAACTGGTTTGCAGAATGTTCCTTTTGCTTTATACTCTGAGACAACAAGAGAAATCATAGCAGAAATATTCTGTAAACCAATTTGCATTAATTATTAATTCTCAAGTTTCCACAATGGATCTGGAACTATTCTATTTCTTGGAAATATTAAGATTAGCAAATACCACCCTGTAGTCAAGAAGCATATAATCTGGTAAGAAAACATGCAGTTCAGTTCAGATCAGTTTGCTCAGTTGTGTCCGACTCTTTGCAATCCATGAACCACAGCATGCCAAGCCTCCCTGTCCATCACCAACTGCTGGAATCTACCCAAACCCATGTCCATTGAGTCAGTGATGCCATCCAACCATCTCATCCTCTGTTGTCCCCTTCTACTCCCCTCAATCTTTCCCAGCATCAGGGTCTTTTCAAATGAGTCAGCTCTTCACAACAGGTGGCCAAAGTATTGGAGTTTCATCTTCAACATCAGTCCTACCAATGAACACCTAGGACTGATCTCCTTTAAGATGGACTGGTTGGATCTCCTTGCAGTCCAAGGGACTCTCAAGAGTCTTCTCCAACACCACAGTTCAAAAGCATCAGTTCTTCAGCGCTCAGCTTTTTTTTACAGTCCAACTCTCACATTCCTACATGATCACTGGAAAAACCATAGCCTTGACTAGACGGACCTTTGTTGACAAAGTAATGTCTCTGCTTTTGAAAATACTATCTAGGTTGGTCATGACTTTCCTCCCAAGGAGTAAGGTCTTTTAATTTCATGGCTGCAATCACCATCTGTAGTGATTTTGAAGCCCAGAAAAATAAAGTCTGACACTGTTTCCACTGTTTCCCCATCTATTTGCCATGAAGTGATGGGACCGGATGCCATTATCTTAGTTTTCTGAATGTTGAGCTTTAAACCAACTTTTTCACTCTCCTCTTTCATCTGGAGGTTCTTTAGTTCTTTTTCACTTTCTGCCATAAGAATGTGTCATCTGCATATCAGAGGTTATTGATATTTCTCCTGGCAATTTTGATTTTACCTTCAAAGAATAGCAAGAAGAGATAAGAAAGCCTTCTTCAGCGATCAATGCAAAGAAATAGAGGAAAAGAACAGAATGGGAAAGACTAGAGATCTCTTCAAGAAAATTACAGATACCAAGGGAACATTTCATGCAAGGATGGGCTCGATAAAGGACAGAAATGGTATGGACCTAACAGAAGCAGAAGATATTAAGAAGAGGTGGCAAGAATACATGGAAGAACTGTACAAAAAAGATCTTCATGACCCAGATATTCATGATGATGTGATCACTAATCTAGAGCCAGACATCTTGGAATGTGAAGTCAAGTGGGCCTTAGAAAGCATCACTATGAACAAAGCTAGTGGAGGTGATAGAATTCCAGTTGAACTGTTTCAAATCCTGAAAGATGATGCTGTGAAAGTGCTGCACTCAATCTGCCAGCAAATTTGGAAAACTCAGCAGTGGCCACAGGACTGGAAAAGGTCAGTTTTCATTCCAATTCCAAAGAAAGGCAATGCCAAAGAATGCTCCAACTACCGCACAATTGCACTCATCTCACATGCTNAGCCTGACTTGGAGAATTTTAAGCATTACTTTACTAGCATGTGAGGTGAGTGCAATTGTGCAGTAGTTTGAGCATTCTTTGGCATTGCCTTTCTTTGGGTTTGGAATGAAAAATGACCTTTTTTAGTCCTCAGGCTATTGCTGAGTTTTCCAAATTTGCTGACATATTGAGTGCAGCACTTTCACAGCATCATCTTTCAGGATCTGAAATAGCTCAACTGGAATTCCATCACCTCCACTAGCTTTGTTTGTAGTGATGCTTCCTGAGGCCCACTTGACTTCACATTCCAGGATGTCTGGCTCTAGGTGAGTGTGAGTGATGACACCCTCATGATTATCTGGGTCGTGAAGATCTTTTTTTGTACAGTTCTGTGTATTCTTGACAGCTCTTCTTAATATCTTCTGCTTCTGTTAGGTCCATACCATTTTTGTCCTTTACTGAGCCCATCTTTGCATGAAATGTTCCCTTGGTATCTCTGATTTTCTTGAAGAGATCTCTAGTCTTTCCCATTCTATTATTTTCCTCTATATCTTTGCATTGATTGCTGAGGAAGGCTTTCTTATCTCTCCTTTCTATTCTTTGGAACTCTGCATTCAAATGGGTATATCTTTCCTTTTCTCCTTTGCTTTTCACTTACGTTCTTTTCACAGCTATTTGTAAGACCTCCTCAGACAGCCATTTTGTTTTTTTTGCATTTCTTTTTCTTGGGGATGGTCTTGATTCCTGTCTCCTGTACAGTGTCACGAACCTCCACCCATAGTTCATCAGGCACGCTGTCTATCAGATCTAGTCCCTTCAATCTATTTCTCACTTCCACTGCATAGTCATAAGGGATTTGATTTAGGTCATACCTGAATCGTCTAGTGGTTTCCCCCACTTTCTTCAATTTAAGTCTGAATTTGGCAATAAGGAGATCATGATCTGAGCCACAGTCAGCTCCCGGTCTTTTTTTTTACTGACTATAGAGCTTCTCCATCTTTGGCTGCAAAGAATATAATCAGTCTGATTTTGGTGTTGACCATCTGGTGATATCCATGTGTAGAGTCTTCTCTTGTGTTGTTGGAAGAGGGTGTTTGCTATGACCAGTGTGTTCCCTTGGCAGAACTCTATCAGCCTTTGCCCTGCTTCATTCTGTACTCCAAGGCCAAAAACATGGAGTAATATGTTACAAGTACTGTGTACTGTGTTACAAGTACACTCAATAGATTAATGTAAATAAGAAGCAAAACTACTTCTGTTTTGAGCTTCACTGAGAAAGAACAGCTATTGAATAAAGAGTGACACTGTGTTCTTCACGAATATAAGTCCACTGCACAAGCAAAGGCTAGCACCCTCTAACATCCTCAGGAAATAAGTAACAAGGTAAACAGGAGTTGAGATAAGAAAAAGAGCCACAGAGGTACTCAAGGAATGCACTATAGAGTAACTTTAGACCAGCAGACTCCAAAGTATGTGATCACTTTCCATCTTAAAGAATACTTTTGAACACTACAGAAGTTTGTCTAAAAACCACAAAAATAAACTAACAAGAAATTTATTACAAACTTTATTCTTATTTAGACTTAAGAATGTAAATAAAATCTAGTATGCTATTTCACTACAATACATATCTTAGATCCTAATTATTCCATTCAGAGACAATAATTGGGATGTGCAGCAGATGATACAGGAGAAGATATTCAACTAAACTGTTTTCAATGTCATCCAGAGTGGGGAAAAAAAAAGAAGGGCATGTTAACCTATTCCAGCATTCTTGCCTGGAGAATCCTGTTGTCAGAGAAGCCTGGAAGACTATAGTTCATGGGATTGCAAAGAGTTAGACACGACTGAGAAACTAACACAACACCAGAGTGCATGCCTCTCCTTTAGGCATCAGTGTTGCAGAGACAGAGCTGCTGAAGGAGAGATTCAACAGTATACTGAAAATACATGACCAAGTTTTTATTTCAGACCAATTCTCTGTTTTTAAAAAGGGAATGGAAAGCAAAAGGACAAAAGAACCCACTTACATAAACTTAAAACTTGGATGCAAATAGTGAAGTCCAAGCCTCTCAGTTGTGTCCAACTCTTTGCAACCCCATGGACTGTACAGTCCATGGAATTCTCCAGGCCAGAATACTGGGGTGGGTAGCCTTTCCCTTCTCCAGGGGATCTTCCCAACCCAGGGACTGAATGCAGGTCTCCCGTGTCTCCTGAATTGCAGGCAGATTCTTTACCATCTGAGCCACCAGGGAAGCTCAAAAGGTTTAGAAATTAGATACAAGTTCAATATAACAAATATCAGAATATTAAAATTTTTAAAGGTATAACAAACAGCAGGTGTGAAAAATATAAAAGTCTTTACAAAAAATATAATGAAGGAAAATAAGAAGACCCAAATAAATAGAAGGATGTAAGAAATTCCTGGATAGACAGGCTCAGAATTGTAAAAATATCAATTCTTTCCATGCTGGTATAAAAATTAATACCAATTGCAAAAAAAATTCCAGACAAGCTAATTCTAAAATATGTGAAAATGCAAAGGGTAAAAATACACAAAACAATCTTAAAGAAAAATTAAGCCATAAGAAGTACCATATATCAAGTATAATATATTATCAATGTATCATAATTAAAATATTGTGATACAGGCACAAGAATTTTCAAATGCATCAACAGAGTGGAAGAGTCCAAAATGTATGTATGTCACTTGAGTTTTGACAAGGATAACAGAAGGACAATCATTTCAATAAATAAGTGTGTTTAATTATAGTGAGCATTTACTGCTATTTTAACTGTAAACAGAAATCCATTTTAGACAGTATACAGATCTAAATTTGAAAAGTAAAACAGTAAAAATTTTAGCAAATACCATAAGAAATACCTTCATGACACTAAGAATAAGCAAAGACTTCTTAAATAGGATGCAAATTACATTAATAATTCTACAATATTAAGATCCTATCCTTACCAAAAGACAGAAAGAAAATAAAAGTACAACACAAAGTGGAAAGAGACATTTGGAACACATATATCTGACAAAGAAGTCCTATCTCTAATATAGAAAGACTTTTTTTTAATTAATGAGGACAAAAACCCAGGCCATCTTGGTAACAAACTTGACAGCAAATCTCTCAACAGAAACTATGCAAGTGAGAAGACACTGGGCAAAAATTTGAATGGGTAACTTGCAAATGAGAAAATGAAAATGGAATGTCATTTTAAAAGAGCTAGAAAAAATGTCACCAGAAAATTCTAAATCCAGAAATAATATTCTTCTAAAATGAATATATTTTCCACATAAAGTTTGAAAAAATTATCAATAATACACACAAGTCAAGAAATACTACAGTTAAGGAAAATGATATAATGGAAACTGAAAATGGAATTTAAAACAACAAATATAATGTCTTTTGGAATCCATGAAAAACACTGAAAGTAAAATACATCAAAACACTAGTAATAGGATAATTAAGGTTAAACTGATTAAAGATTCTAGTACTGTCTGTGAAGAGGTGAAGCACTAACTTAAGGTAAATGAAAGTAAGAATTCTGTAAAGGAAAAATTCAACTCCTCTCTTTTACTCCACTCAGGTCACCAAATTAGTGGGAATTTTTCCCATCCCAAGCAATTAACTAAATTCTGATATTACAGCATCAGGTTCCAGGCTCAGTTCCATGTGACACCATTCCTACTTCAGACACCAACTGTAAACCCAGTGTATCTAACCACTGGATAAAAATCAAGGCTCCCACACCCTCTTTGTTCAGTTCAATAATCTGACAGAGTGGCTCACAAAACACAGAAAAATAATTTACTTACTAGATTAATGGGTTAATATAAAAGGATACAACTCAGAAACATCTAGATGCAAGAGATACACAAAGCAAGGATGGGTAAAAGGGTACAAAACTTCCATGCTCTCTCAGAGCTCACTACCTTCCCAATAATACCTCTCTGAATCCCATAAATTCACGGATTTTTATGGAGATTACATTACATATGCAAGACTGATCAAATCACTGGTCAACACTGGCTAATTCAGCCTCCAGCCACTCACTCCTCCTCAGAGGTTAGGAGGTGGGGCTGAGAATAACAACCCTCTAATCATACGGTTGGTTCTCCTGGTACTCAGTACCTCATTTTTAAGAGACATTTCAAAAGTCACTTCATTAACATAAACTCAGGTATGGTTGAAACAAAAAACACCATCTTAATTGTTCTGGAGCTATTTCAGGAACTAGGAAAAAATACTCAGTATTTTAACAACAGATTTCCCTATAGCTTTTATCACTTAAGATATTATTAGTTTTAGGGAGGTAAGTTAAGAAACCCTGCAGGAAAATCAACATACACATTTATTATAATAACAATGTCACAAATGCAAATTGTAGTATCTAGAGTAAAAACTGGGCTTCCCTGGTGGCTCAGAGGTTAAAGCATCTGCCTGCTAAAAAATTATGAAACTATATAACTTAAAAGCTACTAGATATAAAAAGAAAATGCCTATCAAAAGGAGAATGGGGAAGATGGCAGAGGAGTAAGATGGAGACATCACCAGCCTCCCCACAAATACATCAAAAACTCATCAAGATATGGAACAACTCCTACAAAGCATCCTCTAAGCAACAGTAGAAGACCCCAGCCTCCAGGCGGACAGGCTAAGCTCCCTGAAATGAGATAGGAGAGAGGATGGAGACATAAAAAGGGAAAAGATGGGGACCCCCATGGTGGCCCAGTGGCTAAGATGCAGCGCTCCCAATGCAGGGGGCCTGGGTTCAATCCCTGGTCCAGGAACTAGATCCCACATGCTGCAATTAAAATATCCCTCGAGCAGCCAAATAAATAATAATAATAACATTTTTCTAAGGGAAAAGATGGAGAACTTCTGGGCAGGAGCTTATGCCCCAAGGGAGGGAGGGAGCCCTGAAACAGCAGGAGTCCCCACGCACAGGGAAACTTCCCTCATAGGCGGACCCAAGGGGAAACTTTCTCGGAAAACTACGCAAAGCAGGGACTTAAAGGCAGTAAACAGAGAAAACTGCTCTTCTCAGCCTGTTAACAGCTCATTGACTGTGGCCCCAAACAGACGGCAAGCTTGGGGAACCCAGCATACAAGCCCAGCCAGCACACAGCCCTCGCAGCACAGAGGGCTGGTGCAGGTAGCTGAGTTTGACACTGCAGACAAACCCAGCCAGTGCGTACAACCCCTGAAGCACAGAGGGCGGGCCCAGGTGGCCTAGTGTGACATGGCAGACAAGCACAGTCAGTACAGAGTGGGACCAGGGCACTGATAGACAGAAGGAATACAAATGGGCAGTGCACACAACCCTCCTGGCACAGCCAAAAGAACACATAACACTCATGACAAAGAAGGCAAGGGGTTGAGATGAAACAAGTGCACATAAACCCCACAACAATGCATGCATGGGAGCTAAGACAAGTGCACACAAGGAAGCAAAGGGCAGGCCTGGGGAGCCAGAACAAGTGCACACAAGCCCCGTGGCACAGAGGGTAAGCTCAGGGGCCAGAGGGAAGCCCGCACAAGTCACTGTGATGTAGAAGGCACAAGAAAACATCCATACAAGCACCTACCTAGCAACGAGCAACACAGGGCAGGACAGGGAAACAGAAGAATCATTTCACAATCCCAGGGACAAGTAGGGGGCTGGTGACACTGCATATATGCTGAGAAGGTCACTTTGAAGCAGCTGCAGAAATACATGCACCTAACACCATGAAAGCTAGAACGACTGCCCAAAGGCATACTGAACCCACAGATATTCCAAAACCTACTACTGGACACTGCACTGCCCTTCAGAGAGGCGAGATCCAGCTCCATCAACTGTTAACAATAGCACAAGCTCTCCAAACCAGGAAAACATCACAGGACACTAATCCAACCCCATCCTCCATCCACAAGGGCGTCTCCACAACCAAGAACTACGACCTTGAGAACTTTTAATTTTTTTTCTTTTTTCTTTTCCTCTTATAAATCACACTGTTTATTCTCCCAACATATCTCCACCATCATACTAGCCTTTAGCAATGCTGTGGAGTTTTCCTTTCTTTTTCTTGTTATAAAAATTAAAAAAATTCATTTTAAGATTTTTTCTTTTTATTAAACCACAGTGTTTATTCTCCATCATATTTCCACCTTCACATTAGCCTTTTGTGGCGCTGTGGAGTTTTTCCTCTGTTTTCCTTGTTAAAGAAAAAATTTCATTTCAAGATTTTTTTCTTATAAATCACACAGTTTATTCCCCCTACATATTTCTACCTCCAAAAGATAAATGTTGGTTGGGTGGTTTGGAGTTTTCCTCTTTGTATTTGTCAAAAAAAAAGAAAGAAAGAAAAATATTCATTTTAAGATTTTTTTTTCCATTTTCTCCTCTTTCACTTTTTTTTCTTTTTTCTTGAGGAGTTTCTTTAAATTTTTTATATATTCCACTGCTTTTCCTATAGTTCTTTACCAGCTGTAACTATTCTTGAATATATATAAATCTTTTCCACATACATCTATTCATCTATTTTTCTTTTCTTTTTCAGTAGAATCCACCCCTTTCTTTTCTCTTTTCCCTCCCTTCTCTTTTTTTTCCTCTCTATTTTTCTTATTCTCCCCCTTTTTTCCTTCACTCTCTTGTCTTTCACCAAGTAAGTTACATTGTTGAGCTCTCTATGCTATATTCCCCAGGCAGCCCTCTGCTCATGCTCAGATTTCCAGAAGGAGCATTAGCTAATTCTGCTTTCAGCTGCTTGATATCACCTCTGGGTTCTCTTGCTCACCAAGTCAATCTCTTGTACTCTTCTTTAGAATACTTTGGTTATAACTGTATGTGTGGAAGTGTGTGTGATTATGTCCCAGTATTTCTGTAATTATCTGCTTGATTTCCTCCTACTAGAACACAGGCACAAGTCATCCCTAACAAGAAATCAACACAAACCACCCAACCAACATTTCCCTCTGATGGCAAAAATCAAAAGAAAGAAGTAATACAATCCTAAAGCTTGGGAAAAGGAGACCTCAAGTGGAGCAAGTTAGAAGAAAAAAAAAAGATGAAAAGATAGAGAAGTACAGCACAAATGAAAGAGCAAGGCAGAAACTCACAAGACCAAAAACCAAAGAGTAAATAGTAATCTCCCTGAAAGAGAACTCAGAATAATGATAGTGAAGATGCTCCAAGGACTTGAAAACACAAACTCATGTTTGTTGATGTATGACAGAAAACCACAAAATTCTGTAAAGCAATTATCCTTCAATAAAAAAGGAAAAAAAAAAAGACCAAAAAAAAAAAAAAAAACCAGAAAGCCAAGACACGATTCTTGGCAGTCTCTACCTATGAACTGCAGATTTCAAGTTTCAGATTCCCCTTCTCATTATCTTTTCTGGCTATCAAGGAGAAATAACTTCTTCACCTCTGACAGTTTAGAATTACATCAGGGCCCTCTCTTGAGAAGAATTCAGACCAAAAAAAAAAAAAAAAAAACCCAGAAAGCAGAGACATTCATTTGCCGACAAAGGTCTGTCTAGTCAAAGCTATGGTTTTTCCAGTAGTCATGTATGGATGTGACAGTTGGACCACAAAGAAGGCTGAGAACCAAAGAATTGATGCTTTTGAACTGAGGTGTTGGAGAAGACTCTTGAGAATCCTTTGGACTGTAAGGAAATCCAACCAGTCCATCCTAAAGTCCTGACTAATTCATTGGAAGGACTGATGCTGAAGCTGAAGCTCCAATTCTATGGCCACCTGATGAGTGACAGTTGGACCATAAAGAAGGCTGAGAACCAAAGAATTGATGCTTTTGAACTGAGGTGTTGGAGAAGACTCTTGAGAATCCTTTGGACTGTAAGGAAATCCAACCAGTCCATCCTAAAGTCCTGACTAATTCATTGGAAGGACTGATGCTGAAGCTGAAGCTCCAATTCTATGGCCACCTGATGCAAAGAACTGACTCACTGGAAAAGACTCTGATGCTGGGAAAGACTGAAGGCAGGAGGAGAAAGGGATGACAGACGATGCTGTGACTAAGACTTCCAATAATATGTTGAATAAAAGTGGCAAGAAGAGGAAAAAAAAAAAAAAGGGAATGGATAAGTAAATTGTAGTCTTTTCATATAGTGGAATACTATGCAGTAATACAAGAAATAAACTACTGGTACATGCAGCAACATGGATGAATCAAACATATATTGAATGAAAAAAGCCTCACATAAAAATGTACACACAAATTCTATACATCTAAGTTTCAATAACAGGCAAAATTAATAAAAAATGATAGACAAGCGCCACAAAGGGGAAGGAAAGTTGTTCTTAAAGACTGGAAAAGTCATGAAGGAACCTTAAGGGGTGGCGGAAATATTAAATATGTTGACCTAGTTGGTAGTTACTAGGATTTATATATGTGTCTTAAAAAAAAGGCTGTATACACTTATATTGAATGCATCTTACACACTTTATTGTATCATGATATAGCACAAAATAAAAAATCAGAATTCAGAAAAGGGGAAAGTGGAATATATGAAATAGTGAATGAATTTATAAAATCAGCAATAAATATCTGCCAGTAAGTTGACAGCCAGTAGCTACAGGGGTTTGCAACAAGATAATTTATAGCTTCTGAAAGGAAAGGTTTGAAAATGTGATATTTTCTTAAGTCGCTAATAGAGAATATGTTGATACAAATCTTTTTATCTGTTGATGCAGCTATGTATCATGAGTACCAAGGCTGAGACCACTTAAATATCTGAAGAGGGAGAGTACACTGATTGAGAAGTAAAGTAAGTTGGTAAGGTGGAGAAGTAAGGTAAGGTGGAGAAACACAATATCACTTAGGGATCCTATGTTAAAACAGAATATTGCATTGTAAGCTGACTCAGTGTCAGAAAAACAAAGCAAAATAAAATAAATCAAGAAAATATGTGTGAGCAACCAACAAGAAAGCACAGCAAGTAAATACATTGTGGGACAGAGGGCCTAAAACCAAACAACAATAAATGAAAATAGATTAAATCACCCACCATAAAAACTGTAATCTTAAACTTAAAAGATCCACTTCTTAATTTTTGACTAGAAAAAACAATCCTAAGGAAAACAAAACAGGATTTTGTTTATATCTCTATCATAGTGAAAGTGTTAGTCACTCAGTTGTGTCTGACTCTTTGTGACTTCGTGGACTGTAGCTCGCCCCTCTGTCCATGGAATTCTCCAGGCAAGTATACTAGAGTTGGTTGCCATGCCCTTCTCCAGGAGGTCTTCCCAACTCAGGGATCAAACCTAGGTCTCCTGCATTGCAGGCAGATTCATTACCATTTGAGCTACTAGAAAGCCCCCCCTTGATAGGGATACAAGTGTCTATCATAAGACTTGTAAAAATATAAAAACTAAACGTCCTACATAATTCTAAGAATTTCTATTTATAAAAACTATATATATCTCATCCTAGGACACATAATAAATATTCATAAATGGTTGCTGAATGGATGAATTAAGAACCAATTCAGTTACATTAAGTGAATACTAATTACAGTGAAAGGGAGACTCATGTGTGGTAAAACCGGTTGCAGAAAAGTGGAAAAGAGAGCCTAAACATAAACTCACACCACACGTAACACAGTTAATTGATTTTTGAGGGGTGCCAATAACACACAATGTGAAAAGGATAATCTCTTTAGTAACTGGTGTTGAGAAAACTGGGTATCTACCTGCAAAAGAATAAACTGGACCCTGATCTTACATTGCTCAGAACAATTAACTTGAAATAGATCAAAGACTTAAACATAAGACCCTAGGAGAAAACACAGGGAAGGAGCTCCTTGACATTATTCCTGGCAATCATTCTTGGATAAGATACCAAAAGCACAGGCAAAAATAGCTAAAATAGACAAACAGGGCTACATCAAATGTAAGAGCTTCTGGGGACTTCCCTGGTGGTCCAGTGGTTAAGACTCTAAGCTACCACTGTAGGAGACACAGGTTCAGTCCCCTGGTCTGGGAACTAGGATCCCACAATGCCACATGGTGTGGCCAAAACAAAAGCGTCAGAGCTTCTGCACAGCCAAGGAAACAATAAAAAAATTTGAAAAGGCAACCTATAGGAAAATATTCCCAAGACATGTTTCTGATAATATACAAAATACATAAAGAAGTCGTATAACTCAAAAGCAAGAAAGCAAATAATCCAACTTAAAAATGGTCAAAGGATGTCAATAAACATTTTTCCAAAGACATACAAATGGCCAAAGGTGCTCAAAATCACTAATCAAACGTAAACAAAATCACAATGAGATATTATCTCACACATGTTAAAATGGCTATTATCAAAAAGACAGGAGATAACAAATGTCAAGGATTCAGAGAAAAGGGAAGCCTTGTGCACTGTTGGTGGGAATGTAAACTGGTGGAGCAATTATGGAAACATTATGGAGGCTCCTGAAAAAATGTAAAATAGAACTATTTTATGATTCAACAATTCCACTCTTGGGTATAAACCCCAAAGAAACAAAACCACTATCCTAAAGAGATATCTGCACCCTCATGTTCATTGTAGCATTACCTGCAATAGCCAAGGGATGGAAACATTCAAGGATGAATGAATTCAAGAAAAATGAATAACAAAAATGTAATAGATATATACAATGGAATACTATTTGGCTATAAAAAGAAGGAAATCCTGACATTGGGGAAAATGTTAATGGACCTTGAGAGCATTATGCTAAGTGAAATAAGTTTGACAACAAAAGGTATACTATTGGTATCACTTACATGTGGAATCTAAAAGCACGACCACCACCAATAAAAGCCAATTTCACAGAAAGAGAATGAAATGGCGGTTCCCAAGGGTTAAGAGAAAGGGGAAACAGAATGATGTAAATCAAAAGGTATAAATGTTCAGTCATTATAAGAATAATTTTGCTCAGCCATAAAAAGGAATGAAATCAGGTAATTTGTAGAAATGTGGACAGACCTAGAGTCTGTCCTACAGAGTGAAGTAAGTCAGAAAGAGAAAAATAGACATCACATATTAATGCACATGTATGGAATCCAGAAAAATGGTACAGGTGAACCTATTTCCAGTGCAAAAATAGAGAAGCACATGTACGAAACGGACATATGGACATGGGAGGAAGGGGAAGGTAGGATGAACTGGGAGACTAGGATTGACATATACATACACTGCCACCTCGCGCCTAAGGCCAGGGGCAGTGACCCTGAGGAGCCACCCCGAGCCCAAGGCCAGGGGCGGCAGCTGGGAGGAGCCACCCACGCCAAAGGCCAGGGCCAGCAGCCGGGAGGAGCAACCCGAGGAGCAGTGGCTGCGCAGGCACAGGAGGGCCTAGAGGAGCTATCTCACGATGAAGGTCAGGAACGGCGGCAGTAAGGAGATAGCCCTTGTCCAACGTAAGGAGCAGCAGCTGTGCTTTGCTGGAGCAGCCATGAAGAGATACCCCACACCCAAGGTAAGAGAAACCCAAGTAAGATGGTAGGTGTTGCAAGAGGGCATCAGAGGGCAGACACATTAAAAACATACTCACAGAAACCTAGTCAATCTAATCACACTAGGACCACAGCCTTGTCTAACTCAATGAAACCAAGCCAAGCCTGTGGGGCAACCCAAGACGGGTGGGGCACAGTGAGAGGTCTGACAGACCTGGTCCACTGGTGAACAGAATGGCAAGCCACTTCAGTATTCTTGCCTCGAGAACCCCATGAACAGAATGAACAGGCAAAATGATAGGATACCAAAAGAGGAACTCCCCAGGTCATTAGGTGCCCAATATGCTACTGGAGATCAGTGGAGAAATAACTCCAGAAAGAATGAAGGGATGGAGCCAAAGCAAAAACAATACCCAGTTGTGCATGTGACTGGTGATAGAAGCAAGATCCGATGCTGTAAAGAGCAATGTTGCATAGGAACCTGGAATGTCAGGTCCATGAATCAAGGCAAATTGGAAGTGGTCAAACAAGAGATGGCAAGAGTAAACGTCGACATTCTAGAAATAAGCGAACTAAAATGGACTGGAATGGGTGAATTTAACTCAGATGACCATTATATCTACTACTGCGGGCAGGAATCCCTCAGAAGAAATGGAGTAGCCATCATGGTCAACAAAAGAGTCTGAAATGCAGTACTTGGATGCAATCTCAAAAACGACAGAATGATCTCTGTTCATCTCCAAGGCAAACCACTCAATATCACAGTTATCCAAGTCTATGCCCCAACCAGTAATGCTGAAGAAGCTGAAGTTGAACAGTTTTATGAAGACCTACAAGACCTTTTAGAACACACACCCAAAAAAGATGTCCTTTTCATTATAGGGGACTGGAATGCTAAAGTAGGAAGTCAAGAAACACCTGGAGTCACAGGCAAATTTGGCCTTGGAATGAGGAATGAAGCAGGGCAAAGACTAATAGAGTTTTGCCAAGAAAATGCACTGGTCATAGCAAACACCCTCTTCCAACAACACAAGAGAAGACTCTACACGTGGACATCACCAGATGGTCAACACC
>SJYT01066703.1:146952-158016 GCA_006410635.1 Cephalophus harveyi
ACCCTTATGGCAGAAAGTGAAGAGAAGCTAAAAAGCCTCTTGATGAAAGTGAAAGACGAGAGCAAAAAAGTTGGCTTAAAGCTCAACATTCAGAAAACGAAGATCATGGCATCTGGTCCCATCACTTCATGGGAAATAGATGGGGAAACAGTGGAAACAGTGCCAGACTTTATTTTTTTGGGCCCCGAAATCACTGCAGATGGTGACTGCAGCCATGAAATTAGATGATGCTTACTCCTTGGAAGAAACGTTATGTCCAACCTAGATAGTATATTCAAAAGCAGAGACATTACTTTGCCGACTAAGGTCCGTCTAGTCAAGGCTATGGTTTTTCCTGTGTCATGTATGGATGTGAGAGTTGGACTGTGAAGAAGGCTGAGCGCCGAAGAATTGATGCTTTTGAACTGTAGTGTTGGAGAAGACTCTTGAGAGTCCCTTGGACAGCAAGGAGATCCAACCAGTCCATTCTGAAGGAGATCAACCCTGGAATGTCTTTGGAAGGAATGATGTTAAAGCTGAAACTCCAGTACTTTGGCCACCTCATGCAAAGAGTTGACTTATTGGAAAAGACTCTGATGCTGGGAGGGATTGGGGGCAGGAGGAGAAGGGGACGACAGAGGATGAGATGTCTGGATGGCATCATCAACTCGATGGACGTGAGTCTGAGTGAACTCCGGGAGATGGTGATGAACAGGGAGGCCTGGCGTGCTGCGATTCATGGCGTCACAAAAAGTCGGACGCGACTGAACTGGACTGAACTGAACCATGTGTATAACAGATAGCTAGTGGGAATCTGCTATAAAGCACAGGAAGCTCAGCTCAGTACTCTGTGATGACCTAGATGGGTGGTATGGGGGTAGGGTGGGAAGGAGGTTTAAGAGGGAGGGGGTATATGTATATATAAAACTGGTTCACTTCATGGTAAATGAACTGTAATGCAATTATACTCCAATAAAAAAGATAAAAAAGAATAACTTAGGAGGATCTAATGTACAATATGTTGACTATTAACTGTACAGTATTATATAGCTGAAACTTGCTGAGAGTAGACCTTAAGCATTCTCCAATATCAAAAAAACAAACCCAATCAAAAAATGGGCAGAAGATCTAAACAGACATTTCTCTAAAGAAGACAGATGGCCAAGAGGCACATGAAAAGATTCTCAACGTCACTAATTTATAGAGAAATGCAAATCAAAACTACAAAGAAGTATCACCTCACACCGGTCAGTCAGAATGGCCATCATCAAAAAATATACAAACGATAAATGCTGGAGAGGATGTGGAGAAAAGGGAACCCTCTGACACTGTTGGTGGGAATGTAAATAAAACCCACATGCCTCTGAATGGATACTTTGTGAACATGACAAAATCTACCCAGTCTAAGCCTGCAGCTTTCATAATGAAGACATGTGGCAGGTACTCCCACTCGGATCTGTTTTGCTAGTGCTTGGTCAGGAAATATTATTCTTTTATTGTTTTTTACAGATGGATAACATAAAATTAGGTCCTTTAATCACATTATATATATTTTAATTCAAGATGGCTTAAGGTACTATTTAAAAAAAAATGTTTGGCATTTTTAGACAAAATAAAAAATTTCATTAGGCCCCTGGGGTAAGGAAAGCAAGAATAAAAAACAGAAAGCACAAAAGGATCGTATCACAATATAAAAGTTTCAGAAAATACACTATTAAATGAAAAGACAAAAAGCATACTGAGAAGAGATAATTAGTAACAGTTATAATAAAAGATTACCATTTAAAATACATAGAGAATGCATAAAAGCTCAGTGCGAAACCTGCAAAGCCATACACTTACGAAAGCTGCACAACCACAATCAGTCAGAAAATTAAAGTTAAGCTTTTCACTTATTATGGAGGAAGTAATTTTTATATCTGGAGAGATGGGAGGGAAAATAGTCTTGATTTTCATATCCTATAACTCAAACCTATTAATCACAGAACTCTAGAGCAGTGATTCTTAAACTTAGAATGTATCTGCATCACATGAATACCCTGTTAAAACAGACTGCTGAGCCTACCCCTCCATTTCTCTGCCAGCAGGTTTGAGATAGGGCATGAGCATCTGCAATTACACACAAGTTTCTGGGTGATGCTGCTGCTTCCAGCCAAAGAACCTCACTTTGAGAAGCACTACTCTAGAGTCTGGGACACACCTGTAATTTGTGCAGAGTGACAAGAATATTCACAGTAGCACTGTTTTTATTACTAAAAAAATAGAAATTACCTAAATGTCTACCAATAGAATACTGAGAATGGAAAAATATGGCATTAAAAGGAATAAAACTACATATCAATAGATTTTAAATTATTAGTGAACCAGGAGAAAACTGTATCACAGACATATTAAAATAGTTTATGTATTTTTTAAAAGCACCGCAAACAATATATAGTATTGTTCAACTATCTACATATTTTTCCAATGTGGGGGTAAAATGAGAAGTCTAGTAGAAGCTGGAACTAAGCTCAGAACTAAACTCTGGGGCACAATGAGGAGTACCCCAAGAAAAAGCCATCAGAAGAGTGGTTTCAGAAGTGAACAAAGGAGACCTTCCAGGAGAGAGCTGTCAGTAATGCAGCAGTTGTTCAAGGAAGACAACTACAATTAAGTCACTGGTGACTTTTACCTGAATAGATTCTAAAGTGGAGAAGAACCAAGACAGAATGCTATGGGATGAAATCTGACTGAAGAACTCAGAAACATTTACCAGAGAATTTACCTTCGAAAAATCTGCTTCAGGACTTCTACACACAGCTCGGCAAAGATAAAACAGCTTTGTAACAGGTATGCAGGCCATTTATTCCTCTAAACATACTCTAAAAATAAGTAAGACTCATGAAATTCATTATTTGAACCATCTCTTCAACCTTTTTACTCTCAGTAAGGAATGGTTTGAGGCACTCACTTCAGGGCTGTCCCTGGAAATTACTATGCATCCCTAGGTTAAGAGCAAAAAGGGCATCTTCCAGTAAGACTTTGTTGCATCTTGAAAGGAATCTTTTTGTATCCAAAATACAGTGTCTCCCTTTCTGCCATGGTTATCAGAAACATCATAAACCTATCTGCAGGTTAACTTAGAAACTCTGTTATATAAATGATCAGTATATATAAGCCAAGTTGGTTCTGCTCTTGATTTGCTATCTTTGTATTTTCTATGAAGTTCAATTTTTATCTATTACTGATTTCCCATCTTAATGTATGGACTCTTACAAATCTCACAAAGTCCACTGTTAAAGGAATGAACAAACTCACCTGGGATTTATTCATTTTTGGCTGTTCTTGGAAAAATGTAGACAACTCTGAAGATACACTGGGTTAGAAGAAGAGGACCGGAGTCATGGAAGATCTGGCCTGCATGGCAGCTCCTGAATTCTCCTTTCCTATTAAAGCTAAACACACCACCAGATAAGGAAAAAAATGTCAATGTCCCTTTGACCTTCAAACACAGGGATATATATTGTTGATGACCACCTACCTAATACAACTCTAATATTACCACGTAGCTCTTGGGTATACATTTTTTCAGAGTTAAGTATTTACTGCCTACGGATATTTTATAACAGTTTAAGTCTCCTTTGGTGTTCATAAAATTTTTAAAATAAATTATAAAACAAAAATATACACAATGAAGGAATATTAATTACACCAAAACTGTTGTTTAAAAAAAGTACTTAGGACTAAAGAAAGAAAAAGAAAAAACTCAGGACTAGGCTGTTTAACTTCCCTACTAACGTTACTAAACCTTTGCTTAGTGACTCTGCAGAAAGCTATAAAAAGCAGTACTTTAAGCAAAGACCCATGTTTTATTATTGTTGCCATTTCACAGAAGACTGTTCTATAAAACACTTGCTTTTAGTTGTATGGAAAAGTATAAATAATACTGCCTTATGAGTCAGATCTTTCAGTCTTCGCCACTAACTGATCTGAACCAGGCACTAATCTTCAGAAACAAAGAGAAAGAGATTCTATCCGAAGAGACAAAAAAACCAGGTAATTCTTGATTATCTTTCCTGAATGCTAAGGCAAGCAGAAGAGAAACAAAATACACAAATATGAAGTAATGGACATGACTGGAGGGCAGTTTGGAATCCAAAAAGGATAAATGGAGAACCAAAGGAACGGAGTCTGTGTACAAAGCTAAGTTAACTGATCAGCCCCGACTGGTGGCTCTTCATCCAAGACCACACGCCCCGCACCACTCGCCCCTCCCCAGCAAGCATTCTCTCAGCAGCCTCGCCCCGCCGGTCAGATGCTGCCTGCATCTTGCTTGTATATTAAGTCCCTCCTCCTGAGCCCTTAGAAACAGGGCCTCTCGCACAGCGGCGCCAGCTCAGGGCTGGGGCTAGTCTGTCAGGGACTTCGGCCCACTCTTCCCAATGGAGACGCCCCCTTCTCACCGTCCCAGGGGTCTACGGAGCTCCTCCCCACCACGGATACTGACCTTTCCCCTCCTACTCCCTAAACTGCACGGAACCCCTACGGTCCTCAACCAGCTATAGCGAGCTCACTCGCCTCTCCGCCTCTCCGTCTCCAGAGGGGCACTGAGCCCAGAAGAGTGCATAGACTTATCAGCCCCGAACCGCTTCCCACGCACGGCTGGAGAAAAACAGAAGCAAAGGCGGAAATGCATAGAGGGAAAAGGTGGAACTAGGCATGCGCACATGGCCCGCACGCAGGGCCAGACAGTCTACGCTGACCACTCGAACTTGGTTTCCTTTCAGTCTCCCCGACCAGCGGGTTGGGATTGGCTGAGAGTCCAGCCCACCTGGCAGTGGAAGATTTGGACCTGAGGTAATTTAAGCAGCTAGAGCCGGTCAGGGACTTTCTCCAAAGTTATGGATTACAGACGAGTTCTCTGTGCAGCCAGAATGCAGATTTATATACAGTCAAGTAAAGGAAAACTATTCGTCAATTTCACTTTTTTTTTTGAATACTGGCTAATGGGAACTTAGTTGGTGGTTCAGTGGTTAAGATTACACACTTCCAACAGGGAGCCTGGTTCAACTGGTCAGGGAGCTGGATCCCGCATGCCACTACTGAGTTCACATGCCATAACTAAAGATCCAGTGCCAAAAGGAAGACCGAAGATCCAGCGACCCAGCACAGTCAAATGAAATAAATAAATAAATACTAGGAAATAGATCCCATTAATACAATAAAAGAGTTGTATCATCGGAGGGGGTGGCAGACAAGAAAGCAAGTTCATTAAAATCATGAAAGCAATAAAAAAAATAGTAGATAAATTAAGTAGACACAATCCAAAAGAAAATAATCTTCCTCTATATATAAACATCTCGGAGAAGGTTCTGGCAACCCACTCCAGTATTCTCGCCTGGAGAATCCCATGGACAGAAGAACTTGGTGGGCTACAATCCACAGGGTCACAAAGAGTCAGAGGCGACTGAAGAGACATAGCATGCATATATATATATTCTTTCATTTGTGACATTAAAATTACTTCAGAAAAAGGGAGATAAATCCTTTCATAGATTCAATATTTTTGACAAAATTCCAATAAGAATCTCAACTAATTTTTGCATGTACTCTTCTCTTTCATTTTTAAAGTATTGTGTACATTACAAAAGCATTCTCAACTTCATCTGGAATAAAATTAAATCTAAATTAAACAGCCAGATGTTCTTAAGTGCTGCATTCAATATGTCAGCAAATTTGGAAAACTCAGCAGTGACCACTGGACTGGAAAAGGTCAGTTTTCATTCCAATTCCAAAGAAGGGCAGTTTCAAAGAATGTTGAAGTTACTGTATAACTGTGCTCATTTCACATGTAGTAAGGTTATGCTCAAAATCCTTCAAGCAAGACTTTGGCAGTATGTGAACCGAGAACTTCCAGATGTATAAGTTGGGTTTAGAAAAGGCAGAAGAACCAGAGATCAAATTGCCAACATTTGTTGAATCAAAGAGAAAGCAAGGGAATTCCAGAAAAACATCTACTTCTGTTTCACTGACTATGCTAAAGTCTTTGACTATGTGGATCACAACAAACTGTGGAAAATTCTTCAAGTGATGGGAATACCAGGCCACCTTACCTGTCTCCTGAGAAACTTGTATGCCAATCAAGAAGCAACAGTTAGAACTTGACATGGAACTGGTTGACTGGTTGATAGACTGGTTCAAAATTGGGAAAGGAGTACGTCAAGGCTATATATTGTCACCAAGGACTGATGCAGAAGCTCCAATACATTGGCCACATGATGCAAAGAGCCAACTCACTGGAAAAAACCCTGATATTGCGAAGACTGAAGCAAAAGGAAGAGGGAATGGCAGAGGATGAAGTGGTTACACAGCATCGCCGACTCAATGGACATGAATCTGAGCAAATTCTGGAATACAGTGAAGAACAGAGGAATCTGTCATGCTCTAGTCCATGGGTCACAAAGAGTCGGACACGACCTAGCAACTGCATAACAAACAGCCAGAAATCATTTCAAAAAGGAGAAAATTGTCTAAGAGAAATCTCAATATGTATAATATTGCTCAGTTATTTAAAATAGCTTGGCATCTGCTTCATGGTAATACAATAACCATGATTAAGAGTATTTTTTAAATGTAGTATAATAAATGTAGCATTTCAAAACAATGAGGGAAGGAAGGGAATATTCTAAACAGCAAGTCATTACCAACAAAGATCACATGTGATACAGGTTTATGTGGATTCAAAGTGTGAAATGCTTATAAAGTAAACCACTAAGTTAGTAAAGGAAAATAAATAGAGATGAGGAGTTGTGACATCAAGAAACCCACACATTTAATATGACACATTTTATAATAAAAAAATAGCAAACAACTCAGCTCTAGTTTTTAAAATATGTTAAAAGCAAATAACCAGGAAATTATATTTTTACTATTTGAAAGAAGAATTAATCAGATCTTTAAAGCAATAAAAGGAAAAAACTTAAAATGGGCTATAGAACTGAGCAGTAGTGTAATAAAAAGAAAAAATTCAAATAAACACGTTTGAAAAAGTTGATTAGGAGAATCGAAAGAAATGCAAATGTTTAAGTAAAAACATGCAAGATATCATTTACGAGATTTAAATTTTTACTCTCTCTCTATACACACACACACACACACACACACACATAAAAGTGCACAATTTGAAAGAAGAATTAATCAGATCTTTAAAGCAATAAAAGGAAAAAACTTAAAATGGGCTATAGAACTGAGCAGTAGTGTAATAAAAAGAAAAAATTCAAATAAACACGTTTGAAAAAGTTGATTAGGAGAATCGAAAGAAATGCAAATGTTTAAGTAAAAACATGCAAGATATCATTTACGAGATTTAAATTTTTACTCTCTCTCTATACACACACACACACACACACACACACATAAAAGTGCACCTCATTTTGTCCACTTTTATGAGTTTTGACAAGTGCATAGATTTGTGTAACCACCACTGCACTCAAAATACAGAACTGCTGCCCCTCAAATTACTTCATACTACCCTTTTGAAATAAAAACCTCTCACCACTCTAAACTTCTGGCAGCCACTACGTATTCTTCATGCTTATATGTTTGTTTTTCCGAAAAAGTATTTTTACAAATACATACAACAAATATTATACTTAATGGTGAAATATAGAAAGTGTTCAACTGAAAGGTCAGACAAAGATAAGGATGCATGCTATCTACAACTTTATTTGGGATTTTTTCCAAAGTTCTTAGAGTAAAATAGCAAAATAATCATGTACACAGAATATGCAAATGAAAGTATCCAAAATAAAAGTTTTAGAAATTTGAAACAAGTTCAATATAAAATATTTAAGAAAATTAATTTTAAAGGTACTGATAGGGACAGATTAAAGAAACAAAGTAGGTGATTAAATAGTTAACACCAATAGGAGATTGTAAGTAGGAAAAAAAAAAAAAATAGACCTCTGTAAGTTAATGATCACTTAGAAAGCAGCTTTGCTTAACCACAAAACCAAGCAGGCTTGTGAGACTGCTAATAAACCATGCAGCACAGCATGAGACGTGCCCTCAAACAATAAAACAATGGTGGTGTGAGACCCACATCCTGCCCAGTGCGCTAAGTTAATGACCCCAAGGACATTTTTTCTGCACACAGACAAAACAATAATTTATGGAAAGGTAAATTGAAGAAAGTACGGAAAATCACTAGACCATTCAGGTATGACCTAAATCAAATCCCTTATGATAATACAGTGGAAGTGAGAAATAGATTTAAAGGACTCGATCTGATAGAGTGCCTGATGAACTATGGACGGAGGTTCGTGACACTGTACACAAGACAGGGATCAAGACCATCCCCATGGAAAAGAAATGCAAAAAATCAAAATGGCTGTCCGGGGAGGCCTTACAAATAGCTGTGAAAAGGAGAGGCGAAAAGCAAAGGAGAAAAGGAAAGATATAAGCATCTGAATGCAGAGTTCCAAAGACTAGGAAGAAGAGATAAGAAAGCGTTCCTCAGCGATCAATGCAAAGAAATAGAGGAAAAGAACAGAGTGGGAAAGACTAGAGATCTCTTCAAGAAAATTAGAGATAGTAAGGAAACTTTTCATGCAAAGATGGGCTCGATAAAGGACAGAAATGGTATGGACCTAACAGAAGAAAGCTCAACATTCAGAAAACGAAGATCATGGCATCTGGTCCCATCACTTCATGGGAAATAGATAGAGAAACAGTAGAAACAGTGTCAGACTTTATTTTTTTGGGCTCCGAAATCACTGCAGATGGTGATTGCAGCCATGATTTTAGAAGATGCTTACTCCTTGGAAGAAAAGTTATGACCAACCTAGACAGCATATTCAAAAGCAGAGACATTACTTTGCCAACAAAGGTCCATCTTGTCAAGGCTATGGTTTTTCCTGTGGTCATGTATGGATGTGAGAGTTGGACTGTGAAGAAAGCTGAGCACTGAAGAATTGATGCTTTTGAACTGTGGTGTTGGAGAAGACTCTTGAGAGTCCCTTGGACTGCAAGGAGATCCAACCAGTCCATTCTAAAGGAGATCAGTCCTGGGTGTTCTTTGGAAGGAATGATGCTAAAGCTGAAACTCCAGTACTTTGGCCACCTCATGAGAAGAGCTGACTCATTGGAAAAGACTCTGATGCTGGGAGGGATTGGGGGCAGGAGGAGAAGGGGACGACAGAGGATGAGATGGCTGGATGGCATCACCGACTCAATGGACGTGAGTTTGAGTGAACTCTGGGAGTTGGTGATGAATAGGGAGGCCTGGCGTGCTGCGATTCATGGGATCGCAAAGAGTCAGACACAACTGAACTGTCCTGAACTGAACTGACATTTCAAAGTAAAGATCCTTATTGTATTGTACTGAGACCTGAAATAATTTTTCCTAGTGCCATGACCTTGAAGAAGTATGTACAGAAGTTCATAACATTGTACAGGAGGTGGTGATCAAAACCATCCCCAAAAGAAGAAATGCAAAAAGGCAAAATGGTTGTCGGAGGAGGCCTTACAAATAGCTGAGGAAAAAAGAGAAGCTAAAGGCAAAGAAGAAAAGGAAATAAATACCCATCTGAATGCAGAGTTCCAAAGAGTAGCAAGGAAATATAAGAAAGTCTTCCTAAGTGAACAATGCAAAAAAAAATAGAGGAAATCAACAGAATGTGAAAGACTAGAGATCTCATCAAGATAATGAGAGATACAAAGGGAACATTTCATGCAAAGATGGGCACAATGAAGGACAGAAACAGTATGAACCTACTAGAAGCAGAAGATATTAAGAAGAGGTGGCAAGAATACACAGAACTATACAAAAAGATCTTAGTGACCTAGATAACCACCATGGTGTGATCACTTACCTAGAGCCATATATCCTGGAATGTGAAGTCAACTGGGCCTTAAGAAGCATCAGTACAAACAAAACTAGTGGAGGTGATGCAATTCCAGTTGAGCTATTTGAAATTCTACAAGATGATGCTGTTAAAGTCCTGCAATCAATATGCCAACAAATTTGGCAAACTCAACAGGACTGGAAAAGGTCAGTTTCATTCCAATCCCAAAGAAAGGCAATGCCAAAGAATGTTCAAACTACTGCTTAATTGCACTCATCTCACATGCTGCTAAGTAATGCTCAAAACTCTCCAAGCCAGGCTTCAAAATTACATGAACTGAGAACTTCCAGATGTTCAAGCTGGATTTAGAAAAGGCAGAGGAACCAGAGATCAAATTGCCAATGTCCACTGGATCATAGAAAAAGCAAGAGAATTCCAGAAAAACATCTGCTTCATTGACTAGGCTAAAGCCTTGTGTGACAACAAACTGGAACATTCTTAAAGAGATGGGAATACCAGACCAGACCACCTTACTGGCCTCCTGAGAAATCTGTTCGCAAGTCAAGAACCAACAGTTAGAACTGGACATGGAACAATGGACTGGTTCCAAACTGGTCAAGGTTGTCTATTCTCACTTTATTTATTGAACTTATATGTGGAGTACATCATAGTACATCATGTGAAGTGCCAAAATTCTCCAAGCCAGGCTTCAAAATTACATGAACTGAGAACTTCCAGATGTTCAAGCTGGATTTAGAAAAGGCAGAGGAACCAGAGATCAAATTGCCAACATCCACTGGATCATAGAAAAAGCAAGAGAATTCCAGAAAAACATCTGCTTCATTGACTAGGCTAAAGCCTTGTGTGACAACAAACTGGAACATTATTAAAGAGATGGGAATACCAGACCAGACCACCTTACTGGCCTCCTGAGAAATCTGTTCGCAAGTCAAGAACCAACAGTTAGAACTGGACATGGAACAATGGACTGGTTCCAAACTGGTCAAGGTTGTCTATTCTCACCTTATTTATTGAACTTATATGTGGAGTACATCATAGTACATCATGTGAAGTGCCAAAATTCTCCAAGCCAGGCTTCAAAATTACATGAACTGAGAACTTCCAGATGTTCAAGCTGGATTTAGAAAAGGCAGAGGAACCAGAGATCAAATTGCCAACATCCGCTGGATCATGGAAAAAGCAAGAGAGTTCCAGAAAAACATCTATTTCTGCTTTATTGACTATGCCAAAGCCTTTGACT
>SJYT01066703.1:158521-198212 GCA_006410635.1 Cephalophus harveyi
TGAGTCTGAGTGATCTCCAAGAGATGGTGATGAACAGGGAGGCCTGGTGTGCTGTGATTCATGGGGTCGCAAAGAGTCGGACACGACTGAGTGACTGAACTGAACTGAACTGAACTGTGGAGTACATCATAGTACATCATGTGAAGTGCCAGACTGGATAAAGCACAAGCTGGAATCAAGATTGCTGGGAGAAATATCAATAACCTCAGATATGCAGATGACACCACCCTTATGGAAGAAAGTGAAGAGGAACTGAAGAACCTCTTGATGAAGGTGAGAGAGGAGACTGTGAAAGCTGGCTTAAAATTCAACATTCAAAATCTAAGATCATGGCATCCAGTTCCATCACTTCATGGCAAATAAATGGGAAAACAATGGAAACAGTGACAGACTTTATTTTCTTGGGCTCCAAAATTACTGCGGACAGTGACTGCAGCCAAGAAATTAAAAGATGCTTGCTCCTTGGAAGAAAAGCTATGACAAACCTAGACAGCATATTTAAAAGCAGAGACATTACTTTGCCAACAAAGATCTGTCTAGTCAAAGCTACGGTTTTTCCAGCAGTCATGTATGGATATGAGAGTTGGACCATAAAGAAAGTTGAGCACCAAAAAATTGATGCTTTTGAACTGCGGTGTTGGAGAAGACACTTGAGAGTCCCTTGGACTGCAAGAAGAGCAAACTAGTCCATCCTAAAGGAAATCAGTTCTGAATATTCATTGGAAGGATTGATGCTGAAGCTGAAGCTCCAATACTTTGGCCATCTGATGTGAAAAATTGACTCATTGGAAAAGACCCTAATGCTGGGAAAGATTGAAGGTTGGAGGAGGAGAAGGGGATGACAGAGGATGAGATGGTTGGATGGCATCACTAACTCAATGGACATGAGTTTGAGCAAGCTCTGTGTGTTGGTGATGGACAGGGAAACCTCGCATGCTGTGGTCCACTGGGTCACAAAGAGTTGGACATGACTGAGTGACTGAATTGAACTGATGACAATCCTGGCTTGACAATATAAGGACAAAAATACTGCCCTGCTTAATCTGGAGGAAGAGCTGAGGATGGAAACATGACATCTAATCAAGAATGAGGAAGAAAGTGGTCATTTCCCCATCTCCACTTTTTCTTTGATTGTAAAACTGTATCTTAGTAAGTTCTTGGGGTGCAACACCCCCTCGCCCACCTGCTTCTAAGCCTCACAAGTGACTTATTCTAATAAATCACTTATCTCTCACTTTTCCTCTTGCTGAATTCTTTTCTGTGCTGAATCATAAAGGACCAGGCTCTTTAGAGCTCTCTGAAACACCACCTAACAGTTTCAGTACAACAAATTATAGTATGAAAATATGAAAATCTTTCCAGAAACTACAAAATATAATGAGGGAAAATTTTTTGTTTGTCTGGGAGATCGTGACAGGGAAGCCTGGTGTGCTGCGGTCCATGGGGTCGCAAAGAGTTGGACACGACTGAGCAACTGAACAACAAAATTTCTCAGTGGAAACTCTATAGACCAGGAGAGAATGAAATGTCATATTCCGAAGACTGAAAGAAAAAATATGCCTGTGAAGTTATCATTCACATATGAAGGAAAAATACTTTCCCAGACAAACAAAAGCTGAGGGGTTTCATTACCATTCAGCACACCTTGAAGAAATGCTGAAAGAAGTTCTTCAAGCTGAAATGAAAAGACACTAATGAGAAACATGAAAACATAAAGTATACAATGTACTGGTGAAAATAAATATACAATCAAACTTTGAAAACTCTAATTCTATAATAAAATGGTACGTTAAACCATTTACCTAAAGTATAATGGCTAAAGGAAAAGAGTATTAAAATAATTATAGTTATTATGTGCTAATGAATATATAATATACAGAGGTAAAAAGTGATATCAAAAATATAAAAGATGGAGTAAAAGTATGAAGCTTTTGTAGGCTATCAAAGTTAAGTTGCTACCAGCTTTAAGTGGACTTTATTAGGTATGAGATGTCTCATGTAAACCTCACATTAACCACAATGTAAAAAACCTAGAATAAATTCACAAAAGAAAAGAAGAAAGGAGACACAGGACACCACCACAAAAAATCACAAATTTATAAAGGAAGGCAAGAATAGAGGGGAAAAGAGTATGTGGAGATACAAAATAAGGAGAAAGCAATTAAGATGACTAGTATATGAACTGATTTCACCAATCAAAAGGTTGAGTGGCTAGATTGATAAGAAAAACAAGGCTCAAGTTATATGCAGTCTACAAAAGACTCATATCAGCTTGAAGGACCTACAGTCTCTAAGTGAAGGAATGGAAAGGCAAATCATATGCAGGCTGACATCAGAAGAAAGCAGGGATAGCTATACTTTATCAAAGACAATAGACTGTACACCAAAAATGGTAACAAGACAAACAGTGTCACTATATAATTGATAAAGGGGGTCAATTAATGATGAACATACAATTGTAAATATATATTCACCCAATATCAGAACACCTAAACATATTAAGCAAATACTAATAGATCTAAGCAAGCTGAGTGCCGAGGAATTGATGCTTTTGAACTGTGGTGTTGGAGAAGACTCTTGAGAGTCCCTTGGACTGCAAGGAGATCCAGCCAGTCCATTCTAAAGGAGATCAGCCCTGGGTGTTCATTGGAAGGACTGATGCTGAGGCTGAAACTCCAATACTTTGACCACCTCATGCGAAGAGTTGACTCAGTGGAAAAGACTCTGATGCTGTGAGGGATTGGGGGCAGGAGGAGAAAGGGATGACAGTGGATGAGATGGCTGGATGGCATCACCAACTCGATGCACATGAATCTGGGTGAACTCTGGGAGTTGGTGATGGACAGGGAGGCCTGGCGTGCTGCAATTCATGGGGCTGCAAAGAGTCGGACACGACTGAGCGACTGAACTGAACTGAATTGAATAGATCTAAAGGGGAAAATATATAACAATGCAATAATAGTAGGGGACTTCTAATATAGTCTATTGCTGAAAATAGCCTATTTTCAACAAGAGTAGATCATCTAGACAGAAAATAAAAGTTGGACGTGAACCATACATTAGGCCAAATGGACTTAACATGTTTATAGAATATTCCATTCAACAGGAAGGAAATTTAAAAATATATTGAAACAAATGAAATGGAAACACAACAAACAAAACCTCTGAGATACCGTAAAACTAGTTTTGAGAGGGAATTTTACAGCAATAAATGCATATATTAAGAATTTAAAAAGCACTCAAGCAAACCACCTAACTTTACATGTTGAAGAACTAAAAGGAAGAGGAAGAAACTAAGCCCAAAGTCAGCAGAAGAAAGGAAATAACAAAAATTAGAGCTGACACAAATGAGACCACAAAAAACAATAGAAGAAAATCAACAAATCTTAGATTTCAAAAGTCTAGTTTTTTACAAAAAGAAAAACCAGAAAATTGACTAGTCTTTAGTTAGACTCACTAAGGAAAAGAGAGAGGACTCATATAAATGAAGAAAAAATGATATAACTGACACTACAGGAATACATAGAATCATAAGAGACTACTATGAACAGTTATATGTGAATTTATTGGAAAACCTAGAAGAAATGTATAAAGTCCTAGATACCTAAAACCTACCAAGACTGAATCATGAAGAAATAGAAAATCTGAAAAGATCAATAACAAGTAAGTGAATCAGAATCAAAACCCTCAACACAGATAACCCCAGGACCAAATGGTTTCATAGGTGAATTCTACCAAACATTTAAAGAAGAGTTAAAGCCAATTCTTCTCAAACTCTTTCCCAAAATTGAAGGGGACAGAGCACCTCCAAACTCATCCTATGAGGCTAGTGTTATTAAATACCATGATACCCTGATACCAAAGCTAGATATGGACACCACAAAAAAGAAAAGGACAGAATAAAATCCTTGATGAATATAGATGCAAAAAACTCCCAACAGAACATTAGCAAACCAAATCACAACACAAAAAGATTATACACTATGACCAAGTGGTACTCACCCCTGAGATGCAAGAATGGTTCAACAAACATAAATCAATCAAAGTGAGATACCATATTAATAAAATGAAAGATAAATATCACAAGATTATCTCAATAGATGCAGAAAAAAACATTTCATAAAATATAATATCTTTTCATGATTAAAAAAAAAAAATCTGAATAAGATATCAGGAACTACCATAATCCTGAAGGTTTGTGTGGTGTTGGAGAAGAGAAACAGAGGGTGTGAAAAGATCAGAAATGTCAACTCTGTGCTTTGGAAATTTTATCAGAGGATACACCACCACAACTAGCTAAGAAGGGTGTGCTGAACTATCAGATTTGACTAAAACCTGGAGAAATACATCCTTGCGGCCCATTCTAACCCACAAACTCTGCAATGTCAAGGGGTCTACCCAGGTCTGCCTAGAACTTCCCTTCCAGAGAGCAGTGTTTTTTAGAAGTGAAGGGATAAGGAATATATCACTGTGAAAAGTTTTTTTTTTTTTTCCTAAGATCCCCTTATCTGCCTAAATTCATCCATCATAAATGCTTCCTTCTGAGAGAAATTACCAGGGAATATTGGCTCCTCTGACAGAAGACAAGATGTTGGCACACTGGACTTCCCCAGTGGTCCAGTGGTTAAGAATCCACCTGCCAATGCAGATGAAATGGGTTCAATCCCTAGTCTGGGAAGATTCCACACACCTCAGAGCAACTAAGCTGGTGTGCCATAATTACTAAAGCCTGTGTGCAAAGATCCAGCACAGCCAAAAAAAAAAAAAAAAAGTTGGCACCAGCATAAGAAACTGTCTAAAGAGACATCAGAAAACTATCATATCTCACATCTAATCTTCTAAAGGCCCATATTTCTCTTTCCTAAATTTATTTTTTTCTCATAGTGGTCTTTTCTTCTTTCCCCCTATTAATATGGTATATATGCCCCAAATTCTGCTTCTTTGAATCACATTTTTCTGTGAACACTCCAGTATGTACGTGAATAAAAATCTTGTCTTTTATCTAAAAACAGCAACAAAACCTAAACAAATTGGATATTGAAGGAATGTGCCTCACAATATAGGGGACAAATACAACAATCCCATGTGCTACGCTTAGCCACTCAGCTGTGTCTGACTCTTTGTGATCCTATGGACTGTAGTCCGCCAGGCTCCTCTGTCCATGGGGATTCTTCAGGCAAGAATACTGGAATGGGTTGCCATGCCCTCCTCCAAGGGATCTTCCTAACCCAGAGATCAAACCCAGGTCTCCCATATTGCAGATGGATTTTTTTATCATCTGAGCCACCAGGGAAGCCAACACCATACTGATTGGTGAAAAACTGAAAGTTTTTCTTCTATGATCAGGAACAGGCCAAGGGTGCCTGCTCAGCACTCTTATTCAACATAGTAATGGAAATCCTAACTAGAGCAATTGGGCAAGACCAAAAGAATGAAATAAATAAAAGGCATCCAAAATGGAAACAAAGAAACTGTCATTATTTGCAGATAATATGATCTTATATGTAAGAAATGCCAAAGAATCAACCAAACAAAAGTGAGACTGAAACAAATTCAGCAAAGATGCAAGAGATAAAAATCAATATACAGAAATCAGCTGCATTTCTATATAGTATTAATGAAACAAAAAAATAAAGAAAACTACCCCATTTACAATATCATCAATACAATAGTAAACATAAGAATTAAGCAAGGAAGTGAAAGACCTGTATAATGGAAAAAATAAGATGTTCAAAGAAATTGGAGAAAATACAGATCAGAAAAACTAATATTGTTAAAATGTCCATACTAAGTTCCGTTCAAGATGGCAGTGTAGGAGGCTCCTGAATTCTCCTCCTCCCATAGACACACTGAACTCAGTCACTTCCTCTTCCCTGTAAAACTGCCACAGCTCCTCTTCCTCTCAATACTATGGCAGTTCCAGCCCAGGAACAAAATTCCAGAGACCAGGATCATCAGCTCACAAGTAAACATGGGCACCATTTATGGTTGCCAATCCCAGCTTCCTTTACTGTTTCAATGAATGTGACTCAGAGACCCATGTGTGGGGAAGAAACAAGAGGCCTGAGTACATAGTTACCAGCAGTCCTCTGAGCTCTCAATACATGGGCTTTCTCTGGGTAAGGTTCTCAGAACCAGTTTAATTTTCAACTAAGTCTGTGTTTTAATTTATAGCTTAACATTATCAACTACATTAAGGCAGTAAAACTGTATGATTTATTAAGTACAAACTGTTTTATTCTTTGGAAATAAGCCTAAACTTAGAAAATTTGCAAGAATAGTACAAATAAACATTTTTTTCCCCCTCTGAACCATTGAAAGTAGGTTGCCAACATGATGCTCTATCATCCCCAAATACTTTAGTAACAAGAATACTCTACACAGTTATATTTCAACCATCAAAACCAGGAAACTAGCACTGTTGCTTACCACCTTTTGACCCCAACTGAGTTTCACCTATTTTCTAAATAATTTTCTGTAGAGCAAAATGACTCAATCCAGGATCACACACTGTGATTTCATATCTCTTTAGTCTCTTTCAAAGTGGAACACTTTCTCAGTTTCTTTTCTTAACTTGCAGCATCTGAAGGACTTCCCTGGTGGCTCAGTGGTAAAGAATCCGCTTGCCAATGCAGGAGAAGTGGGTTTAGTTTCTGGTCCGAGAGGATACTACATGCTGTGGAGCAACTAAGCTGGTGTGCCACAACTAGTGAGCCTGTGCTCTAGGGCCCAGGCGCCACAACTATTGAGCCCATGTGCCATAACTACTGAAGCCTGCACACCATAGAGCCTGTGCTCTGCAACAGGAGAGGCAGTCACAACAGGAAGCTCGCATGCTGCAACTAGAGAGTAACCCCTGCTCTCTGAATCTAGAGAAAAGCCTGCACAGCAATGAAGATCCTGCACAGCCAAGAAGTAAATAAAAATTTAAAAAATTAGAAGATTATAAGCCAGTATAATCTTTGAACAATATTCCTCAATTTGGGTTTGTCTGATGTTTCTCCTGCTTAGACTTAGTTATACATTTTGGCCATGTTCTTCTCATTGCATCCTATCAGATATGTATGCTCAGTCACTCATTCATGTCTGACTCTTTGTGACCCCAAGGACTGTAGCCTGCCAGGCTCCTCTGTCCATGGAACACTTGCCAGGCAAGAATACTGGAGAGGGCTGCTTCTTCCTGCTTCAGGGGATCTTTCTGATCCAGGGATTGAACCTGTGTCCCTTCTGTCTCCTGCACTGGAAGGTAGATTCTCTACCACTGCATCACCTGGGACTCAATTTGTTTCAATATTACTTATGTTAACTTTAATCACATGACCACGTTGAGTCAGTCCACTTTTTCCATTGTAGAGTTACTTTTTCCATCGTAACCACATTTCTTCTGTCCATCCTCCCTGCTTTGTCAATAGTATATGCTTAAGGAAGACTACAAGGATGGAGGAGGGAAAAGGGACATGCTCCTTCCTGTTTGTTTCCTGGGGTCTTCCCATTTGCTTCACATGCTGTCACTGTCACTGCAGCAATACTACTTCACCTAGGCAGGCGCAGCGCCTCCTCCAAGCAGCAGCTAAAACCAGCTGAATTTTTCTAACGCTTGCAAACCAGCATCATCATACCTCATGAAAGACACCAGTGTCAGTCAGCCACCACTTGCTCAGTGGCCAATACAGATCCCATTTTCATGATCCACCTCTTCTGGGACCAGAGATACTTACATCAGCAATCTTTTCAGAGGTCTGCACTTCAACTTGGAAGGATGTCTATTCAGTTACCTTCATTCTGTCAGACAAGGGTTGATGGCTGCTGTCTGCTGTTGCTATCTCAGTGATAATTTGTCTTCCCTGTTTTACCCTTTTGGATACTTGCTACCTTTGTACTATCTCACTCTAGCTGGAAAATAACTAGAACTGGGTCTGCTGTGGTCTCTAGAACTGGAGGAAGATGACACTCCAGCGACAGCTGGTGACAAAGCAGAATGGGAACAGCGCCCTGGCTGAGGCTGGCTTAGCTCTGTAACTGACGGTGCTGAGGATGCTGGCTGAAGTTGTAGAGGAAGTACTAGGACAGATTTCTGTGATGATTCTGGCTCTGCAGATGGAGGGGGAGGTGCTGAAGAACCTTCTCTGGACTCGGAATTGAAAACTGTGCAGATGCTTTTTCTCCATTATGAGCTTAATGAGAGCTAAGGCATGAGTATGCTCTAGCTCTGGAGCTGTGGCAGGAGAGGTGTAGTTGGCTCCAAGTCTGGAAATGTTTCCAGGGCTTGTTCTGGAGCTGGTACTGTAGCCACAAGAAGAGAAAATATCATCAATAAGACTGTTTTTCCATGTGTCTCCCAAAGACAGGAAACGTCTCACTGCCAATAACCGAAGTCTCAGTCCAAGACGCCATTCCACCACAAGAAGATCCTCTCCAGCTGCAGTCCAGGGCAATAGTGATGCCTCCTCAATGATCCTGGCCTAGTTCCAGCCTCAGGAGGCTCTGCTCTGTGTGGCCCAGGCTCCTCCCTTCATTTTCACCTCCATCCTCCTCACCCACCCCAAATCCTCCTCACCATGCCCCTCTGCCTCCATGGGCTCCAGGGTCTCCAGCTGCGCCAGGAGATGGCGGGCTCGCTGCTCCAGGTCTGAGCCAGGCATGTTGAGCTCTACGTAAGCGAGGAGCCATCTTCAGGCAGGGAAATTCTGGGGACTGCTGGAAATCCTCAGGGTAAAGGTGCAGCCAGGTGTATGGTCCGAGAGGATACTACATGCTGTGGAGCAACTAAGCTGGTGTGCCACAACTAGTGAGCCTGTGCTCTAGGGCCCAGGCGCCACAACTATTGAGCCCATGTGCCATAACTACTGAAGCCTGCACACCATAGAGCCTGTGCTCTGCAACAGGAGAGGCAGTCACAACAGGAAGCTCGCATGCTGCAACTAGAGAGTAACCCCTGCTCTCTGAATCTAGAGAAAAGCCTGCACAGCAATGAAGATCCTGCACAGCCAAGAAGTAAATAAAAATTTAAAAAATTAGAAGATTATAAGCCAGTATAATCTTTGAACAATATTCCTCAATTTGGGTTTGTCTGATGTTTCTCCTGCTTAGACTTAGTTATACATTTTGGCCATGTTCTTCTCATTGCATCCTATCAGATATGTATGCTCAGTCACTCATTCATGTCTGACTCTTTGTGACCCCAAGGACTGTAGCCTGCCAGGCTCCTCTGTCCATGGAACACTTGCCAGGCAAGAATACTGGAGAGGGCTGCTTCTTCCTGCTTCAGGGGATCTTTCTGATCCAGGGATTGAACCTGTGTCCCTTCTGTCTCCTGCACTGGAAGGTAGATTCTCTACCACTGCATCACCTGGGACTCAATTTGTTTCAATATTACTTATGTTAACTTTAATCACATGACCACGTTGAGTCAGTCCACTTTTTCCATTGTAGAGTTACTTTTTCCATCGTAACCACATTTCTTCTGTCCATCCTCCCTGCTTTGTCAATAGTATATGCTTAAGGAAGACTACAAGGATGGAGGAGGGAAAAGGGACATGCTCCTTCCTGTTTGTTTCCTGGGGTCTTCCCATTTGCTTCACATGCTGTCACTGTCACTGCAGCAATACTACTTCACCTAGGCAGGCGCAGCGCCTCCTCCAAGCAGCAGCTAAAACCAGCTGAATTTTTCTAACGCTTGCAAACCAGCATCATCATACCTCATGAAAGACACCAGTGTCAGTCAGCCACCACTTGCTCAGTGGCCAATACAGATCCCATTTTCATGATCCACCTCTTCTGGGACCAGAGATACTTACATCAGCAATCTTTTCAGAGGTCTGCACTTCAACTTGGAAGGATGTCTATTCAGTTACCTTCATTCTGTCAGACAAGGGTTGATGGCTGCTGTCTGCTGTTGCTATCTCAGTGATAATTTGTCTTCCCTGTTTTACCCTTTTGGATACTTGCTACCTTTGTACTATCTCACTCTAGCTGGAAAATAACTAGAACTGGGTCTGCTGTGGTCTCTAGAACTGGAGGAAGATGACACTCCAGCGACAGCTGGTGACAAAGCAGAATGGGAACAGCGCCCTGGCTGAGGCTGGCTTAGCTCTGTAACTGACGGTGCTGAGGATGCTGGCTGAAGTTGTAGAGGAAGTACTAGGACAGATTTCTGTGATGATTCTGGCTCTGCAGATGGAGGGGGAGGTGCTGAAGAACCTTCTCTGGACTCGGAATTGAAAACTGTGCAGATGCTTTTTCTCCATTATGAGCTTAATGAGAGCTAAGGCATGAGTATGCTCTAGCTCTGGAGCTGTGGCAGGAGAGGTGTAGTTGGCTCCAAGTCTGGAAATGTTTCCAGGGCTTGTTCTGGAGCTGGTACTGTAGCCACAAGAAGAGAAAATATCATCAATAAGACTGTTTTTCCATGTGTCTCCCAAAGACAGGAAATGTCTCACTGCCAATAACCGAAGTCTCAGTCCAAGACGCCATTCCACCACAAGAAGATCCTCTCCAGCTGCAGTCCAGGGCAATAGTGATGCCTCCTCAATGATCCTGGCCTAGTTCCAGCCTCAGGAGGCTCTGCTCTGTGTGGCCCAGGCTCCTCCCTTCATTTTCACCTCCATCCTCCTCACCCACCCCAAATCCTCCTCACCATGCCCCTCTGCCTCCATGGGCTCCAGGGTCTCCAGCTGCGCCAGGAGATGGCGGGCTCGCTGCTCCAGGTCTGAGCCAGGCATGTTGAGCTCTACGTAAGCGAGGAGCCATCTTCAGGCAGGGAAATTCTGGGGACTGCTGGAAATCCTCAGGGTAAAGGTGCAGCCAGGTGTCCAGGATGGAGGCCATGGCCCTGGGGGGAGTCACGTGGGCAGCAGAGTCAGAGACCTGGCCTTCCCGCCACACTGCACTCCAGGGCCACCCTGTGGGGACCTGGGCCTCTGCGCCTTCTGCCCCTGCCCATCAGAGGTCAGTTCTCCTCCACGGTCCATCTCACCTGGCAGACCAGACAGAGGAGGCCTGGACACAGGGGAGGGGCCACTAACGAGCCTGCTCAAGTGACAGCCCTTGATCCATGGGGTGACCATCTGTCTGCTTCCTGAGGGCAGCCTGAGAGCTCACTGTCCGTCCCCCTGTCACCTCTGTGAGGGCAGGCAGGGCGTCTACTCTGATCACTGTACTGTAGGGAACATGTAGGGGCTCCATGAATATCTGACCCTGGAGGGAACACACAGGCTTTGTCTTCGGCGCAGTCTTCCTGCGGGCCTCCTAACTCCTCAGATTAACCTCCTGCACCTACAGGCTGCCTCGTCCTCTAGGGACCTGCCTGGCTCTCCTTCCGCCACTGACATTCATCCTTCCCCAGCGAGGCCTCAGCTCTCCCCTGAGTGTCACTGGATCCCCTGAGCACCAGCTGAGCACCCCCGCTGAGGTTCCACCAGACAGTGAGCACACCACACCATGTGTTCTGGGTCCCAGGATGGGGGCTGAGAAGGGCTATGATGGAGAGGGGACGGATGTGGACTCTCACGGGAGCTGACTCTGAGCTCTGGCCTCCCAGATGCTTCTCATAGCACCCCAGCCTCGTCCACAGCTCTCTCGGACTCCTTTCCTCTTGTCCAGGAGAAGCTGCCAGATCTCTGCCTTCAGTAGGAACCAGACGTTATGTGGGATCCAGGATTCTGCCAGCCCTGCCCATCCACTCACCCCACTTCTTCAGGCAGTCCTTTGGAAAACAGAGTCCCTCCCTCTTGAATCAAAGCACCTCAGGAAGTCTATTTCCCCACTGCCAGCCTGTCCTCAGGTGTGACCGTGACAGGACCATCAGGTCACCACCTGCCCACCAACCTGTTCCTGCCCAAAGGGAGAACCTCCACTCAAGTCTCACTTCCCCCCACATGGAGATGAGGGCAGCTGGCACTGCCCAGGGAGGGCTCCCACTGGCGGCCAGGCCTGATGTGGCCAGCTCTAGGTTGCCTGGGGTTACCTTAGGTGACCTCCTGGTAAAGGACCAGAGGCATCCGGGTTGAGCACTAAACTGCCTGAAACATCTGAGAAACCTCTCCCTCCAGGGTTTCCTGAAGCAGAAGCCCTGGTCAGTCGCAACACAGCAGGAAAACATCTTTCTCTACCAAGTGTCTTCAGCCAAGTGAGCCCCAAAGGCTGTGGAGCTGTTGCTAGAATGTGGGTGCCTGGTTACAGGGTTCTAAGTTCTGTTGGGGTCTGTTGTCAAGGAAGTGACTTCACTTCCTGGGGTCCCCTTACTTGAATTGACAGTTGACACCTCTGCACATAGCCCTCTGGACTGTTGACCCCTCATCCATGTAGCCACAGCTCTCACACAGTTGCTCCACACAGCCCTCCCCACAGCTGCCGGGAAGGGTCTGTGTGCAGCTCTGAGGACACAGACCTGGGTCCAGACTCACCTCCCGATTCCTACCTGTTCTCCATCCTGGATGAGTCCTTGTGTCTCTCTAGGCCTGTCCGTGCCCCTACCTGCACACCGGGGATGATGCCTGCATGGCCTTCTAGGGATGTTCTCAGACATCGGTGGGACAAGACCTGGAATATGCGGAGTTGTGTCCCATGTAGGCAGTGCCTCCAGTCTCCTTTCTTGTCCTCTAATTACCTCCCATGTCTGTTCCTCTTCTGATCTCATCCCACAGTCCTTATTAAATGTCAGTGTGAGTGTGCGTGCGTGTGTGTATCCCAGTGCTCACTCTGGTAGGCCAGAAGAAAACTGCCCCTGTAAGGAGAGATAGGCAACAGCTTCCTAAGATCTGAGAGTTTCTAATTTCCAAAGCAAACCTGATGAGAGGGGTTTCAGCTTTGGCCAAGGAGGTCACGACACTGTGACACAAGGCCTTAAAGGTGGCAGGGGCTGGAGCTGGGATGACAGACCCACGCAGTCTGGCCCCACTGTCCATACCCATAACCACAGTGCAGGCTGTGAGACACAGCTGCCTTCAGGGGCTCACAGCCCAGCAGGCTCAGCATCTCAGGCTGGACACACAGAGGCCCAGGGACAAACTGGTGCTCGCAGCCTGTCATCTGCCACACAGACTTGACCATCTCATTTGTTGTGGCGTTTATGTTCCTGTCCTTAAATCACTCTGTCATTTTTGAGATTACACCCAAGTACATCATTTCAGACTCCTTTGTTGACTATGAGGGCTACTCCATTTCTTCTAAGGGATTTTTGCCCACAGTAGTAGATATAATGGTCACCTGAATTAAATTCATCCATTCTAGTCCATTTTAGTTCACTGATTCCTAAGATGTCGATGTCCACTCTTGCCATGTCCTGTTTGACCACTTCCAATTTACCTAGATTCATGGACCTAACATTCCAGGTTCCTATGCAATATTGTTCTTTATAACATCAGACTTTATTCCCATCACCAGTCACATCCACAACTGACCGTTGTTTTCACTTTGGCTCCATCTCTTCATTCTTTCTGGAGTTATTTCTCCACTCGTCTCCAGGAGCATATTGAGCACCTACTGACCTTGGGAGTTCATCTTTCAGTATCATATCTTTTTGCCTTTCATACTGTTCATGGGATTCTCAAGGCAAGAATACTGAAGTGGTTTGCCATTCCCTTCTCCATCAACAAACAAGCCCAAGATATAAAAGGACAGTAAGGACAGTCTCTCCAATAAATGATGTTGGGAAAACTGGACACTTACATGCAAAACAATCAAACCGGACCACTATCTTATCTTACAATATACAGAGAACTGAACTCAAAATGCATTAAGCTTTGAGTAGAAGACCTGAAACCACACAACTAGAAAAAAAAAACAAGTAGAAAGCTCTTTTCCAGCCATCTCAGAAATGATTTTTGGATCTGATTCTAAAAACAAAAGAAATGAAAGCAAAAAGTAACAAGTAGAATTATAGCAGAGGTCAACAAAATAAAACAGAGAAATGAAACGAAATGGGAGAAAATATTTGCAATTCATATATTTTCTAAGGGGTTAATATCTAAAATATATAAAAATTCATACAACTGAATAGCAAACAAAAAACTAACTTCATTTAAAAAAGGGCCAAAGGTCTCAATAGACATTTTTTACAAAGAAGACATACAGAAGACACCCAGGAGAAGATGCTCTACATTTGTAATCAATGAAATGCAAATCCACACCAAAAGAAGTTACCCCCTCACATCTACCAAAACAGCCATCATCAAGAAGAACACAAATAAATGTTGGCGAGGATGTGGAGAAAAAGAAATACTTGAACAGTGTTGGTGGGGATATAAACTGGTGCAGCCAGTATGGAAAACAGCATGAAGGCTCTTCAAAAATAAGACTACCTCGTGATCGAACAAGCCCCTCCTGGACATATATTGGGAGAAAACTGTAAACTGCAAAGATAATGCACTACTAGTTATAATGCCTAAGATGTGGAAGCAACCTAAATGTCCACTGCCAAATGGATAAAGAAGATGTGGCACGTATACACAATGGAATACTACTTAGCCATAAAAAGAATGAAATAATGCCATTTGCAGCAGCTTGGATGGACCTGGAGATGATCACAGAAGTGAAGTCAGTCGACAGAGAAAGACAAATATCATGTGATATTGTTAATTTGTAGAATCTAAAAATGTGATACAGATGAACTAATTTACAAAATAGAAACTGACTCACAAATTTTAAAAACAAACTTATGATTACCAAATGTGACAGGTGGAGGGAGGGATAAATTAGGAGGTTGAGATTAATACAAAGATGCTACTATATACAAAATAATCAACAAGGACCTACTGTATAGCACAGGGAACTCTCCACAATATTTTGTAACAACCTGTAAGGGAAAATACTTTGAAAAAGAATGGATATATGTATATATATAACTCAATCACTTTCTTGTATGCCTGAAACTAATACAACATTATAAATCAACTATTCTCCAATATAAAATAAAAATTAAATTAAAAAATAACTCATACAACTCAATAGCAAACAAAATAAATCTCATTTTTAAAAGGGCAGAAAATCTAAATAGACATTTTTCCAAAGAAGATATACAAATGGTCGACAGGCACAGAAAAAGACGCTTAACATTCTAAATCACTAGAAAAACACAAATCCAAACTGCAATGCAGTATCACTAACCACATGCTATCATCAAAAAGGTCAGAAATAACATACTGGGGAGTATGTGGAGAAAAAGGAAACTTTAGGCACTGTTAGTGGGAATGTAAAATGGTACAGCCAGTATGCAAAACAGTATGGAGGTTCTTCAAAAAACAAAAACTAAAATTACCTCATGATCCAAAAGTTTCACTCCTAGGTAAACATATCTGAAGAAAATAAAAACACTAATTCAAAAATATACATGGACTCCAACATTTGTACCACATTATTTACAATAGCCAAGATATGGAAGCAATCTAAATGCCCAGCAGCATATGAGTTGATTAAAATAAATTACACACACAATGGAACACTACTCAGCTATAGAAAAGAGTGAAAATCTGCCATTTGTAAAACATTGATACATCTGGAGAATTTTATGCTTAGTGAAATAAACCAGAAAAACACAAATACTGTATGTTATCATTTACATCTGGATTCTAGAAACTAAAACAGTAAATTCCCTGGTGATCTAGTGGTTAGGACTCCACACACTCACTGCAGGGGGCCTGGGTTTGATCCCTCCTTGGGGAACTAGAATCCTGCAAGCTACATGGTAGGGCCTAAATAAATAAACAAATAAAAATAAAAACTGAAACACTAAGTAATAAAACAGAAACGTGCTTACAGATATAAGGAACAAACAAGTAGTTGCTAGCGGTGAGAAGGAAATAGAGGAACAAGATGACTTAAAGGATTAAGAGACACAAACTTCTATGTACAAAATAAATAAGCTCTGTGTTGTCAGGAGTTTTCACGTGTAAGTTTTAAACTTAAACAAGGCACAGTTCTAAAAATGGGGACTTTTTTATTGATGCTAAGGCAAGGGTAAAAGTACCTTTATAAAATAAATGGCAAAGTTTTCCAACGATTCAAAGCAATCATTTTCTTAGGCCATCCCTAAATGAACGTGTGACCAACTGTTAAAATAATTTTACAAAAGTGGTCTGTTTGAAGTTTCTGTCTACTCTAGATTGAAATTTGGTAATTTTTGTTGTTCAGAAAATTATTCATGTAGCCTAACATGTCAAATATATAGGTATGAAATTGTTCAGTATCTTTACATAATTCTGTTTTATACAGTTTTTCTAGTTTTATTCATAATACACTAGTTTTTTATTGGCTTCACAGGGTTCATTTATTTCCATATAGAAAAATAATACTTTCCTTTTCCAAAACCCAGCATTTAGTTGTACCGATGAAGCACAATATGTACTTTCCAATTGGTTATTTTAGGTTTTCCATGTTTAATTCATCTTTCATTTCCAACGTGTAAAATTTTCGCTTGTATTCCTAGGTTGAACGATTGCTCTGTGTAACTTCAATCTTGCTAAATAAATTTTAAAAATTCAAGCTTTTATTGGAAAAACAAAGCGAAGCACAGCTGCCATAAAGAAAAAAAGACACCACTGAGGTTACAGTAAGTGACAGATGTGAAAATATATTTTCAACATAGATAAGACAGATAAAAATCAGTGACATATAAAAAAAAACTCCCTGCACCGCGCATGCGTGGAGCCCTCCCGGGAAAGGGGCAGGTGTGGGCTCCTCCGTTCCTATACTGAGCATGCGCAGGGCCCTCAGGTGTCATTCATATGCTGAAATCTTAACCTCTAAGGTGATGGTATTAGGAGGTGGGGCCTGTGGATGTGATTAAGTCAGAAGGCAGAGCCCTCACTGATGAAGAGTGCTCTTGTAAAACAGGCCCGGGAGACTCCCTCACTCCTTCTGACAGGTGAGAGTGCATTGAAAACAATCCTCCCATGAACCAGAAAGTGGTTCCTCACTAGTCATGGAAGCTGCATTCACTTTGATCTTGGACTTCTCAGCATCTATAACTGTTAAGAAGTAAATTTCTGCTGTTCATATGCTACTTGGTCTACAGTATTTGTTATAGCAGCCCAGATGGAATGAAACAGCCTCTGATTCAGGCAGCCAGTGTCTGATTATAATTGCTATGGATATGACTAAGCAAAGGAAGAGGGTGAAGGCAGGGAGTAGGGGATGTTTTATTTGAACTGGAGTAAGTGACATCTTTGTGTTGGGAGGAACATGAAGGAAATGATACTTAAGAATAATTCTAAATGTTCATCTTCATAGGCCTTGGAATGCATTTGAGAAAATTAAAAATGCTTTCCTGATTAAAAGCCAATATAACACCTAACAAAAATGGCAACAGGTAGAAATTTTTATGTCCATAACATGAGCAAAAACAACAATAAAAAATATATTTATATACACATCAAACCCTACAAACCAGTAAGGATCCACTATCAGCAAAACATGCCCTGATGGTACCATGAACAAGGGTCAGCAGGAACTACAATGGGAGGATCAGACCTCAAGTGCTTCATGAAATAGAATAATTTGACTGTCTTATAAAAGAAATTCCTGTAAATCTGTTAAAGTCCTAAAAGACACTATTGGAACCATCAATGAATAAGACACTATGAAACACACCCGTAATAGAGAATAGTATGGAGCTTCCTCAAACCTCACCCTATAGTAATGGACTGTGGAATATTAAAGACAATTGGAGACTTTATCACAGAGCAGGGAAAGCAGAGCAAGTGAGACTCAACAGTAGACCAGTCACCAGTCACAATTTAGGGAAAAACAGCTTCAGATGCCAAGGGAAACATCACAGAAACAGTCTGTAGATTTTTCACTCTAAACTATCACTCAAGAATAAAAGCAAAATAAGAACAGTTTCAGAGGAAAACATTTTCAGACTACGAGCGTTTGCCTCTCTCTCAGGCTCTCTCACTGAGAGTGAGGAAGGATGTAGTCTGAGTGAGACCCAGAAGGAAGGAGTGCAGTGTGAGACACGGAGGTAGGAGATGGGTCTAAGGAGATGGGCAGGAGATGCAGGTCTAAGTCAGACAGTCATTGACTGTGTGAAACAACACCCATGGATCAGTAGTAATCATAATCATGAGTAATTAGAAGCAAAAACTTCTGTGGTCCAGTGCTGCGTCCTGGCCACCTGCCACCCTACCAGGGTTTAGGAAGCCGGAGCTGAAGTTGTGAGCATATATATATATATAAAATCATCTATATCTATTCATATAATAAGAATTATACACCATGCACAAGTGGGATTTTTCCTGGAATGCAAGAATGCTTCATCATAGTAAAATGCACTGGTATAATGTACCACATTGGAGAAGGAAATGGCAACCCACTCCAGTGTTCTTGCCTAGAGAATCCCGCAGACAGAGGAGCCTGGTGGGCTGTCCTGGTGGGCTGTTGTCCATGGGGTCGCAAAGAGTCGGACATGACTGAAGCACCTTAGCAAGCAAGCAAGCCATGCACCACATAATGCAGGGGAAAGCCATGATCATCTCAATTAATGCTGAAAAAGCAATTTAAAAACTTCAACACCTTTTCATGATTAAAAAAAAAAACTTGACAAATAATATTTGAAGGAAACTACCACCATAAAGTCCCCAGTAGTTCAGCAGTAAACAATCTGCCTGCAAAGCAGAAGATGCAAGAGACACGGGTCCAATCCCTGGATCAGGAAGATCTCCTAGAGGACAAAACAGCAACCTACTCCAGTATTCTTGCCTAGATAGTCCCATGGACAGAGGCGCCTGGTGGGCTACAGTGCAAAAGGTCGTGAAGAGTTGGACAGAACTGTCTATACACACACAAGTAAAACTCACAGCCAACATCACAGTCAGTGATGAAGACTGAAAATTTTTCCTTTGAGATCAGGAAACACATAAGAATACTAGGTTTTGCCACTTCTATGCAACACAGCACTGAGACTTAGCCATAGCAGTCAGGAAAGACAGACATACAGATAGATAGATAAACCAGTGACATTTAAATCTGAAAAGAGGTAGAATTATCTCTGTCCACCCATGATATGGTCTCATTTGTAGAAATCCTAAGTATGCCACAAAAAATAATGTTATAATAAATTAATTCAGCAAAGTAACAAGGCACAAAGTCAATGCTGAAAATCAGTGGCATTTCCGTACACTAATGATCAAAGAGAAAACGAAATTAAAACAGTTTTGTTTACAATTGTTTCAGAAAGAATAAACTACTTAGTGATTAACTTAACAAAAACAGTGAAGACTTGCACAGTGAAATGTCAAACTTTGTGAAGACATTAAATGACACAAACCCTGTTTTCATGGATTGGAAGACTTATTGCTAAGATCTCAATACTAACCACTGCAATTCACTAATTCCAATGCAATGCTGATCAAAACTCCACCCTAAACCAAAATGCCTATCCTAAAATACTTTACAACTAATATACCCCAAAATAGCCAAACAATTATGAGAAGAAAAAGTAATATGGGAGAACACCGTTATCGATTTCAAAACTTACTGCAAAGGTATAGTAATCAAAACAGTTTGGTACTGGCATGGATCACAGCCTTGTAGTGATGAAGGGGGTTTTCATAACTCAGTGAAGCCATCAGCCATGGTATGCAGCGTCACTCAAGATGGATGGGTCATGATGAAGAGTGCTGACAAAACATGGTCCACTAGGGGACGAAATGGCAACCAACTTCAGTATTCTTGTCTGGAGAACACCATTAACAGTTAAGAAAAGGCAAAAAGATACCACACTGCAAGATGAGTCCCCCAGGTCAGAAGGCATTCATTATGCTAAACTGGGGAAGAATGGAGGGCAATTACTAATAGCTCCAGAGAGAAAGAAGTGGCTGGGCCAAAACAGAAATGATGTTCAGTTGTGAATGTGTCTGGTAGTGAAGTAAAGTCCCATGCAGTAAAGAACAGTATTGCATCAGTTCAGTTCAGTCGCTCAGTCGTGTCCGACTCTTTGCCACCCCATGAATCGCAGCACGCCAGGCCTCCCTGTTCATCACCATCTCCCAGAGTTCACTCAGACTCACGTCCATTGAGTCGGTGATGCCATCCAGCCATCTCATCCTCTGTCTTCCCCTTTCCCTCCTGCCCCCAATCCCTCCAAGCATCAGAGTCTTTTCCAATGAGTCAACTCTTCGCATGAGGTGGCCAAAGTACTGGAGTTTCAATGGGTCAGGAAGATTCCTCTGGAGAGATGTGTATAAGAGACAGGAGTTCACTCAGACTCACGTCCATTGAGTCGGTGATGCCATCCAGCCATCTCATCCTCTGTCTTCCCCTTTCCCTCCTGCCCCCAATCCCTCCAAGCATCAGAGTCTTTTCCAATGAGTCAACTCTTCGCATGAGGTGGCCAAAGTACTGGAGTTTCAACTTTAGCATCATTCCTTTCAATGAACACCCAGGGCTGATCTCCTTGCAGTCCAAGGGACTCTCAAGAGTCTTCTCCAACACCACAGTTCAAAAGCATCAATTCTTCGGCACTCAGCCTTCTTCACAGTCCAACTCTCACATCCATACATGACCACTGGAAAAACCATTGCCTTGACTAGATGGACCTTTGTTGGCAAAGTAATGTCTCTGCTTTTCAATATGGTCATAACTTTTCTTCCAAGGAGTAAGCGTCTTTTAATTTCATGGCTGCAGTCACCATCTGCAGTGATTTTGGAGCCCCCAAAAATAAAGTCTGACACTGTTTCCTCTGTTTCCCCATCTATTTCCCATGAAATGATGGGACCAGATGCCATGATCCTAGTTTCCTGAATGTTGAGTTTTAAGCCAACTTTTTCATTCTCCTTTTTTACTTTCATCAAGAGGCTCTTTAGTTCTTCACTTTCTGCCGTAAGTATGGCATCATCTGCATATCTGAAGTTATTGATATTTCTCCCGGCAATCTTGATTCCAGCTTGTGCTTCATCCAGCCTGGCATTTCTCATGATGTGGCTGGAGCCATGTAAACAAGATTTATAAAGGTTAACTGGAAAATGAAACAAGAGACATATCAAGAGATAAAGCTACACACCTATTTTTACCTTATCTATGACAAAAGAGGCAAGAATATACAATGGAGAAAAGATAGTGTCTTCAATAAGTGGTGCTGGGAAAAGTGGACAGTTTCATGTAAAAGAATATAATCAGAATATTCTCTAACACCACACATAAAAATAAACTCAAAATGGATTAAAGACCTAAATGTAAAACTGGGCACTATAAAAATGTTAGAGAAAAACAGGTAGAACACTCTCTGACATAAATCGCAGAAAGATCTTTTATGAGCCACTTCTTAGAATGATGAAAATAAAAACAAAAATCAACAAACGCAGCCTAATTAAACTTAAAAACTATTGCACAACAAAGGAAACCATCAACAAAATGAAAAGAGCCCACAGAAAGGAAGAAAATATCTGCAAATGAAGTGACCAACAGGAGATTAATCTTCAAAATAAGCAACAGCTCATGCAGCTCAATATTAAAAAAAACACAAAACTAATATCCCCAATCAAAAAATAGGTGGAAGATCTAAATACACGTTTCTCCAAAGAAGACATACAGATGGCCAAGAGGAACATGGAAAGATGCTGAACATTACTAATTATTGGAGAAATGCAAATCAAAACTACAATGAGGTATGAGCTCATACTGGTCAGAATGGCCATCATCAAAAAAATCTACAAACAATAAATGCTGGAGAGGGTGTGGAGAAAAGGGAAGCCTCCTACATTGTTGGTGAGAATGTAAATTGGTACAGTCACTATGGAAAACAGTATGGAGATTCTTAAAAGACTAAAAATAGAGTTACCATACGATATGATAATCTTACTCTTGGGCATATATCCAGAGAAAATCATAATCTGAAAACATACATGCTCCCCAATGTTCACTGCAGCACTATTTACAATAGCGAGAACACGGAAGCAAGTAAATGTTCTTCAGTGGAGGAATAAATAAAGAAGATGAGGCTCATGTTTACAATGGAATATTACCCACTCCTAAAAAGAACAAAATAATGCCATGTGTGCAACATGGATGAACCGAGAGATTGTCATACTGAGTGAAGTCAGATATAGAAAGACAAATATCATATGATGTCACTTATATGTATAATCTAAAAGAATGGTACATATAAGCCTATTTACAGAAATAGAGGCCCAGATGTAGCGAACAAGCTTATGGTTACCAAAGAGGGTGAAGGGTAAATTAGGGTTGACAAATACACTCTACTATATATAAAATAAGTAAAGATCTACTGCAGAGCACAGGAGACTCTATTCAATTCTTTGTAATAACCTACATGGGAATATAATCTAAAAAAGAGTGGAGATATATAAATGTGTACACACATACATATATAAAATTGATTCACTTTGTTGCACAGCAGAAACAGCATTGTAAATCAATGATATTCCAATTAAGATTAATTTAAAATAATAGTAAAAACAATGAATCAAGAGACATAAAGATAAGAACTGAAAACACAGAACCTCATCTCTCTCATGCAATTATAACCACTGTTCATTGTTCTGACCCTGATGCTTCCTCAGGATATACAGGATTTTAGCCAAGTTCCCTGGGGTGGGGCAGATGAGTGGGTGCAGAGGAAGCAGACTCAGTGCTTTGGGGATAAAAGACAATGTGGGCTGGCCTTGGCTGTGGTGAGCAGACCTCCCCCTTGACTGACTCCCACTGAGACCTACTGCCCACCTGAACACTGTCTCTCAGGGGTCAGGGACATACCCAGTGTTATACCAGTGACTTGCTACATAAACACTGACATCACAAGGAAGGAGCAACATGATTGAAAAATATCTCTGATATGTTACATGGATTGTCCAAAGGAGTTTCAGAAAGATAGCTATCTATGGATGGATGAGGGGGAGAGAAGAAGAAACAAAGGTGGACAAAGATAAGGGGCTGGGACAGAATTTTACCTATCGACATCCAGAATAGAGATTAGTCTATCTAACCAAAGAATTTTCATAGCTTTCTTCTGATTATGTTATTAACAAAATGTTTTAGAAATTTGGGAAACTATCATTCAAAATAATCTGCATAATTTCACCTACAATTACACAGCATTTAAAAAAATGGGATTACCTGCTATTACCAGTGACCTTTTCACTTAATATGAGTAATTATTCTATCCATTTATAAATTTAAAAGATGTGAATTTAATAGCTGCAAATATTCCTTATGATACCTTGTATCACAGGACCTGTTTCTACAACTCCTGATGCCAGCTTCCTCTAAACATATCTTGTTGATCTCTGAAAGTGGGGTCCAGAACCTATCAGCTCCAGGCAACTTCCAAATCTAGTATCATTCCCTGAATTTTCAAGGCCGGTTCTCTTTATCCTTTCTGCTAGGACAGCAGGCCCTTCATACCATGTCTCCTCTCCTTTAAGAGCTCCTCCCAGACCAAGACACTGCTCAATCAATTCTCAGTCTGCTCTATGCACAGTGCACATTGTATGGTAAATATTCAATAGAGATTTGAAACACAATAGGTCTAAATGAGTTACTTGTTATTGTTGATGTCATCCTAAAATTATAAATAAATTCCAGGAAACAATCAGTGTTACCTGAAGCAAAAGGACAGGGTACTTCTGCAAGGTTTGCAAACTGGGGACACATGATTCTTGCCTGTAACGGAAAGCACATTCCTGGGGCTGAAGGGAGGGAAGGGCTTTTAAAAAGCAAGAGCCCCAGAATGCTCAGCTGGGAAACTTGTAAGGGGGTTAAACGGCCCTGTGCAGCCTGAACACAAAGCCTTGCAGCTGGACCGCAGTCTGCCATGACTGGCTGTCAACGGAACTTCTCCTTCAGAGTGTTCATAGGTAGGACCCTTAGCAGAATTAGGACTCTTTAGAACTTTTGTTTGTGGTTTTCTAAGAACGTAGAGAACATTACTTAATCTCAGGTCTGTTATGACCATATGACTCTATTTTGGGTCTCTGTTAGCTAGAATGGATCCATTTCCTATGTTCTCTTAAGGAATTTCTCTCATTTTTACTTTTCCTTGGGGGTTACTATTTTATTTTTACGTGGAGAAAGTTGATTTTCCATGAAAATTCACTCTCCTTCCTGGGGTACACTATTGGAAGACTTCCCAGCCTCTTCTGTGGCCACAGGACCACATCATGGCCAATGAAGTAGGAGAAAAACTGATGTTGCATCCTGGCCCGTTATAACCTCCCACAGGCATTTTTCCAAGTTCCTGCCCCTTCTGCTGATGGATGCAGATGGGGGTAAGGTCGTTGGGATGGAGGAGGCCAAGGATAGGAGAAGTCTGGGTTCCTGAATGACCACATGAGGGAGTGCAGTCTCCCCAGGATGAACACCCACTCAGCTCTATCNCCAAGTTCCTGCCCCTTCTGCTGATGGATGCAGATGGGGGTAAGGTCGTTGGGATGGAGGAGGCCAAGGATAGGAGAAGTCTGGGTTCCTGAATGACCACATGAGGGAGTGCAGTCTCCCCAGGATGAACACCCACTCAGCTCTATCATGCGGGAAAGAGTGCTGTGCTTCTGAAATTTTGAGTTATTTGATAATTCAGCATAAACTATTATACCCACAAAAATGTTAATCATACTGCTGCTGCTAAGTCACTTCAGTCGTGTCCAACTCTGTGCGACTCCAGAGATGGCAGCCCACCAGGCTCCCCTGTCCCTAAGATTCTCCAGGCAAGAACACTGGAGTGGGCTGCCACATAGGATGAACTTAAGTAGCCATCAATCTAGTACATTTAAATAACAAAAGTAAATTTTGTACTATTAACAGTTTTAACATCCAGTTTAACCTTGTTAATTCTGACTCAAGTCATTTAAATTCAGAGAACTTCAATTCCTCAACATTTTAAATTCTGAACTTAATAAAACCTGCGATAAGAATTATAATATTTGAAACACAGTGTTTTTCAAAGAGAAAACTTCAANTATGATTACTTTGCAGAAATAAAACTTAAAACGCTCATTTAACTTAGAGCAATGCCGTTTCTCAAAGATGAACAGAAACAAAAACAAAAACTGTTCAAAAAGCCCTCCATACGCAAAAACATAAAAGGCGGGACTACTTTACTTCAAACTTTGCTTAGGTGTTAGTGTATCACAAAATTACCCTCCAGGAAGCGCTCTGTGAGTTAGTCACAGTCTGTCAATAAAGCCTGAAAATGCTGAAAGTGAACTTTAACCTTTTGTAGCCGACCCTCCAGAAAGAGCACGGAGTCCCATCTGAACACCCGCTGCCGGCGGCCAGCGAACAGGATCCCCGAGCCGTGCGCCCCCCTCACCCGCGCGCATCCCGCATCCCGGGAGCAGAGATCCCCTCACACCTGCGGGCCCACCGCGCCCGACGCGCGCGCCCGGCGGCCCCAACTTCGGGCTCCTCGGCGGCACCTCCCGCTCCCGGATCCGCGAGCCCGCGGCGACGGGGCCCAGGCGGCGTCCGCTGACCCAGAGGCCGCCCCGCGCCGCGGTCGTGGCCAGCCCCGCCGCGGGGAGACTCGAGGGGCGCCGAGAGGGACGGCTGCGAGCGCACGGGGCGCCCCCCTCTCCACGGCCGCCTGGGGCCCCGGCCCGGCGTCCTCACCCTGCGGCCGGTGGCGGCGACCCGGGAGCCGAGGACCGAGGGAGGCTCGCTCGCGCTCCTCGGGGCTGGAGGAGCCGGGCGCCGCTGGCCGCTGGGCAGGCGGGGGCGCGAGGTGAGGGGCTGCGGTAGAGCTGCACTTACTCGTGTCTGCGCCGCTCCCTGGTCCGGGGCGTCCCGCGTGGGGCCCGACTCAGTCTCCAGCTTCCCTTCCCTCAGGACGGGTCCTCGGGCGCTCAGGCGTCCCTGCGCCTCCGCCCTCGCACCTGCCGCCGCTCACGCCTGCGCACTCGCTGGGGATGGGGCGGGACCTCGCAGCCACCTTCCACCCTCAGCACCCCTGACCTGGATTTTCCTGTTTATTTTTAATTTACTGTAAGTGTTTTACTTGGGATCAAAAATGTTAAAGTAAATAGCAAGATTTATGTCCCTTTTGTAAGAGTTTTTTCTTTTTGTAAGATTTCTTTATGATCATTATTTGTACTTGGTCAACTGATGGTCAAGTGACCATCGACTTTCAGTTAGTAACACATTTATACCATGTGGAGTTTTCATTGGTGTTGATTATTTTCTCTAAAAATCACCATGATGGCCCATGTGTCCCTAGTTCAAACTGTGGGTGTCCAATAGGCCTACTTCTTCAATGACAGATATTCTTTTTTTGACAGATACTCAGTTTTGATCCACCTTTTTGAACTGTTTTCCCAAAGAGTCCACCCTCTGGTCTCTCCACTTCATTAGAAAATAGAAAAGGATTTTCTCTCATCTGCTTCCAAGGTCCAGGCAGATGAAAGCAACCAAATGGTTCCCAGTCACCCCCTGAGGAACTGAATCTTTCCCTCTCAAATATCCTGGTTAGAAACCGCATCTCTCATTTCTCTGGGAACAAAGACACATCAATAAAAGAGTTCATGGTGGGGAGATGAACAATTCATCTGAAAATTATTCTGTCTTGAACTGGTATTTAGTGTAGAAAAAGAGCATTGAATTTCATCTAAGCATGAGAAATTTGACAGGTCAATATTCATATCCATTAAACAATTACTCTAACACAAATGGATAACAGCAGTTTTTAGAGTTATACTACTCTATACCACATTATAACATGACACAATTTACTTATGTTTCTCTTGGTGTGTATCAGGTCTTTTAGAGCATCATCAGAGAAAGGTTGACATTCAGCAACCATGCTGACTTCAGAGACAAAAACACTTCTTTTTATGCCATCAAGTTTAAAATTAATTGTTCAAGGAAAGCAACACCATTAAGATATAGTCATGGGCTCCCCTGGTGGCTCAGTGGTTAAAAATCTCCCTGCCAATAGAGGAGACACAGATTCAATCCCTAGTCTGGGAAGATCCCATATCCCTTGAAGTAACTAAGCCCATGCACCATAACTACTAAGCCTGTACTCTAGAGTCTGCTGCTGCTGCTGCTGCTGCTAAGTTGTTTCAGTCGTGTCCGACTCTGTGCAACCCCATAGACGGCCTCCTACCAGGCTCCTCTATCCCTGGGATTCTCCAGGCAAGAACACTAGAGTGGGTTGCCATTTCCTTCTCCAATGCATGAAAGTGAAAAGCGAAAGTGAAGTCGCTCAATCGTGTCCGACTCTTAGCGACCTCAACCGACTCTGTGCAACCCCATAGACGGCCTCCTACCAGGCTCCTCTATCCCTGGGATTCTCCAGGCAAGAACACTAGAGTGGGTTGCCATTTCCTTCTCCAATGCATGAAAGTGAAAAGCGAAAGTGAAGTCGCTCAATCGTGTCCGACTCTTAGCGACCTCATGCACTGCAGCCTACCAGGCTCCTCCGTCCATGGGATTTTCCAGGCAAGAGTACTGGAGTGGGGTGCCATTTTTGCCTAGGAACAGCAACTACAGAGCCCATATGCAGCAACTACTGAAGCTGGAACAAACGCTCAGGACCCCATGCTCCACAACAAGAGAAGCCACTGCAATGAAAAGCTCACACACCGCAACTACAGAGTAGCCGCTGTTTACCACAACTACAGAAAAACCCGTGCAACAAAGACACAGTGCAACTATAAATAAATAAGTAAAATTATTTCTACAAAAGGTAGTCATGTCGAACTTATCCTTGTCTGTATAATTATTGCCTTGTCAATTAAAGCCCATCATTAAGCTTTAGCTCCATAGAATCTAATAGTCTGACATTAGATCCTGAAGGGAATCAGAGGTGATCTCTGAGCCCTAGAGTGGACAGTCACACGGCAGGACAATGAAGGAGGCCAAAGTGCACAAGAGGAGTCACAGCAGATGGTGAGATCTGATCTGAGAAATACCTAGGACCAAGTGCATCCTGTCTGAGAGGTACTGTGGGAAGGCCAGCAGGTATACAAGGCCTGGCAGGTGAGGAGGCAGCTGATTTATGATTACCTCCTATTGGGTCTAGGAGAATCCCAGTTTCAAATACATTCTCAAATCTTTCAGGTCCTGATCCCAAATGTATTTATTCAGCAGTACTGGCACATTGCCCAGTACTTTGCCCAGTACTGGGCTGGGAGGCTGTAATAGTCAAAATCAAGGTGCAGTCTCTGCTCTCAGATGGCTGAGCAATGGTTATAATAGAATGAAGGTTGTTGGAGGCAGAGTACCAGGTCATTAACACCATAACCTTCTCTCTCTCCCATAATAATTACAACCATCACTCATTATCTTAACCCTGATGTTCCTTAAAATAAGCAAACTTTTAGCAAAGTTCCCCCAGGAAGGTAGACTCAGTGCTTTGGGGATAGGAGACAGTGTGGACCTTTCCCTGGCTGTGCTGAGCAGATCTCCCAGTTTGGACGACTCCCACTGAGACCTACTGCTCACCTTCACACTGCCTTCACTGTCTAATAAGCAGCCCACTTACTACTGAAACAGTCACATCACAAAGAAGTATGAACATGATTGAAAAATATCTGATATGTTACACGGATTATCAAAAGATAGGTTACACAGATGTTTACGGATGGATACAGAGAGGAAGGGACAGAGGTGGACAAAGAAGGGGATTGGACACATAATTTTACATGTCTACGTGTCACAAAGTAAAACTTAGTCACTGGCTCACTTTATGTTTGTTATTTGTAGTGAATTTCCATTAACTTTCAAATAAGATTGAAGAAGAAAAGCAATTCAATGTACCTTAAAGAGCTCCTTTAAGTTTATAAAATATGTTCTGATGAAAGCTAACTTGGATCAGTTTTGAATGCGACAGTGTTTGTCAGAAGTAGCCACACCACCCTCTGGTGGCTTTTTGAGAAATGGCAGGAGTGCTGCAAGGCTCCATGATTTTTGTCAGCAAAAGAAGCCAACATTTACACTTGCCATATTCACAATCTTACTGTTAGAGCAAGCCAAACTCTGTAAGGCTCAGTGTTTTGAGGATGTCTGTCTTTACACTGTCTTGAGGGCTTGAGCTAGGCCCTGGGTCCACAGCAGAGAGGAGAGAGGAGGTTGCTGCCACCTCATGGGACCAGCAGAGAGATGGTGGGAACCTGCTAGGATCACCTGTCTACACCCAGCTCTGTGTGTGGTGGGGAGGAACTAGTCTATCAAATCAAAGCAATTTATGAGACTTTTCTGTTTATATTAATAAAATATTTTAGAAAATTACAAAACTATCATATAACATATCTATGATTTCATCTAAATTTACACAGAATTCTAAAAAATGGGATTACCTTAACTTACTGGTCTCTTTTTCACTTAATATGTGTAGTTATCCCATCCATTTGTAATTTTAGAAAATGTGAATTTAATGGCTGCATAATATTTAGGAAAATTGGAGATTTAAGTGAACATTTAAGTGAACACTGTGTCCAAAAATGGACACAATAAAACACCATAAAAGACAGAAATGTAAAGACCTAATAGTAACAGAAGAGATTAAGAAGAGGTGGCAAGAATACACAAAAGTACTATAGGAAAAAGTCTTAATGACTGGAATAATGATGGTGTAGGCGCTCACTTAGAGCCAGACATCCTGGAGTGTGAAGTCAAGTGGACCTGAGGAAAGCTTACTACAAACAAAGCTAGTGGAGGTCACGAAATTTCAGTTGAGCTATTCAAAATCCTAAAAGACAATGCTGTTAAAGGGCTGCAGTCAATATATCAGCAAATTTGGAAAACTGAGCTGTGGCCACAGGACTGGAAAGGTCAGTGTTCAATTCAAAAGAAGGGCAATGCCAAAGAATGTTCAAACTACTTGTAAAATTGTACTTGCTCCTCATGTTATCAAGATTATGTTCAAAATCCTTCAAGTCAGGCTTCAACAGTACTGGGAACTTCCAGATGTACAAGCTGGGTACTGAAGAGGCAGAAGAACCAGAGACCAAATTGCCAACATCACTGAATCATAGAAAAAGCAAGGGAGTTTCAGAAAACTACTTCTGCTTCATTTACTATGCTAAAGCCTTTGACTGTGTGGATCACAACAAACTGTGGAAAATTCTTAAAGAGATGAGAATATCAGATCACCTTACCTGACTCCTGAGAAATCTGTATGTGAGTCAAGAAACAACAGCTAGAACCAGACATGGAACAAGGGACTGGTTCCAAATTGGGAAAGCTGTGTGACAAGGTTGTATACTGTCACCCTGCTTATTTAACTTCTATGCAGAGTACATCATGTGAAATGCCAGGCTGGATGAATCACAAGCTGGAATCAAGATTGCTGGGAAAATATCAACAACCTCAGAAATGCAGGTGATATCAATCTAATGGCAGAAAGTGAAGAGGAACTAACTAACGAGCCTCTTGATAAGGGTGAAAAAGGAGAATAAAAAAGCTGGCTTGAAACTCAGGATTCAAAAAACTAAGATCATGGCATCTGGTCTCATTCAGTTCAGTTCAGTTCAGTTGCTCAGTTGTGTCCAACTCTTTGCAACCCCATGAATCACAGCACGCCAGGCCTCCCTGTCCATCACCAACTCCCGGAGTTCACTCAGATTCATGTCCATCGAGTCAGTGATGTCATCCAGCCATCTCATCCACGGTCGTGCCCTTCTCCTTCTGCCCCCAATCCCTCCCAGCAACAAAGTCTTTTCCAATGAGTCAACTCTTCGCATGAAGTGGCCAAAGTACTGGAGTTTCAGCTTTAGCATCATTCCTTCCAAAGAAATCCTAGAGTTGATCTCCTTCAGAATGGACTGGTTGGATCTCCTTGCAGTCCAAGGGACTCTCAAGAGTCTTCTCCAACACCACAGGTTTTCCAGTAGTCATATATGGATTTGAGAGTTGCACTGTAAAGAAGGCTGAGTGCTGAAGAACTGATGCTTTTGAACTGTGGTGCAGGAGAAGACTCTTGAGAGTCCCTTGGACTGCAAGGAGATCCAACCACTCAAACCTAAAGGAAAGTAACTCTGAATATTCACTGAAAAGACTGATGCTGATGCTCCAATATTTTGCCCATCTGATGTGAAAAGCCATTGGAAAAGACCGTGATCCTGGGAAAAATTGGAATCAAAAGGAGAAGGGAGCAGCAGAGGATGAGATGGTTAGATACCGTCACCAACTCAATGGACATATATTTGAGTAAACTCCAGGAGGTAGTGGAATACAAAGGAACCTGGTGTGTTGCAGTCCATGGAGTCACAAAGAGTCCAACACAACTTAGCAACTGCACAATGACGACATAATATTCTTTATGATACCTTGTTTCACAGGACCTGTTTCTACAGCTCCTGATGCCAGCTTCTTTCACAATCAATATCTTGTTCATCTCTGAAAGGTGGAGTCCAAATCCTATCATTTCCAGGCAGTTTTCAAATCTAGAATCATTCTCTGAACTTTCAAAGACATTCTGTTAATTCCTTTCTCCTAGGATGGCAGGCACTTCATACTCTGTCTTCTTTCCTGGGGATTCAGAACTCCTCCAAGACCGAGATGCTGCTCAATCAATTCTCAGGTCACTCTTAGCACAGTGCTTGGTGTATGGCAAACAGCCAATAAAGATTTGAAAACTAATTAAATCGAAATGAATTACTCACTGTTGCTGACAACCTTAACTGTTTTCCCTTCCTGGGGAGAACAGCTGGAAGACGTCCCAGTCTCTTTTGTGGCCACAGAAACTGATTGTGGCCAAAGCAGCAGCAGAGAAACTGTATCCTTCCAGAGCTGGCTCATTATAAGCTTCCATATGCATTTCTACATATTCTTGCCCCCTTCTGCTGATGGATGTAGACAGGGATGAGGTCTTAGGGAATGGAGACGGTATAGGATAGGAGGAGTCTGGGTTCCTGAATGACCATCTGAAGGAGTCTCCCCAAAGTGAATACCAACCCAGTGCTGTGATGTGGGAACTACAGTGTTGTGCTGCTGAAATTTGGGGAGTTGTGTGGTAATTCAGCATAAACCATTATAATTATACAATCAGCTTAAATTGCCCTTAATCTAGTACAATTAAAATGACATACATCAATTTTGTATTTTTGATAGTTTTACCCTCCAATTTAACCCTGCTCTTCTGAATCAGTCATTTGACCTCAGAGAATATCAATTCCTCAACATTTTTTACTCTGAGCTTCATATACACTGCAATCAGAATTACAATATTTGAAAAATAATGTTGAGAAAGTACTTTCCAGAGAAAACTTCAGTAACTTTTAATTCTTTGATTCTGCTTTGAAAACACAGCATAGTAAACTACTTGTAGTTTATCCATATTTATTTCTAGTTAACAAAGTATTTTAGTTGGGATTAATTTTTAACAAATAAAAAGCAGATTTCTTGTCCACATCACAGCTGAATGACTAAATTCTCTCTCTGGAAGATTTCTTTACTGACCATTGTTTGTACTCAACTGACCTGGGTCAAATACCAGGTATTAAAAATCCTCAGAATGTTCTTTTTCTTTCATTACTTTTCAGCCAATAAGCATTTGACCACATGGATTTTTCTATGGCATGGATTATTTTTACTAACAACAAGCTACATGATGTTGTAAAAGACCTTAAGGTCCAAATGCTGGTATCTAATGAGTCTGTTCCTTTGAAGACAGTGATTCACTTTTGCTCCAACTTCTGGAAAACTTGCCCCCAAAAGCTCCACCACCCTCCCATTCTGCCCACTTCATCCACTAGAGAAGAGGATTTTCTCAGTGTTACTTCCAAGGTACAGGGAGATGAACGTTTATACAATGGATTCAGGTATCTGCCTGGGAACTGAAAGGATCTTTCCCATTCAAATATCCTGGTTAGGAACCATGTTTCTAATTTCTCTGGGAATTAAGAAACAGCAAGGAAAGAGGGTACGTGGTTGATAAATGAATGTCAATTCATCTGAAAATCACTCCATCTCCTCCCCTTCCTCTTGGTGTTCAGTGAAGGGAAAGAGCCCTAGTCATCACCATGTGGTTATTGCTCTTTTTCTCTTCAAAGAGACAAGCCATTTCACTGAGGACGCTATTTCACCAAACTCAAAGCTGGAATCCCTTTTATGTACCAGATGCCTATCTTTATAATATATGCCATTATCTTCAACAGTGAAACGATATGCTTTAGTCCTCATTACAAAGACCAAACTGCTATAGGAAAAGTCACTCCTGAGAGTTTTATGTGGAAATTTGCTAACTTGAGAAAAAATTTATGTAAAAAAAGACAACCCATCTCTGTGTTACAATGCATTGTTCCTTGCACCAATTACTAGTTTTAACTAAAATCTATTATGATTTGAAGCATGCTAAATAAGCAGATTGTACTAAAAAAATAACATGTAAAAACCCCACATAACAAAACCCAAACTATTCTCAATAAAAATATCCATTTGCTGGGGCCAATCTGAGATTTAACCAGGATTAGGAACTTAAAAGCCTCTTGATGAAAGTGAAAGAGAAGAGTGAAAAAGTTGGCTTAAAGCTCAACATTCAGAAAACAAAGATCATGGCATCTGGTCCCATCAATTCATGGCAAATAGATGGAGAAACAGAAGAAACAGTGTCAGACTTTATTTTTGGGGGCTCCAAAATCACTACAGATGGTGACTGCAGCCATGAAATTAAAAGACGCTTACTCCCTTGGAAGAAAAGTTATGACCAACCTAGACAGCATATTCAAAAGCAGAGACATTACTTTGCCAACCAAGGTCCATCTAGTCAAGGCTATGGTTTTTCCAGTGGTCATGTATGGATGTGAGAGTTGAACTGTGAAGAAAGCTGAGTGCTGAAGAATTGATGCTTTTGAACTGTGGTGTTGGAGAAGGCTCTTGAGAGTCCCTTGGACTGCAAGGAGATCCAACCAGTCCATTCTGAAGGAGATCAGTCCTGGGTGTTCATTGGAAGGAATGATGCTGAAGCTGAAACTCCAGTACTTTGGCCACCTCATGCGAAGAGTTGACTCATTGGAAAAGACTTTGATGCTGGGAGGGATTGGGGGCAGGAGGAGAAGGGGACGACAGAGGATGAGATGGCTGGATGGCATCACCGACTCGATAGACATGAGTTTGAGTGAACTCCGGGAGGTGGTGATGGACAGGGAGGCCTGGCATGCTGCGATTCATGGGGTTGCAAAGAGTCGGACAGGACTGAGCGACTGAACTGAACTGAACTTCGATACTTTAAACTGCAACACTGCATACCAGAATGCCATGCAATAAACATTTCTCCTGATCTGGATATCATCTCCTCCGAATGCAAAATTTACCCCAATCCCCACCCCCTAAAAAATAAAAAAATCTCAAATCCAGCCAACCAACAACAAAAAACAACCAAAGAAAAGCCCCCAAACCAAACAAAAAGCCAAAGAAACCACGCCCATTACTATAATTAGAATTCTCAAATATTTTAGTGTCTATGGTAACTGCTCAAAGAAGTATTTTTTAAATGCTCACTTAACTTAGGAGCTCCTGTAGTAGCTCAGTAGGTGAAGAATCTGCCTGCAAGGTCAGAGACTTGGGTTCGATTCCTGGATCAGGAAGATCTGGAGAAGCAAATGGCAACACACTCGAGTATTCTTGCCTGGAGAATTCCACAGACAGAGGAGCCTGAAGGGCTACAGTCCATGGGGTCACAAGAATTGGGACATGACTTAATGACTAAACCGCCACCATTTAAGAGCAGTGCAGCTTCGCCAAAAGTCGTCCTGTTGCTTGAAAAAACCTAACGCAATCAAGAAAAACTGTTCAGTTCAGTCGCTCAGTCGTGTCCGACTCTTTGCAACCCCATGAACCGCAGCATGAAGCTGAAACTCCAGTACTTTGGCCACCTCATGCGAAGAGTTGACTCATTGGAAAAGACTTTGATGCTGGGAGGGATTGGGGGCAGGAGGAGAAGGGGACGACAGAGGATGAGATGGCTGGATGGCATCACCGACTCGATAGACATGAGTTTGAGTGAACTCCGGGAGGTGGTGATGGACAGGGAGGCCTGGCATGCTGCGATTCATGGGGTTGCAAAGAGTCGGACAGGACTGAGCGACTGAACTGAACTGAACTTCGATACTTTAAACTGCAACACTGCATACCAGAATGCCATGCAATAAACATTTCTCCTGATCTGGATATCATCTCCTCCGAATGCAAAATTTACCCCAATCCCCACCCCCTAAAAAATAAAAAAATCTCAAATCCAGCCAACCAACAACAAAAAACAACCAAAGAAAAGCCCCCAAACCAAACAAAAAGCCAAAGAAACCACGCCCATTACTATAATTAGAATTCTCAAATATTTTAGTGTCTATGGTAACTGCTCAAAGAAGTATTTTTTAAATGCTCACTTAACTTAGGAGCTCCTGTAGTAGCTCAGTAGGTGAAGAATCTGCCTGCAAGGTCAGAGACTTGGGTTCGATTCCTGGATCAGGAAGATCTGGAGAAGCAAATGGCAACACACTCGAGTATTCTTGCCTGGAGAATTCCACAGACAGAGGAGCCTGAAGGGCTACAGTCCATGGGGTCACAAGAATTGGGACATGACTTAATGACTAAACCGCCACCATTTAAGAGCAGTGCAGCTTCGCCAAAAGTCGTCCTGTTGCTTGAAAAAACCTAACGCAATCAAGAAAAACTGTTCAGTTCAGTCGCTCAGTCGTGTCCGACTCTTTGCAACCCCATGAACCGCAGCACGCCAGGCCTCCCTGTCCATCAACAAATCCCGGGGTTCACTCAGACTCACGTCTATCGAGTCAGTGATGCCATCCAGCCATCTCATCCTCGGTCGTCCCCTTCTCCTCCTGCCCCCAATCCCTCCCAGCATCAGAGTCTTTTCCAATGAGTCAACTCTTTGCACGAGGTGGCCAAAGTACTGGAGTTTCAGCTTTAGCATCATTCCTTCCAAACAAATCCCAGGGCTGATCTCCTTCAGAATGGACTGGTTGGATCTCCTTGCAGTCCCAGGGACTCTCAAGAGTCTTCTCCAACACCACAGTTCAAAAGCATCAGTTCTTCAGTGCTCAGCTTTCTTCACAGTCCAACTCTCACATCCATACATGACTACTGGAAAAACCATAGCCTTGACTAGACAGACCTTAGTCAGCAAAGTAATGTCTCTGCTTTTGAATATACTATCTAAATCACTGCAGACAGTGATTGCAGCCATGAAATTAAGACGCTTACTCCTTGGAAGAAAAGTTATCACCAACCTAGACAGAAAAACTGTTCACTATACCCCTAAACATAAAAAGGCGGGAATAGCTTTATTTCAAACTTTGCTTAGATGTTCAGTTCAGTTCAGTTGCTCAGTCGTGTCCGACTCTTTGCAACCCCACGAATCGCAGCACGCCAGGCCTTCCTGTCCATCACCAACTCCCGGAGTTCACTCAGACTCGCGTTCATCGAGTCAGTGATGCCATCCAGCCATAAGGACCGAGGGAGGCTCGCTCGCGCTCCTCGGGGCTGGAGGAGCCGGGCGCCGCTGGCCGCTGGGCAGGCGGGGGCGCGCGGTGAGGGGCTGCGGTAGAACTGCACTTACTCGTGTCTGCGCCGCTCCCTGGTCCGGGGCGTCCCGCGTGGGGACCGACTCAGTCCCCAGCTTCCCTTCCCTCAGGACGGGTCGTCGGGCCCTCAGGCGTCCCTGCGCCTCCGCCCTCGCACCTGCCGCCGCTCACGCCTGCGCACTCGCTCCTGAGGCCGTGGGGGCGGGGAGGGGCGTCGGTCAGCCTCAGGACTCCTGGCTAGAATATCCTAATTTTACATTTCCTTAGTGTTTGACTTGGTATCAGTTTTAAAAAAAATGTCAAGTTTTCTTATCCTAATCATAATTTCATGACTGTAAATTCTGTCTTTGTAAGATTTCTTTGATAATAGGTACCAAAATTATATATTTCTTCTATAAATTTTCAGTCAATAATACGTTTTACCCTGTGGAGTTTTATTTAGTGGGTTTTTTTTTTTTTTTCCNATTTTACATTTCCTTAGTGTTTGACTTGATATCAGTTTTAAAAAAATGTCAAGTTTTCTTATCCTAATCATAATTTCATGACTGTAAATTCTGTCTTTGTAAGATTTCTTTGATAATAGGTACCAAAATTATATATTTCTTCTATAAATTTTCAGTCAATAATACGTTTTACCCTGTGGAGTTTTATTTAGTGGGTTGTTTTTTTTTTTTCCAGCCTTGGCAGGGGCAGAATCTTGAAATGAAGGGAGAGTTAGGATCCCCTAGGCTAGGGCTGCCTTCCTGCCACATGGTTTGCCGTGGAAATTAGAGGTCCTAAGACCCCAGGATATTCTGGCAATGTGGAGTAGATTCTGGGTGTGTGCACAAGTATTCAGTGACACACATCAGAGGAAGGGACCATGGGGAGTGGGGTCAGGGGAGGGGTGGACCTTGGGGTAGCGACAATGACAAACATGCATCATTTTTCCCTGGACTAGGACAAAGACCACCTTGTTGGACCTCATATGGAATCAAGGTCAGAACATCTGCACTGGCTATGGTGAGGAGTCCTCATAAGGGAGCTAGACACTCCACGGCTGAAGTGGACAAGCGGTTGAGGGTCCTCTTCAAGGTTCTTCTCAAAGCCCCTGGTTCCTATGAATCCTGTCACATTCTCTCCTGGGGCCCAAGGAATGTTGATGTCCTGGAGTCTCTCAGAGGTATGGTTTGTGCTGTGGTTTCCCTGCTTGGTGTGTAGTATGAGTGGTTCCCATCAAAGGGGTGATGTGTCTACTGGGGCGAGGAGAGTGTCCCTTGCACTCCTACACATTCCCCTGCCCCTGACCTGGCCTATACCTCCTCCTGTTAGCATCTGAGCTTCTCAGTGGAGGAATGGAGCCTCTTTTCTATTCATTTATCAGCTGTGCCCTGAGCACTCAGTGGGGGCTGTGATGAAAAGAACCACCAGGGTCACAGTCTGGAGGGGGAAATGGAGAAACACAGAAAGAAAAGACAGAAAGGAGCAAGTTCTGTGTTGAAAAACAGTAGGTGCCACAGTGGGGTCATGGAAAGGCTGCACCGAGGGGACATGTCTGTCCCCAGCAGTGTAATGAGAAAGCGCCAGCCATTCACACATCTGGGGATAATTATCCTAGAAGAAGGCATAAGTGTATGGACACCCAGAATGTGTTTTTCCAGAGATGAAACCAGAGGGAGCTAGTGTGGCTGGTGGGAGCTGGGAGGAGAGTAGGGGGACAGTGGGGAGGGAGGGGCCAGGGCCTGATGCTTGATGGCAGTGTGAGTGATCCATTCTGTGTGACAACATTAGCCAATCCTGAGTGACTTAAGCAACAAACATTTATTATCTCATACTATCTGTGGACCTGGAATTGACCATGATTCACCTGGAGGCCTCTGCCAGTGTCTCCTGGGGGTCTGGGACTGTGGGCTCATTGAGTCAGGACCCAAGAGCTCCTCTGTCTGATGATCTCAATGCTAAGCCACAGATGCCTCTTCATATAGCAACTTGTAATATACAGGCTTGTTCCCTAGAGTGAGGGACCAGGAAGAGAGAAAGACAGAGAGAGGGGAAACTGCAATACAAATGAAGTGGAAATTGTACACCTAAACTCTGGGGGATTGTCAAATGGTACAACCACTGTATATAACACTTCAACAGTTTCTCAAAAGGACAAGCCTATAGTTTTCAGCCAATCCAAAAATTCCCCTCCTACATCAATACCCAAAAGCATGTGAACACAGATATTCACATGACTGTAACAAGTTTTCAGAGCACCACTGTTCAGAAGAGCCCAAAGGTGAAAACTCTAATGTCCATCAACGGATGAAAGTCAAATGTGCTGTTTCCCAATGGAATATTATTTAGCAATGAAAATGGTGCAAATGTTCTCAAATAGACATTTAATAGAGTTATGTAACATTGTGAATGAACTTACTGCAATTTACGTGTACAGTCTAAGATAATCAAACTATTAAATTCTAAGTGAACTTTATATCATAGAATAAACAATTTAGTATGCATTAAAAAAATACCAAAAATGGACTTGCTCTAACTCTGGAGCTCTGGTGGGCAGTAGAGGTGTAGTTGGCTCCAGGTTTGGAGATATTTCCAGAGCTTGTTCTGGAGCTGGTGCTGTAGTTCCAAGAAGAGAAAACATCAGTAGGACTGGTTTTCCAAGTGTCTCCCAAAAACAGAAAAGAAAGCTTCTCACTGCCACTCAATGATCTCTCAAAGATGCCAGCCCCAGAAAGTTTTCCCAGACTGCAGTCCAGAGCAATAGTGATCTGAGCTTCCTCATTGCCCCTGGCCCAGTTCCAGCCTCAGAAGGCTCTGCTCTGTGTGGTCCAGCTCCCTCCCATCCTCATTCACCCACATCATCCACCTCGAGTCCTCCTCACATCCCCTTCTGCCTCAGTGGGCTCCAGGGTCTCCAGCTGTGCCAGGAGATGGAGGGTTTGGTGCTCCAAGTCTGAGTCAGGCATGCTGAGCTCTATTTAAGCCAGTAGCATCCTCAGGCAGGGAAATTCTGGGAGCTGGTGGAAATCCTCAGGGTAATGGTACAGCCAGGTGCCCAGGATGGTGCACCTGGGGGGAGTTACATGGGCAGCAGAATCAGAGACTTGGCCTTCCTTCCACACTGAGCTCCAGGGCAGGTCTATGGGGTCTGGGTCTTTTTGCCTTCTGCTCCTGCGCATCCAGAGGCCAGTTCTCCTCCATGTCACATCTCACTTGGTTCAGTTCAGTTCAGTCGCTCAGTCGTGTCCGACTCTTTGCGACCCCATGAATCGCAGCACGCCAGG
>SJYT01066709.1:0-23100 GCA_006410635.1 Cephalophus harveyi
AACCGTTCCACTTCAGCTTCTTCAGCATTACTGGTTGGGGCATCGACTTGGATTACTGTGATATTGACTGGTTTGCCTTGGAGACGAACAGAGATCATTCTGTCATTTTTGAGATTGCTTCCAAGTACTGCATTTCAGACTCTTTTGTTGACCATGATGGCTACTCCATTTCTTCTGAGGGATTCCTGCCCACAGAGCTATGAAATATAATGCTTTATCTTAAAAATACTTCAAATGACAATTATGAACCTAGCCACACGTTAGTAGGTGATTCTATATTTACTTTCTCTACAAGGTGTCAGAAGCTAATTTATTCAGTAGGGCAGCGACTTTTATTTATTTATTTATTTATTGCTGTCTTTCAAATTTATAAAGTAGTATTTCATTTGGTAATGTTTATAACTCAGTTTAATTGATTGCAACCTTTATTTCACCTCTGTAACATTGCCACTCAACTGTTGAATAAAATCTTAATAACATTTGATGGAAAGAGAATCCATATTCAAATGCAGCTTTTTAAGACTCTATTAGCTGAACACAACTAAAAATAATGAAGTCTCATTTCCAAAACTTCTCAGAGGAGGTTGTCAGGTTGAATAAGTAGAGATTTTTTTTGATAATTTTCTGAAGATAATTATAAGTTCTAATATCCCTAAAGCAGAATATTAATCAAGAATTAAAATGATCAAACCTGAGCCCTATGTGGGACTATTTCATATCTGTTGGCAGATAATGGCAGTTGATAGTGACCCCACTGAAGATGGAGAGCGAGGCTGCTGCGTTTGACATAACATAACAGAAGCGTCACATAAATGCAGCTTTAACCAGTCTCGGCCCAGTGCTCAGGGGTCCAGTCAAGCAAAGAAAACTGAGCAAAACAGTCTCTAAGGTGAAGAACTAGAGACATTGATATAATTGACAATGTACTGAGTTAACTGAGGAAGTCTTTACTCGTCTTTTCAAAACAGGTATATGCTGATTCAGTGATGTTGCACAGCCAAGCAAAGGCCTCATCAGTTTTGTTGTGAAGATAAGGCTTAATGATAGGGCTGCTCACATGGACACAACCAAGTGGTCAGTGCTCGTGTCTGGAGCCCAATTCTTCGGTTCAGCTTTTAGCTCTTCCACTGATCATGTGATGAATTTGGTTTTGTTTCTTACACTCAGGTCTCAAGCCCAATATCCATTTCACCTCCCTGATGTTAAGAAATCTTACACTTCCAAATGATTGAGTTTTTCTCCCCATTAAGTTGAGCAGACTCCTGTATGAATGATGAAAGCTTGTTTCAACCTTGGACATATTCTAAGAGACAGTGGCAGAAGTGAAAAGCTTGTCCTTTACCTTTCTGCCCATCTGTTTCAGTGCTAATGACTGGAAGATGGGCAGGAATTACTGATTAGTGTTGACTGAGCATAACTTTGGTCCCTGTCTCTGTCAGCACTGGGTTAACATATCTGGAGCAGCATTAAGAAGTAGCTTTAGCTGTGGAGCATAACCACATGGGCAGGATACAGGCGGTGTTTATGTCTTTACATAATTGAAGGTAAAGCAGTTGAAATGAACAGATTGAACATGTCAACTACATTTCCTGAAAGTGGGAATTTTTTAAATGGGCTTTGGTTACATTTGGGGTTTGTGTCAAGTATTAGACATTACCCTGAAGCAAAAGAAAATAAAATTCAAGCAGGCATTTTTCAAAATTGTGCGAATGATCTCATCACAAATTTGCAGAGAGCAAATAAGGGAATTCTAGTTCTCACAAAGACACTTATGCAGCCCATTTTCCTCATTTTGTATCTGAGGAAAAAGATACATCAGTGCTAAGTGCCATTCCCAAAGAACCACTGTGGTTATTGCCATTTGCCTGATTTAAAAACTAAGGAATTATAGGTTCAGTAAATGTTCCATTATATTGTATGGATGAATGGATCCTGATTGCCTGAACTCAAGTCTTAACTTCTCTGTTTCTAGCTAAATATCTTGAAGAAAATTAAAATTTCTGTATCTTGGTTTTCTCACCTTTATTTGATACCTTCTACATAGGATGATTTTGTAAGAATCAAATTAATCCATACAAATCACTTAACAATAAACACTCAATGTTGACTAATATTATAAATTACAATCACTTGATAAATTTGTACCTGTCCCTGTATGAATATATGAGAGCTTCTCAGGTGGCTCAGTGGTAAGAACCCGCCTGCCAATGCAGGAAATGCAGGAGACATAGGTTTGATCCCTGGGTCAGGAAGATCTCTTGGAGAAGGAAATGTCAATCCACTCCAGTATTCTTGCCTGGAGAATCCCATGGACAGAGGTGCCTGGTGGGCTACAGTTATGAGGTCACAAAGAGTCAGACACAACTGTGCAGGAGTGATTATTGTTTCACGCTTATATGTTACTTATTGTTTCTTCCAAAATACTTTCAGTTAGGTAATAGCCCTTTGAATAAGGTTAGGTATGGAAACCATCTCAGAAAGGCACTTGCTGTCAGTAGAATCTACTAGTGCGGAATCATGGACAACTAAAGTGCACGCTTGGTTTGGTAATTTTCCCTACAAAGCAAGTGGCCTATTGGCAGTTGTAATTATTCTACCTGAACTGCATAACAGGAAAGAATGTGTACCACATCGAATATCATGATGAAATGTGATTTTTTTCTGTGTGATGTTTTATGACTTAATATTAGTAGAATATAAGAACTCTATTGTGCAAATGCAATAAAAGTGCAATTGTAGGTTTTTGCAGAATACAGTCTTATGTAAAAGTGAGTTAATAAAAACGATTATCAGTTAAATGGGCAAATCTGTTTCAAAATTATGTTAGATTATATAATAGTGTAATTGACATACTCTTTAAATTGAGAAATAATTGTTTATTAGCAACTCTTGGATCTAAGATATTGAATATTTTAAACAATGCATGCATGATATGGGAAAAATAAGTTAATCGCAAAAAATTACTTGCGGTACTAAGTGATTAAACAAAAAACTTAAAGGGGCCTGCATTATTAATGAAATTGCATTTTATCCTGTTGGAATTTTGAGTTTTACATCTTTATAATGAAGTATCATTCATTATGTCTTCCAAAAAAAAAACATCTTTTATGGTTTAACAAGGTAGATACGTCATTATGCTTCTCATACTTTTCTTAAAGTATTTTACACACATGTTTTTATCTGAAAATTTTTCTTGAGGTCTTAATTATGGTTATCCATGACACTTTGTGTTTCTTAAATATAAGAGTTGTAGCGGTATGGAGGTTATTTGAAAGAACAATATTTAGTTTTGTATTAACTTACATTGCAGTATAGTTAACTTAGAATGTTAGTTTCAGGTGTACAGCATAGTGATTGGATTTTTTAAATTACACACCATTCAAAGTTACCATAGTATTGTTGACTATAGTTCTTGTGCTGTTCATCACATCCCCGGGACTTCCTTAGTTTATAAGTGTAGTGTCTACCTCCTCTCCTTCATCTATCTTGATATCCCCCTCTCCACCTCCCTCCCTTCTGGAAATCATTAGCTCTCTCTGTGTGTTTGTTCCTGTTTTGTTGTATTTGTTAGAACAATATTTAGACCAGTGGAAACACTGCTCAATTTTAACAGCTCACTTGGGTTTGTGTGAAAAATCTTGCCTTAAATGCAGATAAACTCTATGGTTTAATCTGCCATGAAATCAATTATTGTGAGGCATAAATAAATATTGAATCCACACTGTATATGTGTGTATTTGCTCTTTAAATATCTCCTCATGGATCTATCCAGCTTAGTAAGTGATTTCTTTAGTAGAAAGTTCTTAGGTTTCGATTCCCTTTCCTAAAGTTTCTTCTGGGCATATTCATTGCAATTGTTATCAATAAGCTACTTAGACTCACTGATCTGAATGAACATAAAGCTCACGATTTGGACATAGGGCTCAGTGGTAAAGAATCTGCCTGCCAATGCAGGAGACGTGGGTTTGATCCCTGGGTTGAGAGGAATCCTTGGAGAAGGAAATGGCAACCCACTCCAGTATTCTTGCCTGGGAAATCCCACGGATGGAGGAGCCCGGTGGGCTACAGTCCATCAGTTGCAAAGACTCTGACATGGCTGATCAACTAACGCTTTTACAGTGTATTAAGTCCATCATGAATATCATTCCAGAGCTCTTAGAATGAGTTACAGGAGGAGCTGGGATATTCTTGCCACAAGGCTCACGGCAACTGCTGTTACTGTCTGACATACACTCCTCTGTTTGCTTAGAAGCCTTCTCTTATGTCTCAGTGTGCTTTTTATTTTTGTGCTGCCTTTTTCAATCACTTTCAATGAGTTGTGGTCTTTCAAAATACAATGCCTGTTTTCCTCCATAGCATGACTGTGAATCCTATAGTCATTGCTTCCAGAAATTGAAAAGAGAAAATTTCTCACTTTTTCCTGCACATTCTCGGTCTTCCTAAGGTTTAAAGCCTGGTAGGCAGCATTCTCTGTCCCAAATCTGGTGAAATCACTGATTTCAGAGAAGATCACATGGGTTTCCTTGAAGAAACAGAGGGCCTTTCATGTTGTACTTTTCCTACCACTACAAGGAGTTGTTCATTTCACTAAACAATGGCTACTCAGTTCAGTGGCTCAGTCATGTCCAACTCTTTGCGACCCCATAGACTTCACCATGCCAGGCTTTGCTGTCCATCACCAACTCCCAGAGCTTGCTCAAATTCCTGTCCATAGAGTCAGTGATGGCATCCAACCATCTCATCCTCTGTCATCCCCTTCTCCTCCCACCTTCAATCTTTCCCAGCCTCGGTGTCTTTTCCAATGAATCAGTTCTTTGCATCAGGTGGCCAATGCATTGGAGTTTCAGCTTCAACATCAGTCCTTCCAATGAATATTCAGGACTGATTTCCTTTAGGATGGACTGGTTAGGTCTCCTTGGAGTCCAAGAGACTCTCAAGAGTCTTCTCCAACTCCACAGTTCAAAAGCATCAGTTCTTCAGCACTCAGCTCTCTTTATGGTCCAAGACTCAAATCCATACATGACTACTGGAAAAACCACAGCTTTGACTATACAGACTTTTGTTGGAAAAGTAATGTCTCTGCTTTTTAATATAAGTTAACACAGTTGAACTCTTATAAGGAATTTTGGATTGTTATTAGAAGATTAGCATCCTCATATATGCAGTTCACACTGGTAATGAAGAAAAATTTAGGGAATAGGGACAAAATTAAAAAAAAAAACAACACATGAGTTGACTTATGTTGGAGATTTTTTTAGCTCTATCTCCTTCTAAAGCTATAAAGTGAGATCTGACAAGGGCTGTTGCTTTAAGTAGCTATTGCTTCAAGGCTTACAATAATTATTATTACTTTTTTTTTTTAACAATTCCAAGTATTGCCAGCCTGCCTACACCTCATTGTGAGAGTATATAGCCTAAAGGTATGGATACAGGGAGGCATGAAAAATTGGGGCCATTAATAAAGTTAATCTACAAAATTGTATTAGTAAAGGGAGCATTGAAAAGTAGAAGAAAGCAAGGTGTGATCTTATCACAGGACCTACACGAGGGAGACCATCCGAAGACAGGAATTTAGCTCTATGCAAACTTGCCACTGTCTGCAGCTTACAAGGACTAAATTATTTATAGGTTTTTGAAAGTATACTCAGAATTTTTTTTAATCGCCTTTAAAATGGTATTATTTTATAATGTGTGAATCAATTTATATAATTCTATACAGTTGCCCACATTGTTATTTCATTTAATTTCGTGGCATTTTCTTTTGTGCCACAGAGAATTAGGCTATTCTTGAAACTGAATCACATCCTCAATAGAAGATTAAAAACTCAAGAAAAATAGCATGGCCTTTTTAATCTGCCCTTTAGCTTCCAAACTCTGTGGAATAATGGGAATATGCTGGAAGGTCCAACTAGATGACCTGGTCTCAAGTCAGTTTTGCAGTATAGTCCTCAATATTTTGCTTAAGACAGGAAACAACAAAAGATGTTCAAATGGTGTCTCACAGAAGTTAAAGAATGCCAGCTTAAAAAATGTAACAAGAGAATCAGCAAAAACGCCCTGTATTTACTGTTAAATATAAAGAAAGTAGAAATACTGAGGGCTTTTCAACATAGGGAAGTCCATAGAAAGAGATTAATTACAATGATTAGATATTAACTTACAGTATAATTTTTAAAGAGAATGTACATTTTCCTTAAATATAAATAATTGTATTGCATCAGAACACATAGTATTTAATGTTTGGTTAGTTGCTTATCATGGAGAAGGCAATGGTACCCCACTCCAGTACTCTTGCCTGGAAAATCCCATGGATGGGGGAGCCTGGTAGGCTGCAGTCCATGGGGTGGCTAAGAGTTGGACACGACTGAGCGACTTCACTTTCACTTTTCACTTTCATGCATTGGAGAAGGAAATGGCAACACACTCCAGTGTTCTTGCCTGAGAATCCCAGGGATGGGGAAGCCTGGTGGGCTGCTGTCTATGGGGTCTCACAGAGTCAGACACAACTGAAGTGACTTAGCAGAAGCAGCAGTTGCTTATCACATTACTTAATATTTATAACTGTTTTAAGCAGTATCGGGTTTAATATTTTGCACTTCATTGTCACTTGGCATTAAAACTTTTAAAATGGCTGACTATAATTAAGTATATTAAGGATTGGTTAAAACATGTAATTGTTAGTTATAATGGAATGAAGATTTGCAAGAAGAAAAGGAGAGGGTGAAGAAATTAAAGAGAGATAAAAGCAGAAAATTTAACAAAAAAATTATAAAATTCCTGGTACATAAAGACATGAGGGAATGACTTTTGAAAAAGATATCAAGTAAAAAATGTAGATAATATGAATTTATAAAATGGAGCCACATACATAAACTTTGTCAACCTGGAATTTTACAGGATAACTCATTCTTTGAAGAAAGGAATTAAGATGCATGCTCTCTGAAGTTGTTGCAGGTTAACAGGGTATGATTGTCTACAGTTCTATTCAATATTGGAATAGTTCTGCCTGAATCTTTTCAGAACCAGGTGCCATGGAACCAAGAAAGCCGGCATCACCTGTGTGTTCAGCGCTATTCATCTCCCATTGACTGGTCTCACTTCTGGACCAACAAGGAGAAGGAAAAAGTCAGTGACTGTCTGTAGAGAAAGTAGATTTTAAGAGGGAATGAAGAGACAATGAAAGAAAAACAGTGGTGACTAGAAATGGGTGAAAGTCAAAGGGTACAAACTTCCAGGGACATCATTCTCAGTATGGTGACCTCAGTTAATACTGTGTGTTGTATATTTGAAAGTTGCTGAGAGAACACAGTTCTCACCACGAACACAGGATGACAAGTTGATGAGGTGATGCGTTGGCTAACCTTACTGTGGTAGTTTGCAGTGTACACATATGGATAGTCATCGTGCTGTGCACTTTAGAGTTAAACAGTGTTCTATGCATGTTCTGTCTCAAGCTAGGAAAGAAAATAGTGGCAGTTGCGTACACATGGTTTTTACCAAAAGTCAAATTCTGTATTTCTCCCTAGTCTAGATGACGGAGAAAACTGGAAAGATGTTAAAAAGTTAAGTCTTAACTTTCTTCTCTGCCTCTTGCAAGGTATGAAATGTTCAACGATCTGTCTATCCAAGATTCTTTTTTTTTTTTTCTTACTGATTCCATGTTAAACTTTAATTCAGGACACAGCTTCCCAGTTATATGGTTTTTTTTTTTTTTTTTTTTTGTGGGAGGGTGTGGGTTGACCCAACTTCTAGCATATATGCAGCTTAGCATTTGTTTGGAGACTGTCCCGAAGGGGACCCTATGCAGGGTTCTGGAAGTCCTTCATGGCATAGCTCACTTCCCTGGAGTGTTCAGCCCCATAGGTTCCATCGGCCCTTGGCTACCACCAGTTCTGATCTCTTCATCCTCTGCTCAGTGAGACCTGTGTTCTTTTTGGAGTCACTTGTTTGCAATGGAAACTTTAAAGTGCCTGTGGGCAGACAGCCTGAGCAATGGTAAGGCTTACGCTGTGGTTTCTCTCCCTGCGGAAGTCCTGTGCTGTTTGCCAGAATTTGTACTCCTTGGTTTCATATAGCATATCCAGTTTTAGAGTTGGTTTTGGTAGGAGTGCTTGTCCTGTGCCTGATCATAAATGTTAGCAAGGAGGAGAAAGTTTCATCTTAAATTCATATCTAAGTGTTTTTACTTTATCACACTCAAAGGGTAAAAAATAAGAAATATTATTCTCTTCTTTAATTTTTCTATGCATGGAAAGAAAGCTACTTTGTTTAATACCTTTTATTCTTTGCAAATGGATTGATCATCTTATGAGGCAACGTAAACATTCATGTTTAAGTATTTGTATTTCCATCATACAACTTATGTGGGAGCCACTTTTCGCACTGCAGTCAAAGTTAACATGAAATAGTAATTCAGTTAATGGAATGTCTGCATCTGCTTTCACTGTTTGCTTTAACTTTTCCAAAGGGCACCTTAGGCAGTATCTCTGTCAGGACCTAATTATTTGTCTTCATATTCTAAGCAACTTACCTTTCATCTTTATTCTTGACTGTTGAATTTTTTCCGTTTTAGGGAACTCCTGTTAGGTCATGGCATTCCTTTGAATTTTCATTTCCTGTTTTTTGTGTGTGCGTGTGATTTTTCTCCATTGTTCCCTTACAGTTAGTATCGATCACTTTCACCTCTAGGATATTTATATTTCAAAAGTACATCTTCTGATTGAGCATCTTTCTAATTAGCTCAAGTATTTTCTTTATGCTCTTCCTCACATTCAGGGGCATCTGGCTAAGAGCCAGTTTTTATAGACTTCAAATCAATTTTAGTTAGGATAATTAATATTTTATTTTTCATTTAAAAATTACCACTACTGATTTGCTTAGAATTATAATTTCAGCAAGCATATCTTTTTTGCTTTTGGATATACAATACACATCTTTCCCTTTGATCTTGAAAGTGAGTACTGTCTACTAGTCCTAGATATTACGTTCATAAAATCTCAACATTTCATTTAATGTTCAGTGTTGACTTGACTACAGCAAACACTAGGCATCTGAGGCCATTGACCGCACTTCTTTAGTGATGTGGGCAAGTGTCAACATGGCTCTGCTTTGCTCGCTTTAATGAGCTTCTTCCTCTGCTTTATCTCCTACTGTCCTCTCGTTCCTAGGTTCTTCTCTCTCCTTCCCCTACACTTCTTTACATTTTCCCTTGGTACCTTTTCTCTCCACCTCATTTAAGCCTTATAAGGAAATGCTCTACTTTTTATGTAATGTGAAAATTGAGACATAAGTGTGTTGCTGAAGCTACGCACTGAATAATTAAGAAAACAGAAAATTAAACCCAGTTCTGATTCCTGATGCAAGGGTCTTAATCACCATGCTGTATCATCTGCAAGCTGAAGCTAACATATGTAATGGTTTTTAAATGGAATAAAAGCTGTCCTGGGTAATACTGCTTCTTCACAGATTAGTGAATCTGTTTCTAATTGTCAAAACTTTCCTACAGGTTAGACAATGTAGTTAAAAGTGTTGACACTATACAAAATAAACTATTTAGAAATATAGAAAATCTTACTTCATAATAAAATACTGTAAAACTGAGACACTGGTTCAACTTTAAATTTTTCCTCCTCCCAACATTTGAATAAGGGAAAATCTAGTCATCTAGTCAATGAAAACTATGCTGTGATTACCAGTAGTACTTTGTATCTCACGGGAAAACATTTCAAATATATGGGGGAAGAAAAGAACAAGAAAACTTGTTTCATCCAAACATCCATTCACCTTCCTGTTGTTATTCAGTGACAATATAACAATGAACCTAATTTCACTGTCTGCCCTTAGTGAACTTTGAATTATAATAAACTCTACAGAGAGAAGTTCTTTATCCATGTGGAAGGGATAATATATCTCTAACATTTTATTAAATGCTTCATAGTTGATATTCTCTTTTAACCAGAAAATAAAATATGTATTTCCTCAGAATATTCTGAATTTATCACATTTCAATTAGGAACTCTGGCTATAGCAATAATTTTTGTTCATCACTGTCTCCAGTAGGGATAGCAAAAATGCTTTTTTAAAATCTGAATGCTCTTGATCTTTAAGGTTGGCTACCATTCCAGGTGTGAGCAGTATTTATGTACCTTATTCTAGATCTTTGAGATGGTGGAGTGGGATTTAGCATGAAATAAGCAGGCATAGATTCTCTACAGAATTTCATATGTTTAACAGTCTGGGAGGCTCTTGATAAGAGGTTTCAGCACAAAATAAATTTCATAAGAAACCTAAGGACAAAAAAACATACTCCAAAATGTTTATTATGACATTGTGCTTCTCCATTCTATTTGTGAACTTTATTAAAGAAAATAAACATAACTTTTTCTTGAAAATTAGAACAAACTAACTTAGGTCTGAAAAAGTTTTAAACAAAATGATTTGTAAAAAGACTAACCTCTTTCTACCAGAAAGTAGTATGCTCTGACCTTTAAGGGAACCCTGGTGGGTTTATCATAAAGCTTTTTTTTTTTTTTTTTAAATGAAGGAGTAATATTAAAAAATGAACATGATAATGAGTGTTTAATGATACTAACACAACCCATTTGCAAAATGAGAGAAAAAGTAGGAATCCCTGCCAAGTGTGGCTTCCTTAAGAGAGGATCACAAAAATATAAATGAAGAAGACAAAAATAAAATAATCCTCTGTCAATAGTCCACAAACCATTTCTCTAAAGGATCCGGTAGTAATAGTAGGCTTTGGGGGGTATGATCTCTGTTGCAAGTACTTAACTCTGCCATCTCTATGTGAGAGCCGTCATAGATGAGATGTGAACAAATAGGGATGTCTGAGTTACATAGAAACTTCACTATCAGCACTGCAAGTTGCTATTTTTGGTTTCATGGGCTAGGGTTTGCTGACCCATTTTTTTTTTTTTTTTAAATGAAGGAGTAATATTAAAAAATGAACATGATAATGAGTGTTTAATGATACTAACACAACCCATTTGCAAAATGAGAGAAAAAGTAGGAATCCCTGCCAAGTGTGGCTTCCTTAAGAGAGGATCACAAAAATATAAATGAAGAAGACAAAAATAAAATAATCCTCTGTCAATAGTCCACAAACCATTTCTCTAAAGGGTCCGGTAGTAATAGTAGGCTTTGGGGGGTATGATCTCTGTTGCAAGTACTTAACTCTGCCATCTCTATGTGAGAGCCGTCATAGATGAGATGTGAACAAACAGGGATGTCTGAGTTACATAGAAACTTCACTATCAGCACTGCAAGTTGCTATTTTTGGTTTCATGGGCTAGGGTTTGCTGACCCCTCTAAGAGGTAGATGTTAGTTAGCATTTTAGATAATGTAAATGATGGAAAAATTATTTGAGGATGTTGGCTTAGCAGTTTTATAGTTCACATAATGGATATAAGAAAACAGTAGAGAAATTTAGCAGCTTCCCAGATGAAGGGCATAAAAAGTTGAAATTAGAATAAATAATACAGCAGGCTGTTTTAACATTCCTTTAGAGGTATGTTTTGTTTCTGTCTTGTTAATACGTCTCTAAACCATTTTTGCACATTTATTTATGCAGTCTTTTTTGTTTCATTCAGAAAAGAACAACCACTGTTGACTTTCTGTGTTTTTAATAATGAATAGTGCAATTACCATATGGTCTTAATTATTCAATAAAAATTTAATACCTATATTGCAAGGATTTTCCCTCTAGGAGAGGATTTAGTGACTTTGATAATTTCAAATGAAATATTCCCAAGAAAAAGCTATAAAATAATAATGGTCACCTTGTAGATAAGCCATATCTGTTTATCTCAGGTTTAGAATATAGTCAAATCACTGTTAATTCTCTTGTCAGCAAATTTATTTGCTTTCGTAGTTGGCTTTTTTCTAATAATACTGTATCTGTAGAGATTTCATTTTTAGAGATTAGTTGAAAAATAGCCATGTTTAACTTACATATGTTAACATGTGCTACATTTATTGATTATCTAACACTTCAGTCAAATAAGTCAAAAGTCACATATTCACCATTCCCAATACCGCTTATCACTTTCAGATCTTTATTTCATGATCTTTGTCTCCTATTTTCTCTTAACTTCTTGAACTCCTTAATCCCACCTGCCAATAATTCTTACAGAATGACATAAATGAAGGAGGAAACCTTTGCCTGGCTTTCAAAAAGGTCCAGTACTTACACTGATTTCCCTGTTCTCTTACACCTCCTTCAGCAGCCTTCCTCCAGAGTCTCCTTCCTTCCCTATCTGACCTTTAAAATCCTGTGCATTTACATAGGTCTAGGTCAGATAGCATCTTTGACAAGATTCCCTTCCCTAATGACTGTCCCATGTTCATATTCTATTTCTCTCCGAAAATAAGACTAGTCCCTAGGCTGGCATCTCAGCTGGGAGGAGGCCAAGACCCTGTCCTAGAATTCTGCTGCCGGAGCTGAGTCCCCGGTCACCGCAGAGGACAGGTAAGCCCTAACTAGGAAACCGCAGAGCCTCCTGTGACCTACCCAACGCTCCCTCTGTGGAGTGTAACACCGGGCTAAGAAATCCTTAGATGCCTCAATAAGTTCTGCTTCTAAGAGCTTGCAGTGTTTGGCCTGGTCCTATGCTTTTGTTTACTGATGTATTGCCAAAGATTTATAGACAGTAGATACCCAGGATAAATTAGGTTTGCATATTAATAGTGATGAAAGCACAACAGGGAGTTGGCTCTGGCCCATCTCCCTTGGAGGTGGACCATTTGGCAGTGATGGATGAACACCGTAATCAAGATCCCCTGGGGCTGGAGACAAGGAGGAGAAAACAGAGGCTGGTGAAGAAGCGCTCTGGTTGGAGCCCAGGTAACCGTCCAGAAGCCTCGTGTGTTTTCCTCTCCACAGCCTGACGTTAGGCCTCTCTTCTTCTCCGACTGGAGTTAGAAGCTGTGGGCTACAAATTGGCCCTTGCCATTTGCACTTGCCATCTATATCCATAAGGATTAGATCATGTGCTGCGGCAGCTGCTGATTTTCAACACCTCCTGAAAGGAGTTCAGGGTAGAGGGCAGACATGAGGCATTCTGTGCTCTAGAAAAACTGGCAGGAAAGGTCTTCAGATAGCTGGATATTTTCAGGAGCTGATTTTAAAAGCCCAGTTCTCCTTTTCTCTAGAAAACCACTAAAAGCCTTCATGGTGACCAACTGTTCCTTGTGACTAGCAAAACTTCATGAGACTAGTAGAAACCTTCTGGAAAAATATGTGTTTGATTGCATGCAATCCTTCTTCACTAAAATCATATATATAGTGACCTTCCCCCCTACCGCCTCTTTGGAACAGTTTCTCAGCTATCTGAAGTGCTATCTCCCGGACTGCAGTATTCATATTGCCCCTGATAAAACTTAACTTGCAGTTCTCATGTCGTGCATTTTTTTTTTTTTAAGTTGACAAGGAAATGCCAAGCAAAAGTGGTCATCAGTTTGCTTTGTTAGTGGCCCCTCTCTGGGGAAGTCAGTAAGTTATAGGACTCTGAGACTTGACACCATCACTGACTTTGAGAAGAGTATGAGACAGAGGCAAACTTGTCCAATTAGATATATTTATTGTAGAATTACTCATCCAGGAAAGTTATCTAATAAAATTACAAAACAAGTAGTATCCAGGATAATTATCCACCTTACCTAAAGCCATCCTTCCTAGTAATACCTAACAGATACGCATGCATTTCTTGGGTGTAAGAGTGGAAGGCCACGGTTCTTAACCACTAGGAGGTCCCTATAGTGACTCATTACATGCCTTGTAGGGATGGACCCTCCCTTTCTCCTCCCTTTCCCTTCTCCCCCATGACCCCCCAGAGCTTCCGGGCTCATCACTAGGTTGGGCCATGTGTGAGAGCTCTCCTCAAATTAAGATGCAGAGCTTCAGTGTTTAACCTGAAAATGTCCAGAGAAAAAAGGGATATATACACCCTTAGGTAGGAACTTCCTTCATGGCTCAGATGTTAAAAGTATCTGCTTGCAATGCGGGAGACCCAGGTTCAATCCCTGGTTGGGGAAGATCCTCTGGAGAAGGAAATGGCAACCCACTCCAGTACTCTGGCCTGGAAAATTCTATAGATGGAAGAGCCTCGTGGGCTACAGTCCATTGTGTCACAGAGAGTCGGACATGACGGAGCGACTTCACTTTCACTTTCACAGCAGGAGCAAGGACCATTGTATTATGGACGCTGACCAAACCTTAATTTATGATGACCACGTGCTTTCTGTTACCATAGATATGTAGATAGTTGTGCATCTTTAATATATGCAAAGTAGGCAATTCTATAGTATTAATTCCCTGTGTGATTAATCACGTCTGGCTCTGATGCTGGCTGTGGTTTTAGTTAGATGGAAATTAGGCAACTCTAATATGCTGATTCCAGAGATGAGCAATGGACGTCCCTAGAATCAGGTGGCTCTTATTGGAAATGATAAAGTGTTAAGGCCAGAGCAAAGACCTGGGATTCTATTTAGTACACACTTGCTCTAAGATGTCAAAACGTGAATCCACATAGAAACTGGAGCTTACCTAGGACTTGCTTTAGGCTTTACTTCTGGTTACCTCTGCTCTCCTCCTCTTCTTTTCAGCGTCCCAGGTTAGCTGTTGATGACTACAAATTTGTGTGGCTTTCTTCTAACATGGAGCCCCTTGGGAGCTAAGACCACATTTTAATCAATTTTGTGTACTTCTTTAAAGTTGAAGTGACTTGCATCATTGATATCTTTTTATTACATGCATGCTTGAATAAAGTTTAAAATAAGCACTTTTCTTTAAAAATGCATTGAAAAACACAGTCAAATTCCCAATTGAAAAAGTTTCCATTGTGATGTTATTTGAAGTAGACACTTCTGTTCACTAGCAAAACCTAAAATGGATTTCAGGGACTTTGAAAGACATCCAAGTGCTGAAGTTTGCAGCTGCATATCATTATTAGTGTTGGTATTGTTGTTACATTTTATTTTGTTTTCAGAATTTACTTTGGAAATTCAAAATTATCTAGGTAGATGGAAAATAAAAATATATTCAAAAATAAGGAGAATAAGTATAAAGATAAACAGTAAAATAATCCAAAAATTAAGTGAGCTACTAAGGAAAACATTCAGACATTAGAGTTTGAAACCAACTAAAATCAGGTTTGAAATTACAGGCAGAGACCCCCTTCTCTGTGCATGAGGAAACAGTTAAGATAGTCTGAAAAATACTCTAACCTGCATGAAGTGAATTATGTTAAGGGTGAAAAAGGATGAAAAATAAAGATGAAGGTTAAAAACAGTGCCAGTTAACTTCCTGCATCCCCCAGAGAGAGGTTTGACTTAGGTTGTATAATTGAAATCACAGGGACAGTAATAAACATATCTCCATCACCTGCTGACTCTAATTAAATATCTTTGGATACATATCCTTATTGAGGAAGTATCATATTCCCATCCAAACCAGGATTTAAGTTTGGTTATCCAAAACAGGAACGTTTCTTGGGGAAAGCATTTCCATCAGGCACAATGTCAGTTTGGCAAACATTAAGTTGTCTGATAATTTGAGGAAGAGACAGACTCTGTGCCTATTACAATATGGAGAGATTCTTACTTAGAAGCAGGACGTTCCTCACCTCCCCAGGGACCTGTTTCACAGAGGCAATTACTCAAGGCAATGCTTGAAGAATAGCAGCTGGTCCGGGACAGTATTTACTTAACTACTTTATTTTTGCTGAGTGGTGTGTACTAAATAGAGGCAGATGCTGGACAGTCCAAGATAATAGAAATGATTTTTAGAGTCTGTATAAAGGAAGAGAGGGCAGAACATTAGTGCAACAAGCCAGGGGAAGGAGCTATGCGGAGTATAAAGATGCCTTGTGGGGAATCTGATGGTGTTTCTGCTGTGTGCATGAAGGAGTTCCCTTCCCTGCCACCCATGGAACGTGTGATAAAAAAAATCTGTATCTAGTTTAATGTTTGTGGAGGGAAGGTATGTGCTGAGTATAGCTTCAAAGTGAGTCTAGTGGAGGGGCCTAGGACACCACAATTGGATCGTAGGGAAACAACCAACTATCCCATGTGCAGGATAGATACCTGATGAGCAGTCTACACAAACAGGTCATGTGGAAATGGTGCAAACAGTGGAAGAACTTGTCTGACAGGCACATGATAAGCTGATCTTTGGTAGAATTGGGTGGCATCCCAACTCAGGCAAACCTTGAAGGTTCTAAGAAATGGGTGAAAAGCACACAAGTGTTTTTGCCTTTCCAGGCTTAAGAACTGTCACACAAAGTGAGTAAAATGGTATCTGTGGGTATCTTTGATCTTTGTTATTCAGAGTTCCACTTTATCACATGGCAGTACAGGGATATTGCAGAACTCAGTTGATCCCCTTCCTACACCAGTCCCAGCAACTTCAGCCCAGCCCACGTGGCCGAGTTCTACCCCGCTGCTCCCCAAGCAGGTGCCTCTTGGCCCCTTCTCAGGTCAGAGGAAGTACCTGAGGAAGGGGTTCGAGCAGGTCCTAGAAGCTGCCACAGTGGTCTTAAGGGATTAGGGAGCGTAGACGTAGTAAGCTCTGGACAGTCACATCTCACTTGCCCCGTATATCCCTTGCACTTTGGAAGGGGTGTGGATGAAGAAAGGAAAGAACAAGGCCCTCTAAAGGGCAGAGCCCAAGGTAGGGGTGTCTCTCATGTGGTCTGTGGTTGGAATGAAACTTGGTGGCATCTCTGACATCTCGAGGTTATTCTGGAAGCAATATGCAGGTCAGCGTGGAAGGGGCTGAGTCGGCAGGCATAAAGACCAAGGAGATATTGTAGTGGTCAAACGGACCTCATTTAGGGAATGGCAATAAAGATAGGAAGGAGTGGATGGACACAAGAGATACTTAGGTGTGGTGTGTAAACTGTTGAACTCAATGACCAAGTAAATCCCATAGTAGGAGGGAGAAGTTGGAAACCAGGATGAATCTGAGCTCTCTGTGTAGTAAGGCCAGTAAATGGAAACATTGTGTTAATTTAGAAATCTCACTGATGTACTATGCTGTCTCAGACATTAAAGAAGTCCAAAATGAAAATCTGGAGTATGATTATAATTTCATAACTTGCTTTTGGTTGAATATAATGAGAACTGATTTACCATTGTTTTTCATAATTTGCCTAAGGAATATATTCTTTGAAACATATGTTTTATATATATATATATATATATATATATATATATGTATGTATATATAAATCTAAAACAATTGTATAATTTACTATGGTTTGGATATTTTCTGTCTCTTATACACATCTAGATGTGTATAAGAGACAGATTCACCATTCCCAATACCGCTTATCACTTTCAGATCTTTATTTCATGATCTTTGTCTCCTATTTTCTCTTAACTTCTTGAACTCCTTAATCCCACCTGCCAATAATTCTTACAGAATGACATAAATGAAGGAGGAAACCTTTGCCTGGCTTTCAAAAAGGTCCAGTACTTACACTGATTTCCCTGTTCTCTTACACCTCCTTCAGCAGCCTTCCTCCAGAGTCTCCTTCCTTCCCTATCTGACCTTTAAAATCCTGTGCATTTACATAGGTCTAGGTCAGATAGCATCTTTGACAAGATTCCCTTCCCTAATGACTGTCCCATGTTCATATTCTATTTCTCTCCGAAAATAAGACTAGTCCCTAGGCTGGCATCTCAGCTGGGAGGAGGCCAAGACCCTGTCCTAGAATTCTGCTGCCGGAGCTGAGTCCCCGGTCACCGCAGAGGACAGGTAAGCCCTAACTAGGAAACCGCAGAGCCTCCTGTGACCTACCCAACGCTCCCTCTGTGGAGTGTAACACCGGGCTAAGAAATCCTTAGATGCCTCAATAAGTTCTGCTTCTAAGAGCTTGCAGTGTTTGGCCTGGTCCTATGCTTTTGTTTACTGATGTATTGCCAAAGATTTATAGACAGTAGATACCCAGGATAAATTAGGTTTGCATATTAATAGTGATGAAAGCACAACAGGGAGTTGGCTCTGGCCCATCTCCCTTGGAGGTGGACCATTTGGCAGTGATGGATGAACACCGTAATCAAGATCCCCTGGGGCTGGAGACAAGGAGGAGAAAACAGAGGCTGGTGAAGAAGCGCTCTGGTTGGAGCCCAGGTAACCGTCCAGAAGCCTCGTGTGTTTTCCTCTCCACAGCCTGACGTTAGGCCTCTCTTCTTCTCCGACTGGAGTTAGAAGCTGTGGGCTACAAATTGGCCCTTGCCATTTGCACTTGCCATCTATATCCATAAGGATTAGATCATGTGCTGCGGCAGCTGCTGATTTTCAACACCTCCTGAAAGGAGTTCAGGGTAGAGGGCAGACATGAGGCATTCTGTGCTCTAGAAAAACTGGCAGGAAAGGTCTTCAGATAGCTGGATATTTTCAGGAGCTGATTTTAAAAGCCCAGTTCTCCTTTTCTCTAGAAAACCACTAAAAGCCTTCATGGTGACCAACTGTTCCTTGTGACTAGCAAAACTTCATGAGACTAGTAGAAACCTTCTGGAAAAATATGTGTTTGATTGCATGCAATCCTTCTTCACTAAAATCATATATATAGTGACCTTCCCCCCTACCGCCTCTTTGGAACAGTTTCTCAGCTATCTGAAGTGCTATCTCCCGGACTGCAGTATTCATATTGCCCCTGATAAAACTTAACTTGCAGTTCTCATGTCGTGCATTTTTTTTTTTTTAAGTTGACAAGGAAATGCCAAGCAAAAGTGGTCATCAGTTTGCTTTGTTAGTGGCCCCTCTCTGGGGAAGTCAGTAAGTTATAGGACTCTGAGACTTGACACCATCACTGACTTTGAGAAGAGTATGAGACAGAGGCAAACTTGTCCAATTAGATATATTTATTGTAGAATTACTCATCCAGGAAAGTTATCTAATAAAATTACAAAACAAGTAGTATCCAGGATAATTATCCACCTTACCTAAAGCCATCCTTCCTAGTAATACCTAACAGATACGCATGCATTTCTTGGGTGTAAGAGTGGAAGGCCACGGTTCTTAACCACTAGGAGGTCCCTATAGTGACTCATTACATGCCTTGTAGGGATGGACCCTCCCTTTCTCCTCCCTTTCCCTTCTCCCCCATGACCCCCCAGAGCTTCCGGGCTCATCACTAGGTTGGGCCATGTGTGAGAGCTCTCCTCAAATTAAGATGCAGAGCTTCAGTGTTTAACCTGAAAATGTCCAGAGAAAAAAGGGATATATACACCCTTAGGTAGGAACTTCCTTCATGGCTCAGATGTTAAAAGTATCTGCTTGCAATGCGGGAGACCCAGGTTCGATCCCTGGTTGGGGAAGATCCTCTGGAGAAGGAAATGGCAACCCACTCCAGTACTCTGGCCTGGAAAATTCTATAGATGGAAGAGCCTCGTGGGCTACAGTCCATTGTGTCACAGAGAGTCGGACATGACGGAGCGACTTCACTTTCACTTTCACAGCAGGAGCAAGGACCATTGTATTATGGACGCTGACCAAACCTTAATTTATGATGACCACGTGCTTTCTGTTACCATAGATATGTAGATAGTTGTGCATCTTTAATATATGCAAAGTAGGCAATTCTATAGTATTAATTCCCTGTGTGATTAATCACGTCTGGCTCTGATGCTGGCTGTGGTTTTAGTTAGATGGAAATTAGGCAACTCTAATATGCTGATTCCAGAGATGAGCAATGGACGTCCCTAGAATCAGGTGGCTCTTATTGGAAATGATAAAGTGTTAAGGCCAGAGCAAAGACCTGGGATTCTATTTAGTACACACTTGCTCTAAGATGTCAAAACGTGAATCCACATAGAAACTGGAGCTTACCTAGGACTTGCTTTAGGCTTTACTTCTGGTTACCTCTGCTCTCCTCCTCTTCTTTTCAGCGTCCCAGGTTAGCTGTTGATGACTACAAATTTGTGTGGCTTTCTTCTAACATGGAGCCCCTTGGGAGCTAAGACCACATTTTAATCAATTTTGTGTACTTCTTTAAAGTTGAAGTGACTTGCATCATTGATATCTTTTTATTACATGCATGCTTGAATAAAGTTTAAAATAAGCACTTTTCTTTAAAAATGCATTGAAAAACACAGTCAAATTCCCAATTGAAAAAGTTTCCATTGTGATGTTATTTGAAGTAGACACTTCTGTTCACTAGCAAAACCTAAAATGGATTTCAGGGACTTTGAAAGACATCCAAGTGCTGAAGTTTGCAGCTGCATATCATTATTAGTGTTGGTATTGTTGTTACATTTTATTTTGTTTTCAGAATTTACTTTGGAAATTCAAAATTATCTAGGTAGATGGAAAATAAAAATATATTCAAAAATAAGGAGAATAAGTATAAAGATAAACAGTAAAATAATCCAAAAATTAAGTGAGCTACTAAGGAAAACATTCAGACATTAGAGTTTGAAACCAACTAAAATCAGGTTTGAAATTACAGGCAGAGACCCCCTTCTCTGTGCATGAGGAAACAGTTAAGATAGTCTGAAAAATACTCTAACCTGCATGAAGTGAATTATGTTAAGGGTGAAAAAGGATGAAAAATAAAGATGAAGGTTAAAAACAGTGCCAGTTAACTTCCTGCATCCCCCAGAGAGAGGTTTGACTTAGGTTGTATAATTGAAATCACAGGGACAGTAATAAACATATCTCCATCACCTGCTGACTCTAATTAAATATCTTTGGATACATATCCTTATTGAGGAAGTATCATATTCCCATCCAAACCAGGATTTAAGTTTGGTTATCCAAAACAGGAACGTTTCTTGGGGAAAGCATTTCCATCAGGCACAATGTCAGTTTGGCAAACATTAAGTTGTCTGATAATTTGAGGAAGAGACAGACTCTGTGCCTATTACAATATGGAGAGATTCTTACTTAGAAGCAGGACGTTCCTCACCTCCCCAGGGACCTGTTTCACAGAGGCAATTACTCAAGGCAATGCTTGAAGAATAGCAGCTGGTCCGGGACAGTATTTACTTAACTACTTTATTTTTGCTGAGTGGTGTGTACTAAATAGAGGCAGATGCTGGACAGTCCAAGATAATAGAAATGATTTTTAGAGTCTGTATAAAGGAAGAGAGGGCAGAACATTAGTGCAACAAGCCAGGGGAAGGAGCTATGCGGAGTATAAAGATGCCTTGTGGGGAATCTGATGGTGTTTCTGCTGTGTGCATGAAGGAGTTCCCTTCCCTGCCACCCATGGAACGTGTGATAAAAAAAATCTGTATCTAGTTTAATGTTTGTGGAGGGAAGGTATGTGCTGAGTATAGCTTCAAAGTGAGTCTAGTGGAGGGGCCTAGGACACCACAATTGGATCGTAGGGAAACAACCAACTATCCCATGTGCAGGATAGATACCTGATGAGCAGTCTACACAAACAGGTCATGTGGAAATGGTGCAAACAGTGGAAGAACTTGTCTGACAGGCACATGATAAGCTGATCTTTGGTAGAATTGGGTGGCATCCCAACTCAGGCAAACCTTGAAGGTTCTAAGAAATGGGTGAAAANTTACTCAAAGTACTATTAGTTTAAAATAACAAGGCTAAATTCCTTTTATTTAGTTTTCATTTAGTTCACTGTATGAATATTTTCCTGAACCCATCTTGACCTCTTAAAACGTAGATGACATTCTTTCAAGTTGAAATATGTCCAGTCTGATCAGGACTCTATGAAATAAAAGTGAATTGTGTTTAAACAAGGCCTAAGATGATAACTACTGAATTGGAAAGAAATTGTTTAATTATTTATGTAAATTTAATTATGCCAGTTGAAGTAGAGGCTTGTCATAAATATTAGTCAAACAGAAGATAGTTCTTTGAATGGCATTGCCTCTAATAAGGCAACATAAACAGACTAAACTAATTAGGAACTAAAATGCATAGGCTGTGAACTTAACATGAAATTTTCAGTTATGATATTATATAACTTGATAGTTTATTATTGCTGCTGTTATTAAAATAAACCCTCCTTATAGCACTTATAGTGTTGGACTCCTACAGATTACATTATAATGAGGGTGTGATGCATTTTGATTGAGTTACCACAAGGGAGAAATTTAATTTAATTAAAATGGTCTTCATTAAAGTATTGCATTCAAGTGAAGTAATTACATGGCATATACAGTATGGAAGAAATCCTGCTGTTTAAAAGGGAGAAAATTCACAATAGACCAACCATGATATTATTAAAGAGCCACCTTTCTAAATAATTAACCTCTGAATTCACCATAATGATATAGCAGACAGATGAACCTTGCTTCATGCTCTGGTTTTTAAAATACATAGCATCTTACATGTATAAACCTATGTAGAATGTATACATATATCTATATATACATACATAGGTATAGTAACATATATACACAAACTACCATGTATAAAACTGAAAAATATATCTATTAATTATACTCAAGCAATTAATGTTACAACATACACATACCTATTATAAAATGTTTGAGACATGTTCTCTGCATAGCCAACAGTTCTTAAATATATTTGTAATTTTTAGGTAGTTTATTCATATATTAAAAGATGAAAAAATGTAGGGGGCAGGTGGGTAGATAGGTATTTTAAAATGTTAAGTTGTGGAAAAATTGCTATGACTGGAATGCTAAAGTAGGAAGTCAAGAAACACCTGGAGTAACAGGCAAATTTGGCCCTGGAATGCGGAATGAAGCAGGGCAAAGACTAATAGAGTTTTGCCAAGAAAATGCACTGGTCATAGCAAACACCCTCTTCCAACAACACAAGAGAAGACTCTACACGTGGACATCACCAGATGGTCAACACCGAAATCAGATTGATTATATTCTATGCAGCCAAAGATGGAGAAGCTCTATACAGTCAACAAAAACAAGGCCGGGAGCTGACTGTGGCTCAGATCATGAACTCCTTATTGCCAAATTCAGACTCAAATTGAAGAAAGTAGGGAAAACCACTAGACCATTCAGGTATGACCTAAATCAAATCCCTTATGATTATACAGTGGAAGTGAGGAATAGATTTAAGGACCTAGATCTGATAGATAGAGTGCCTGAAGAACTATGGAATGAGGTTCGTGACATTGTAC
>SJYT01066709.1:23243-65782 GCA_006410635.1 Cephalophus harveyi
TGAAACTCCAGTACTTTGGCCACCTCATGCGAAGAGTTGACTCATTGGAAAAGACTCTGATGCTGGGAGGGATTGGGGGCAGGAGGAGAAGGGGACGACCGAGGATGAGATGGCTGGATGGCATCACAGACTCGATGGATGTGAGTCTGAGTGAACTCCGAGAGATGGTGATGAACAGGGAGGCCTGGCGTGCTGCGATTCATGGGGTCGCAAAGAGTCGGACACGACTGAGCGACTGAACTGAACTGATTACAGTAGCGTAATAATAACTTTCCCAAGTTAATAATATTTTACATAGAAAGGTAAGAAAACCTGACTTTAGATATTCAAGGGCATGGAGTAAATGATGACCTGAGTTATTACTACATTTTACTTTAGATTCTCAAAAGTAGTGAAATAAAGCCTATGAAAATTATATTTCTAAATGAATCTGTTGGTTAACTGATTGCTGAATTGAGTTTATATATCAAAATTGGCAAACTATAGCATTTTGCTTGCCTTCCTTTATCTCTTGGTCCCTTTGTCTGTGAATTCTTCCTGGTTTCTTTAGCCACCCTCTTGCACTTATGGAATCACCTTTCCTGGATCTTTCGCCACTATTTGAAGAGCCCTATATTGGTTCTTTGCCTGATACATCTTTATTCATCCATTAATATATTGAGCAAAATTAAAGTTTGAGAGTTTGAGTTTAAAACTCAGCTGAATGACACTGCAGCAGCTCTGAAGTTTTACGGAGTAACAATTTTGTTTTTTTTCTTTAAAATTGACACATGTGCCTGACCTATCCTCAACTGGCATAAATTTCTTTAAGAGAATATTATGATTCTCCACGTTCACTCATTTCTGTTTCCACTGTTATGTTTACATGAATGATCTTCAAACCTATTCTCTTCTAACTAGGATCCAGAGCATAGTTCTACAAACTTTCTTTTATTGCTAGTCAAAAATATACAGTAGCCATGTTAAACATGGCTTAAATCTAGTATCTCCTCCTTTCACAAATGTCACATTTTCCCTCTGGGCTTCTTTCTTGTTCAATAAGATCATTATTTACCTGATAAACCAAACTAGAACCTTAGTTTTCTGTCTACCATCAAACTGTTAATCAAATGGCCTTCATAGTGCCTATCAAATGGGTAAATACCTTATACTTGTTTTTTTTTTTTTTTTTTTCTTTTTCCTTTCTATACCTTTCCATCCCCACTAATGGTGCCTGACCCTAGGCTTTTGGCATCTACTGTGAGGACTGCTGATGACACCAGCATCCTGAATCAGCAGCTGGTGCATCTGCATAGGACCTCATGCACAGAAAGCCCTGCATTTGAGTTTAATGCTGAGATCCTGTCTTAAAAATTCTTTTTTTCATCTTGAGTTTGTGTTTCATGGTGAAGTCCGAAGAGATAATGGAGTGCAGGCAAGGTTGAAAGAGACACATGTATACCAGTGTTCATTGCAGCACTGTTTATAATAGCCAGGACATGGAAACAACCTAGATGTCCATCAGCAGATGAATGGATAAGGAAACTGTGGTACATATACACAATGGAGTATTACTCAGCCGTTAAAAAGAATACATTTGAATCAGTTCTAATGAGATGGATGAAACTGGAGCCGATTATACAGAGTGAAGTAAGCCAGAAAGAAAAACACCAATACAGTATACTAATGCATATATATGGAATTTAGAAAGATGGTAACGATAACCCTGTATGAGAGACGGCAAAAGAGACACAGATGTATAGAATGGACTTTTGGACTCTGAGGGAGAGGGAGAGGGTGGGATGATTTGGGAGAATGGCATTGAAACATGTATACTATCATGTAAGAAATGAATCGCCAGTCTATGTTCGATACAGGATATAGGATGCTTGGGGCTGGTGCATGGGGATGATCCAGAGAGAGGATATGGGGTGGGAGGTAGGAGGGGGATTCAGGATTGGGAGCTCGTGTATACCCGTGGCGGATTCATGTCAATGTATGGCAAAACCAATACAGTATTGTAAAGTAAAAATAAATTTAAAAAAATTATGACTAAGCAAAAGGAAAACTGAAGGAAAAAGTTACACTTTAGTGCATTTCGAGACACTTTTATCCTGCTTTTTGAGCAAGACACCCTGCCTTCTCAGCTTGTACAGAGCTCTTGGTGTAGTTCGCCCTGAGCCAGGTAAGCTTGTCACTCCTTGCCTCCGTTCTGGCCTCCCAGCTCCTTGGTCCATGTGTATGTTCACTCTCACATCAACGGCAGCAGCCTCATGAACTGTGCACGCCAGCCGCTGCCCACCTGCTCAACACTGTTAGATGTCATTCCTCTGCTTACAGCAGACAATCCCTTTTTTCTCGGGTCATCTGTAGTTTGATCTCTGGTAGCCTCGGCCTGCAGTGGCTTGAAGCACGATTTCAGTTCCCCAGCCAGAGATTGAAGTTAGGCTTCTGCAGTTGAGCTCCAAATCCTAGCCACCAGGCCAGTAGGGACAATGGCCAGTGATGAGACCATGGTCTGTTAGCTTCATAGAAATGAATTCCCACAAAGAGAAAGTAGTCAAACAAATAAAGTATTTATTAGGAGGAAAAAAAAAAAGTATACGTGGGTAGACAGACGGGACAGGCTCAGAAAAAATTTGCTCCCTTGCGGTTGTTTGAATCACTTATATGGAGCATTTCTTCCAGGTTTCCTTTTGGCCAGTCATCTTATTTGCCTGGTTCTGAGTCTGTATTTGGCTTATCTCAGGGTCCTCCCCCATGTGTGTTCAGCTCTTAGCCAAAGATGGATTCTAGCCAAGAGGCCTATGGGTAAGTTGACATCACTTACTACAGGGTGGTTGCCCACTCCCTTTTGACCTCCGAGAAACTTCTCCACATGTATAGTTGGGAAGGTCTCCTTGACCTCGAGAATGAGAAATATGCAATCTCTTATCTGGGCACGGCTTATCTCCTTTCTGCTGTTGTTTTCATCTTGGACTAACCTTCCACAAGCACAAACTGTAGCTTTTCAGCCTTCATCTGTCTCCTTCCTCAGTTTCTCTCACCACGCCCTTGCTCATCTATTTTTATGACTAGATTTCTATCCCTTTCCTTGAAGCTACCTCTTTCTGCTGCTGCTGCTGCTAAATAGCTTCAGTCGTGTCCAACTCTGTGCGACCCCATAGACAGCAGCCCACCAGGCTCCCCCGTCCCTGGGATTCTCCAGGAAAGAATACTGGAGTGGGTGGCCATTTCCTTCTCCAGTGCATGAAAGTGAAAAGTGAAAGTGAAGTCGCTCAGTTGTACCCGACTCTTAGTGACCCCATGGACTGCAGCCCACCAGGCTCCTCCATCCATGGGATTTTCTACCTATTAAAAAAAAATCCTCTTTAACCTGGACCTCCTTGCTGAAATCCTGCTTTCCCACTAGTGTATCCAGTGCCTCTTGCATTTTTCTTGCTTTCCTCATATGCCTTCCCTCTGTGGTGCTTATTTAATGACTTGCCTCCCTTGTGTATATATGCCTTAGTCCTCAAATGCAGAATCCGTACATGATAATTACATGTCCAGTTCTAGAAAAATGCTTTAAAGTGCAGTGGAGTTAAGTGTAGCTGCTTGGACTCTACTTCATCTTCATTAATAGTTAATGACGTTTCATTGCTGAACAAAGGAAGCCCAACACTTTTATATGGCTCAAAAAATACATACCATAGTTAAAATACTGAAAATACAGAAATAGATTATTTACTGTAACTCCTACTTTCATTCGTTGCCATAAAATGGCTATGTTGATGATTACATTTCATCTAATGATAATCTGATTACCCCTTTTAAATACATACTTGTTTTCAAAATGACACAGCTGAAGACTTGAGTGACCCAAAGTTATATATTTCTGTGTAAAAATTCCAACATACCTTTGTGAAAGGTATGTATGTATGTATGCTTTAATGTATTATCTATACACTTATAAATATTTTAATTTTTATATTGTACATTATTTTTTGTATTTAAAAGAGAATTATTTTTGATAAGATTTCCCTGAATAACTAGACTCAGAATAATTTTTTTGGTACAAGAGATATATTTGCAAAGATTCATTGCTATTACAGCTATTTTGCAGTTAGAAAATAGCCTTGATACATAGGTGCCTATAACATTTCCTAAGACACATGACATAATATGCTTGAGTTTTAAAAGTGCTTGTATTAATATATATTTTCATCAAATCCTGGTAAAAATGTCTGTTTAATCACTTGAAGTCTCCATTTTTAACTTCTCATTTATGGCATAAAGATTTGAGGAGTTTTGAAATATGCATGCTCGATTTTCTTGTTGCTTTAATGTGTATGGCCGTTAGGCTCTGGAAGGCAAGCAGAGTGCACGGGAACTGTGTTTTCTCCCTTTGTACACATTCAAGGATCCCTCCCTTCAGACACCATTTAGACCACAGGAGGCTTAAAAGCTTTTGTGTTTTCTAAAATGTTGTTCACTACTCAATTTCTTAAAAGTTAGAATTCAAAATAAAAGTTATTTCCATTCACCACACAATATTTTCCTTCCAGTGTTCCTGGAATACAGTAGAATGTTTTAGAATATAGTGCCAGTATTTCAGATGAAAACTAAAAAACAGGTTGGATTTACAAGTGAATTTATAGAGTAATTGGGGCATTGATAATAATTAAATTTTAAGGTATGTGAAGAAAGCAACTTGCTGGTTTGCAGATCACTTTAGTCAGAAGAATGTTGTTTGAAGCTCTTGAAATTGTGTCAAGTGGATAATTTAGTGGTGTTACCCTTATTTTTCAGGGAGGGTTCAAGACGGTTGTAGAACTTGCTCAAACTTAAAGTGAACAGGCTAGAATTCCAATCCAGGTCTTCTGACACAGTGTCCAGCTCTGTCTCTGCCATTGTTCCTCAGGGCTAACAGTTACTAGTGATGTTTTTTCCCCTTCTTCTTGTTTTCTTACTTAACTGGCTAATTTAGCAGTGCTTCAAGAATTGATTAAAATATGATGAGAATAAAATCTGGAAGTTTAACATATACTTAAGCTTTCCACAACTACCATATCCTTTGCACATAATAAATGCAGATTTCCTCTCTAGGATTTTTCCAGAAGTATATTGAAAAGATGTTTTCTGATAATAGTTTTAATTCAGTCTGAAAATAATTTCTTATATCACATTATGAGAGTCATAGTTCTGGCATGTACATTGATAAATATCTTATTTTTAAATCTTGACAACATGAATATCTGGTGTCTTCACTGTATCTAGTCTCTAACCCCCAATTCTTCTTCATTTATAAAGAGGAGATTGTAATAACTACAATAAGGAATAAATGCAATAATACATACACATATAATCACAATTCTTGACAAATAATAAATGCTGAGTAAGTCATACTTTTAAAGGCCTATTGACTACAGCAGGAAATGATGCCAGCTAACACAAGAGTCAAGATCTAATAAACACCATTTTGTGCTCACGCTCGGTTACACCCACCTCTTCTCAACCCTTTGGATTGTAGTCCACAGTCCGCTATGTCCGTGGGATTTCCCAGGCAAGAATATTGGAATGGGTTGCCATTTCCTCCTCAAAGGGATCTTCCAGGGATCAAATCTGCACCTCCTCCATCTCGTGCATTGCATCAGCCATCGGGGAAGCCTTTATTGGATGATTCAAATAGATGATTTATTTAATCTTCAGTGCACACTGTTTTGTATCTGATTTCCCATTTCTTTTTAAAACCTCTATTCAAATCAACTTACCAAATGTAAATTGAAAGTCAAACTCTATGTGAATTGCACACAATTTTTTGCTATATGAACCAAACTGGCTCAGAGGTTAAAGTGTCTGCCTGCAGTGTGGGAGACCAGGGTTCAATCCCTGGGTTGGGAAGATCCCCTGGAGATGGAAGTGGCAACCCACTGCAGTATTCTTGCCTGGAGAATCCCATGGAGCGAGGAGCCTGGTAGGCTACAGTCCACGGGGTTGCAAAGAGTTGGACATGACTGAGCTACTTCACTTTCACTTTCACCAAAAAGCTTATATTATGGGAATTAGTATCAATATATTATATATGAAAAGGATGTTCTTTCATACACTGTTAATCTATTGTCAAATTATTTTTATGGGTATTATGTCTTAAAATGATACACATTAGTGTAATGGCACTTGAAAATCAGTAACATGAATCTTCTGGTAAACTGACATTTAATTTCTTTGTACTTTCTTAGTTTTTACCTACATTAAATAATTCATATTAATAAAATGAATATTCTTTTAAAAATAAATTTCCACATCTAATTGCATATTCTACAACATTCTTGAAAATTTTTAATTTTCTAGCTCAAAATGCTATTCATTCTTGTCTAATTACCTTTGGCTAATTAAATGTGATCTTCTTAATTCTTTGATCACTGATTATATACACTGCAACTTGAGATAACTTGTTACATTTTTGCTCAATAAGTTAAAAAGCAAAGGTGACTGTTTTAATGAAGGATCAGGATCTTTCTGTATACTCATTTCTTGTCTATCAAGAAAGTGAAATTATGTATACCTTTCTAATTACCTTTTTTTGTAGCTGTGCTAACATGTTTCCTGTTTACTAGTCAGAAGATAACACTTAAAACCACTAAAAAAATTATTCTACAAATCCAACTTTGAGAGGAAAATGTGGTCCTTTTTCTTTCAGTGTTTTCAATCATTTCTTCTCTTTCAAATAACCTGAACTTATGAATGATTGTATCTTCTGAGCTGAACTTGCTCAGATACACCTTTCTGCCCACATCTCTCTAATGTTGAAGATGTCTGTAGTAGAAATTCCCTAAAATTTGTTGGTTCTTAGAGGATTTCTTTTCCCTAGAGTCTGATCTAGCATAACTTCTTAAACTTCTTAATGTCACCTATGTCTCAACACCTAAGATCGAACTCTTCTATGAACTGATTTGTATATTTAATAGAGAGGTTATAGAGCAAAAGCAACTTGTATATCCATTGGACTGCCTCTACGAACCTGAGAGAAGGAAAGCTCATATTTTTTTAATGAAGCATAGGTGATTTAAACCTATTGATGAATATAGGTGGCAATTTTTGTACAGCAAAGTGATTCAGTAATACATGTACATATATAGCCTTTTGCATATTATTTTCCATTATGGTTTATTACAGATATTGAATATAGTTCCCTATGTCATATTTCTCTTTATATAGCACAGTCCTATCTTTTAACCAGAATCTCCAGAACATTCTTGTTCATAATTTATTAACCATATGGGCTGCTATGTTATTACTGTTTCTTTTTCTAAATCATAGTAGCTCAAATTAATCTTTTGGATTTTGGTGTCTTTTAAAATGAGAAAATTTTTTCTCATTAATTCCATTACATTTCTCACCATTTCATAAATACCTCATAATTCCTTTAAAATAAATGTGTAATGGAGGAGACCCATGCATTCCCATATAATTCAAATGCATGTTTTCCACTGCATTTAACATGGGGTCTTTTTTACTGATTGTAGCTCAGTCAGTAAAGACTCTGCCTGCAATGCAGGAGACCCAGGTTCGATTCCTGGGTTGGGAAGATCCCCTGGAGAAAGAAATGGTCACCGCCTCCAGTTATTCTTGCCTGGAAAATCCCATGGACAGAGGTGCCTGGAAGGCTATAGTGCATGGGGTCACAAGAGTCAGACACGACTTAGCGACTAAACCACCAACCACCACAGTTATATCTGTAGCCCCCCTGGATGGCCAAGGATTATTCAAGACTGCTAGGACTGAGATTTCTTCATCTGTAGCACTGGCTGCTTTTTTTCATTCTTGTTATTTCAGTCTTTTCTTGTTGCACTGCTCCATCTGCCTCCCAGAGTGTGCTCTCTGACTTCCAGGGTTCTCAGCTTGTTGCTTCAATTAACTTTTCAATGAAACCCCGGGCAGCCTCCATTGTTTCCTGCTGATGCGCCCCCTGTTCCTGCTGCTTTGAGTCGCTGGGCTTGGCTCCCTTCCCCCAGCCCCTGTTTATCAGGAGTCAGCTGGCTGAGCTGTTGTCTGGAGTGCTGTGGATTTCCTGCTGGTTTTGGCACTAATTCCCTACTGATCTTTTGTTACACTTTTATCTCATTTTCTACTGAGCTCTGTCTTCCGGATTCTACCATTATTTTCTAAGACCCATTGCTAAGAGAGCCGGTTTCCCCAAAATACTTAATCTAGAAGCAGTTGAGTAACTATCTTTTTTAGAATTGACCAAGAGTGAAGCCTACTGGGAAAAAATATCTGACAAGATGTTTGTATAAATATGTACTATACCTTGTTGCTGCGATGTTAGTGTTTCAGTCCAACAGTTTCCCCTAGTGACTAGTTAAGCAACTGTCTCTTTTCACAGACTTTACTTTTGATACCCTGATGGTAGTTACCTTAAAGAGAATTGGTATTACTCACCAAGTACATTTTCAAAATAACTGTCCTGGTGTTTCCTTATCTGATCTAGTAATTTTCTCTGTCATTATGATTTGAGTACTATAAGGCTCTATTCTAAAGAGTAGTGTCCACTTTCTAGATCTAAGGTAAATTTTTTGTACTGATTTTTTCCATGTGATTGTCACCTAAGAATTGGGAGGGATTCATGTAAAGATGGGCTCAATAAAGGACAGAAATGATATGGACCATACAGAAGCAGAAGATATTAAGAAGAGGTGGCAAGAATACACAGAAGAACTGTACAAAAAAGATCTTCACGACCCAGATAATCATGATGGTATGATCACTCATCTAGAGCAAGACATCCTGGAATATGAAGTCAAGTGGGCCTTAGGAAGCATCACTACAAACAAAGCTAGTGGAGGTGATGGAATTCCAGTTGAGCTATTTCAAATCCTAAAATATGATGCTGTAAAAGTGCTACACTCAATGCGCCAGCAAATTTGGAAAATGCAGCAGTGGCCGCAGAATTGGAAAAGGTTAGTTTTAATTCCAATCCCAGAGAAAGGCAATGTAAAAGAATGCTCAAACTACCGCAGGATTGTACTCATCTCCCACGCTAGTAAAGTAATGCTCAAAATTCTCCAAGCCAGGCTTCAGCAATACGTGAACCATGAACTTCCAGATGTTCAAGCTGGTTTTAGAAAAGGCAGAGGAACCAGAGATCAAATTGCCAACATCTGCTGGATCATCAAAAAAGCAAGAGAGTTCCAGAAAAACATCTATTTCTGCTTTATTGACTGTGCCAAAGCCTTTAACTGTGTGGATTACAATAAACTGTGGAAAATTCTGAAAGAAATAGGATTACTAGACCACCTAACCTGCCTCCTGAGAAGTCTGTGTGCAAGTCAGGAAGCAACAGTTAGAACTGGACAGGGAACAACAGACTGGTTCCAAATCGGGAAAAGAGTATGTAGAAGCTGTATATTGTCACCCTGCTTATTTAGCTTATATGCAGAATACATAGAAATCATACATAGAATACATAGAATCATGAGAAATGCTGAGCTGGAGGAAGCATAAGCTGGAATCAGATTGCCGGGAGAAATTATCAATAACCTCAGATATGCAGATGACACCACTCTTATGACAGAAAGTGAAGAACTAAAGAGCCACTTGACGAAAGTGAAAGAGGAGAGTGAAAAAGTTGGCTTAAAGCTCAACACTCAGAAAACTAAGATCATGGCATCCAGTCCCATCACTTCATGGCAAATAGATGGGGAAACAGTGTCTGACTTTATTTTGGGGGGCTCCAAAATCACTGCAGATGGTGACTGCAGCAATGAAATTAAAAGACGCTTATTCCTTAGAAGGAAAGTTATGACCAACCTAGACAGCATATTAAGAAGCAGAGACATTCCTTTGCCAACAAAGGTCCATCTAGTCAAGGCTATGGTTTTTCCAGTAGTCATGTATGGATGTGAGAGTTGGACTATAAAGAAAGCTGGGCACCAGGGAACTGATGCTTTTGAACTGTGGTATTGGAAAAGACTCTTGAGAGTCCGTTGGGGAGCAAGGAGATCCAACCAGTCCATCCTAAAGGAATTTAGTCCTGAATATTCATTGTAAGGAATGATGTTGAACTTGAAATGCCAATACTTTGGCCACCTGATGTGAAGAACTGACTCACTGGAAAAGCCCCTGATGCTTGGAAAGATTGAAGGCAGGAGGAGAAGGGGGTGACAGGGGATGAGATGGTTGGATGGCATCACCAACTCAATGGACAGGAGTTTGAGTAAGCTCCCTGATGGACAGGGAGGCCTAGCGTGCTACAGTCCATGGGGTCGCCAAGAGTCGGACATGACTGAGCGACTGAACTGAACTGAACCTCCAGCACTCAAACTTCTTATATGTCAGTATTAAATTTCATATTAACTCTTAATGTGATTTCCTGGTACTTCCATGAAACTTACAAAATCTGAAATCTTCCTAAGGGAAAGAAACTCTTCTGTCTTGTAAGACAATAATTTCTTCAAAAAAAAAAAAAACATAAGTAGTCTACCTTAAACTTGATAAATGTACTTGTACTGTCTAACTTGTGGCCCCAAATGTACTGATGTTTTAATAACTTGTGTTAGGTATAGCCAATGTGAAACAAGGGAATGTAAGTGTACTAGTTGAAGCTGTGAAGAATCCAAGTATAATAGAAATAACATGAGTTTTAGAAGTAGGTGTTTTTGTGTTTGGTGGTTTGTGTGCTTATTCATGTCTGACTCTTTGGAACCCCATGGACCTACCAGGCTCTCCTGTCCATTTTCAGGCAAGAATCCTGGAGCAGGTTGCTATTTTCTTCTCCAGTACTTCCTCAAATCATCCTTAAAAAATCCTTCCAAGAAACACAAATAACATTTTTATCCCACATAAAAGATTTTTTTAAAAGCAATGTATCAGACATGTCTTAGCTATATAATCTCAATTAAATTTGTAATAATTGTGGTTTGAAGCACATCAATGATTTTCACAGGGTTCTGTTTTAATAGCAGAATTTTGAAAAAATAATCTTCATGTCTTTGTCTTACAATAAGAATAGTCAGAGCTACTCTGATTCGGGTGAAGGTGGGGGACACAGAGTTCTGAGGGGTGTTTCTTCAAGTCCTCCCACAAGGTTGCTCTGAGAAACTTTTCCACTTTTCCAAGCTTCTGTAGAGCAGTTTCAAAGCCTCTGGACTAGATACTGTCCCACTGTATGAATCTTTAGACCCAGCACATTATGTTCCTGTGTATGCTTTGTCACTATGCTTCCCATGCGCTTCCCTCCTTAAGACCAAGATCCATCATGTGACTTTAGACCTCTCCCTGCTTCCTCTCTGAAACAGAGTAATGACAGAGGCTCAGAGCTATTCCTGCTTCACATCGTCCCCACTCCTACCTCCTCCTAAGCCCTCAGTCTCGTCACCACCAGGAGCCTTTATTATCCCACAAAAGATGCCATCAAGTGCTCGGCTCTGTCAAAATCAGTCACGAAAATGCCCTACACCCACCCAAGTCTCATCACCTTTCCACTGTGCCCTCTGGAGTTCTTCTCCAGGTGACTTGCCCATGTCTCTCTTCTTTGAATAGTCATATAAAATTCTAAACCTACAATTATACATTTTGACAAGTCCCATGCAACAAAACAGGAATCTCTCTTTTCTTTAAGATTATGGCATCTTGGCTCAAGTGACTCTGAATCTGCTTGGCAGACCTTCTTTATTTTCCTTGTGTTTGTTACTCTCATTCTTCTGAATATTCTATCCCTTCTTCTTTCTACATCCATCTCTAACATGCCCTCACCCATCTACACATCCACTGATGTTGGTTCTGTGTGAGAGAAGAACTTGCCCATCTTTCCATCAGCACATACCTATCTACTTCATTTTCTTCCCGCCTCTAGTTCTACAGATGAGCCTCACCTTCCTTTATCCATTAGATCTCAGTTCTACTTCGATCCACAGATTCTTCTATCTAGGTATTTCCCTTGTATAGTGTTACTTCAATTCTTCATTCCACTGATTCATTCCCACCAACTTGGAAAACTAATGAAATCTCCTATTTTAAATAAACTTTTCTTTGGTCCCATGTCCCTTTCTGAATATTGCTTCATTTCTTTGCTGCCAGATGACATGGGAACTGGTTTTAAATTTTGTCTATACTCTGTGTCACTCCTTTAAAGCAGCTCTTACAATCACTCCATCAAAATTGCTAGTGTTATGTGAGGTCACTAATGACTTCAGCTTTCTTTAATTGCATGGATGATTTTCTCCCCTTATCTCATATGCCATTTTGCTCACTTCCCCTCCCCCTTTGAAGCAGGTTTTTTCTCTTTTGGTTTCTGGTATTCCATTGCCCTCTTTTCCTCTCTTCCCTCGCAGGTTGTTTTCAGTTTTCTTTGCTAGTTTCTTCTTATCCTCCTACCTTCTGAACATGAAGTATTTTCCTTGTAACTCTTGTTCATTGCCACCTAAAGGAATTCCTGTGTGAGCTCATTCAACTTTTTGCCTTTGAATACTATCTTCCAAACTTCTATCTCCAAATTGCTCTGTCCCCTGAACCCTAGACTAATTTACCCAGTTGTACTTGGATTTTTAGTAGACAACTAGAAGGTTGTATATAAACCAAACTCCTGTCTTCACCAGATCCACACCAATCTTCCTCCATCTTCATAAATGGCAACTTTATAGTTGGGCAAAAATTCTTGAAGTCAGTCTTGGCTCATCTTTCTCTAGTATCCCATATCTAGTGAAGTGAAATTTGCTCCGTCATGTCCAACTCTTTGCGACCCCCTGGACTTTACAGTCTATGGAATTCTTTAGGCCAGAATACTGGAGTGGGTAGCCTTTCCCTTCTCCAAGAGATCTTTCCAACCCAGGGACTGAACCCAGGTCTCCCTCATTGCAGGTGTACCATCTGGATTCATTACCAGGTGAGCTGTTGGGGCCAGCGCAGCAGGTAGGGATCAAAAGTGGTCAACACATAGTTTGGAAAAAGGAAACTAGAGACAGAATTAAAGTTTTAAAATGGGACTGGGGGACTTAAGACCTCTAGGATCAAGAGTCCTGTTCCTTGGAGCCACATCACTTTTATGTAGGGTCTTGGCATGCAGAAAGGATCTGTTGTGCTGTGATAAAATCAGCCTCCTGTGTCCCCGGTCATGTCTCTCATTTTATTGATTACTTTGAACTATCTTTGTTACTTTCTTGTACAAAGGGTGCCACCAAGTTGAAGCCATAAACCCACATACACTTTGGGAAAGTATCTGGTATGTGCACAAGCAGCCATTCTGAACTTGTGCCAACCTTGTGTTCCAAGGTCCACACTATGTTTTTCCTTAGCTCAGCAGGGCATGATGACCACAACTAATCAACCCAGTGTGCTTTTGTTTAGATTATGCTGCATTGCTATAGTTTGCTTTATTCTTTCCTCATGGTGTTATGGCTTACCTAGAGCGGCAGGCAGCTGATTATTAATCCCTACACTAAACCACCAGGGAAGCCCAAGAATCCTGGAGTGGGTAGCCTGTCCCTTCTCCAGGGGAACTTCCAGACCCAGGAGTTGAACCAGGGTCTCCTGCATTGCAGGCAGACTCTTTACCAACTGAGCTATCAGGGAAGCCCTATCCCATATCTAATCCACCCACATATCATGTTCACTTTGAATTCACTCGGTATTCAGAATCCCATCACATTTCCACATCCAACAAAAAAATCTTGTGGTCAACCCACCACTCAAATTGTACCTGGGCTATTTCAGTGTTTTCCTTGAACTAATCTGCTTCCACTATGCTACCATAGGGTGTGTGTTTAGCTCACCAATCAGTGATTCTGATAACATTTGAGTTAGGAATTGATACACATCTAGTTAAAAAAAAGGCCTTGAATGGCTTCCCATTTTACTAACAACAAAAATTAAAATTATTAGAATGAGCAGCTATTATGGTGCTCATCTAATTTATCATCCCCAAATGAAGACCATCACTATACTGAAAGGGAGCACTTTGAACAATCAGTCCCAGACAACATGCATCAACAGACACAATCCCAGACAAAGCAGAAGTGTTCTCCCCCTACCCTCCCACCTGGAAGCCCCTCCACAATCTACCCCTGCCCCTTGCAATGAACTTGACTTCATCACCTGCCCCCTCCCTTGCAAATATCTCTCACTACATGCTTCTTTTCTTGCAAATCCTAAAAGCTGTCCAATTTTCTCCTGCATCAAGGTTCTTTGCCCTTGCAGATGTTTTTGCTTGTAATACCTACCCTTCCTTCTCCTATCCTCAGGAATCACTCCGTACTTTTCCTTTGTTTCTGCTCGAGTGTCGCCTGACCAGAGAGGCCTTCGTGGAGATTTCAGCAAAGAGCACCTTTATCTCACACCTGTTATTTTGCTGTTCTTCTATCATCTTCTTCTTCCCCATACAGTTTATCAGCATCTGATACTTTCAGTGGATATGTTCACTATTGCCTTCCTTGTCCACTAGAATACAAGTTAGGAAAGTACAGAAGCTTTATCTGCTCTCCCAGTATATTGATAGTAGGATATGTTCTGAAACAAAGAAGTTGCTCAATTAAAATTGATTAACTAATGAATAAAAATATTTGGTTTACAATAAATTGTTTCTGATCTCCTAGCTTATCTGGCATTGATTAGACACTGAAAAGTCAACTTATATGCGCTAATACACATAATTCTTTCATGCACAGAAAGCCAATAAAATTTTATAATGTAGAAGATTTTCTCGTTCCCTTTTTTGACTGATATGTATCTATACACAAATCTTATGTGTGTATCTACAGTTATCTTAATGTTTATATACAGATATGCACACTTATTCTTTAAAATATGTTCTTTATATTAGTAATTTTCAAAGTATTAAGTTTGTATTTTACATTTATAATTATATTGCACACTTTGCAAAACACCAAACAAGCATGCTGTCTGTTGCTCTGAGATGTCAAATTATTCTAGATCCACATATACTCATTGATTAATTGATAGAACAAACACATACTACACATTCACATCCAAGTTAAGATTGGTTTTAGTTCAGAAAGATTATTTCATGAATATTAATTAGAGTAAGAAAATAGAAGTCTCTATTGATTGAAGGAAACAAAATGTCTAATTTCAAACTTATATAGAACCTTTTTAACTTCATTTCTCTACTCATGGCCTCAAAACACTATTTATGTGAGCCCATTGAGGAAACCTATTTTCATCATCATATATTCTGGAAGATACTTTATCTTGAGTAAAATCAAGAAATCGTTTGTGGTTTCTGTTTTTTCAACATATGACTGCAGCCATGAAATTAAAAGATGCTTACTCCTTGGAAGAAAAGTTATGACCAACCTAGATAGTATATTCAAGAGCAGAGACACTACTTTGCCGACTAAGGTCCGTCTAGTCAAGGCTATGGTTTTTCCTGTGGTCATGTATGGATGTGAGAGTTGGACTGTGAAGAAGGCTGAGTGCCAAAGAATTGATGCTTTTGAACTGTGGTGTTGGAGAAGACTCTTGAGAGTCCCTTGGACTGCAAGGAGATCCAACCAGTCCATCCTAGGGGAGATCAGCCCTGGGTGTTCTTTGAAAGGAATGATACTAAAGCTGAAACTCCAATACTTTGGCCACCTCATGCCAACAGTTGACTCATTGAAAAAGATTCTGATGCTAGGAGGGATTGGGGGCAAGAGGAAAAGGCGACGACAGAGGATGAGATGGCTGGATGGCATCACTGACTCAATGGAGGTGAGTTTGAGTGAACTCTTGGAGTTGATGATGGACAGGAAGGCCTGGTGTGCTGCAATTCATGGGGTTGCAAAGAGTCGGACATGACTGAGTGACTGAATTGAACTGACTGAACTGTGCAGAAAACAATTTAGACAAGAACAACTTCCAAAAAATAGATATTACAGGTGTGTCTGATAGTACCTGTATTAAAGGTATGTGAGATCATGTTAAACTAAAGAAGATCATTACCTATGTCCTCAAATGGACTACGTACTTTGAAAATTTTAATCTCACAAAATAGAATAACAATTATAGACTCTTCCTTTATAGTCATAGCACTTTGGAAAGTTTGGTAGCAATAAATTCAAACTAAACATTTTAATGGTTATGAATACTGCTGTACTGTTAAATGTATAAATTCGTACTGTAAACATCTGGAAAGCAATCATGATCAAATGTAAAATAATTATGATATAAAGTATATAGCAAACACTTAAAATATTTTTTTTATGTGAAATCACTTCTCACCTATTGAAATGTCAGCTATTATACATCTATGTTAAGAGTGAGGCTGAATACAAGTTTGTTTTCAGATATATTAATGTTGGATTTTCCTGGTTCTGCACTTATGCATTATTTGCATAAAATGTTAGATATTTTTGTTTTGCAGAATCTTTTTAATACCCTTTACTTCCCATTGCCTAAGGGCATGTGGTAGCTGCTGTAATTCATAGGCAGCGCTAGGTACCTTTTTAAAATCCTATAGTGCAATCATCTTGTTTGGTCTAGATGTTTTACTTGTTTTTGAGAAGTGTTGCCAGTTGTTCTGAAAGGTCTGTGATTTTACACATGTAGATGCCTGTTAGAGCTAATTCACTCTCACTTCTGGCCTGACTCATTAGGGAAGCGATTTCCTTTGCAGATGTGAGAGGTGACTGCACTCTTTCCATCGCCTACTGTGCCACCTGGAAAGCTTTTCCTCCCAAATAATCAGGGAAAATGCCTGTGAAGAAATTGAATGACAACAGGCCTTCACCATATGCAGGCGAGCCTGTGGAACTTCTATGCATATCAGATATTACCGGAAACAGTTTAGGCAGTTTTAGTCATATTGACATACTGCTTCTCAACTTGAGACACATTGAGCTCTACACTGTTCACTGATATGACACTGAGAGGCAAATTGCATACAGTTTTTGAAAGGTTTGTGATACCTAACTGGTAAACAAGAGTCTGTCCTTATTACCTGAATGTCTAATATCCTTTTAGAAGTGGTGATATCCCAGGGGACAGGTAGTTTGAAGAATACGAACCCCAAGAAGCATGCTCTAAGCCATAAAGCTCTTATCTGTCAATATCATACACGGTAAATGTTTTTAAGAAAGAGCATAATGGTGTGCTATTGTTATTACTGAGACATTGCTCTTCTTTATGTTTGCATTAGGGACTTGTTAAGGTGCAGGGTGTGTTGCCCACTAAATGCATATATGAGAGAAGATTGTCAACTCAGCTGTAAACAGAGGGCAGTCTTCCTAGAAAAATCTCTGAATTGGGCTTTATAAAAACAGCAGAAAGGCTTCTCAGTTCTTACTTTCTCTGATCATTATTTAAGGATTTGAGAGCAAATATAATATAAATGTGATTTTTGGAAAAATCTTGAAAGGCTTACCTTAGCATTTCATTGTTTTTCCTTCTACGTTTATTAAAGACTGAAATATATCAGGCAGTGTGCATAGACAACTGTAGACAATCTGCCCTGCCCAGTGGACTCAAAATATATAAAGCCCATGCTGCAGATTACGCTAGAACATTAAAGTTGGGTTGAAATTTTACGTATGTACACCTGTGGCAGATTCATGTTGATGTATGGCAAAACCAATACAGTATTGCAAAGTAAAATAAAATTAAAAAAAGCTCAATCTCAGGTTCAAATGGAAGAGTCTAATAATACAGTTGTTACAAATTTTCTACATGTACAACTCAAAGAGATTTTGGAATTCAGTTATGGTTGAGGGAGGAAAATAGGCTAGGTCGTCTGTCAACCTGCCTGTGTGAAGATCAGAGTGGGACAGTGTCAGCAGATGCTATGTGAGCCCATTTGTTATTCCTTCCCAATCCCTCACACCTCACGGCCGCCTTGGGCCACTAATGGCCTTGGCCACAGAAACCACCAAATGTGCGCCTGACGTTTCACTGCCAATGAACTGTATGAAACAGCATAGCTACACAGGATCAGTGACTAACCATAGGTGACACTTGTTAATTTGTTTTTAGATAAAGCTCACGTGGGGGTGGGGGGGAGTTGACTATGATGCATTTCAGCAATCAAAACACCAGGATCTGCATAAGACTAAGAAAAGCAAGTTAAAATACAGTAGAACTGCCTAAGAATAATCCTTTCATTTGTTCATGAGCTCTAAATCTCCCAGGTTTAGTACAGAAATCTTGCTCTTCTGGGCCAACTTAAAATGCAACCCCTAAAACATTTCTGAAAAGCCACTTTGAAAAAATACTCTTAAGAACTATCTCAAGAAAAAAAATCACCTTTTGGAAAACAAATTCAGACACAATACATTTTAATAGTCTAATTTTACAACACATATCTTTGAAATAATTGAAATCCTTTCTATAAAACCACGTGTCAAAAAAAAAGTGTGATTACAGCTGATACTGTTGATTAGGTTAGTGTCTTTTGAAAAATTGTGAATCATCAAAAAAAGGAGAAATATGAAATTTAAAGGTATTTGAATGCTAAGAGTCAATGCTAAGATGCTTGATCAGAAAGGAAATGTTTCTTTTTTTCTGTTTGGCCAAAAGTTTCTGGTGTTGAGTAAACTTGTTACAGAAGAAAAAAAAAGTTAAGGATTTTGCTAATTGCTTTTTTTCTTAGAATAGAGGTTATTTTACTATATAGATATTATGAGTTAACTCTTCATTGTGATTTGGCTTATTGAAATATTTCAGTTTTTTTTTTTTTTTTCTGCAGGAAGATTAGGGCTTCCCAGGTAGTTCTAGTAGTAAAGAATCGGCTTGCCAAGGCAAGAGATGAAAGAGACACAGTTTTTATCCCTGGGTTGGGAAGATTCCCCTGGAGGAAGGCATGGCAACCCACCCCAGTATTCTTGCCTGGAAAATTCCATGAACAGAGAAGCCTGGTGGGCTAGAATCCATGAAATTGCAGAGTCTGATATGACCTGTACACACACACACACACACACTCCTTTAAGATGTTACATTGTCAAGAAAGCAAGCAACAATAGATGGAAACAAAGCAAGCTAGGGCAAGATGGGTAAATTAACTTAAAAACACCTACATCCTCCCCTCCACCCACACATCCTCCATTGCCTCTCCCTTCCCCAACGCTCTCTGTTCTAGACTTTGAACGGAGATGCACAGGGGTGGTTAACGCAATCCCAGACCAAAGAAACCCTCTTCTTTCCTGCTGCAAGGGCAGAGGTGGACAGAGGAATCAAAGAGCAAACTAATGTAGCTCCCCACGCCCGCTGAGGTCACTTGAACTTCCAGTCAAGACTCTGGTAACTATAGGCAAGGAGATGAAATTTATATTGAAGCTGACACTGAATCTTTAGACTGGTTTTAATAATTAAAAGTAACAGAAAAGTTGTGGAATCTGCCTAAGAGTTGATGTTAAAAACCAAATTGAGAATCCCCAACCTGTTAAATTTTCACTCCTTAATCAAAATGAAAATTTGATATAAAATTTGAAGGTCTTCTGGAAAAATGGTGTCTATTAATGGAACAGAATTATCACCTACTTGATCTGGAAGGAACTTCAACATCACCAATCCTAGCACTCAATTTTGCAAATGAGGATTTTGAGAAAAGTTGAACAAATGGCCCAGGTTTGTGATCTAAATTCTCAGTTCAGGGCTGTTTGTCCTTTGGACACCTCTGTAACAGGGCTTGAAAAGGGTTGGCAAGACAAATCTGGAAAGATAAAAGTAAGAAAGCAGTAAAGATAAAATCGACCTCACAGCTTGACCTCATGTGTAAACCTTTCCTATAATGGCTCTAACCTTATAGCTCAGATGCGTTCTAAAATGATCAAAGATGAATTTAAACTAAGTAGAGTCTTACTTTACAACATTTCTCCGTAATGCTGTTCAATAAAAGAGCCCTAATTCTTGATATTTTAGTATGAATGACTATATTAATCACATGAATACAGTTCAGAATATCTAAATCAATATTCATAAGCCAAGAAGAATATTTGAGTAATATAGTGTTCTGTTTTTAATAATTAAAACAAACCATAATCTTAACCAGTTATGTGCCAGGTGCTACTAAGTTCTTTAAATAGTTGTGAACTACTTATGAGGGAGTTAATGTCAACACCCCTAATATAGAGACGAGGAAAGGAAGACTTGAAAAAAGTTAAATGCTTCGCTCAAGGTCCCAAATAGGTGAGCAGGGTTCAAACCCAAGCTGTCTTATTCTAGATACTTAAGGCTTGCCTAGTACACTGCCACTTTGGATGAAGGTTTCCTTGAATGTTTTAAGTGATCTGCATGCTAAAATGAGATATTTTCAAAGAAATTTTAGCAGTGAATAACCTTTTAACATGTATATTTTCTGTATTTAATGTTTATAATCTGCTATGCCCATTTCACATTTCTTTTCTTGATCACATGAAGAGAAAATACACTTAATACCATACTGTTTTGAAATGGTGGGAGACTATAAGGAAATCAGTACAAAGTTCTAAGATATTGGGTTCAATGTAAGAAAGAACTATATGCAATGAAAGTACTAAGAGATATTGTGGAATTTAGCAAAAGGAGCGATTCTGTGCCTGAGAAGATTTGGGAGCTGTCTTCCCAGGTGGTGAGAAGGTGGTCAGCCATCTGCACAGCCCAGTTTGGACCACTTTCTGCCTCTCACATGGCTTGTTCTTAATGAATTATTGCAGGGTATTTATTACTAGGAACACAAGCAGTATTTTGACTTGGAGCCATAATGCAAACCCAAATCTGGCACAACATCACTTTAAACTCGGGAAATTACGACTTTAATTAAAGATTTCGCATAAAGCCAGCAAGATAATAAATCTGAAATTGATTCTTCGGTATGGGTTGCATCGCTGTGACCTGAGTGGTCACACCATCTCTCTCAGTGCTGTTAATGGCTTAGCCTCCCCACCGCCTCATCCCTCCCCTGTAACCCTTCCCCTTAATGGTTTTCTTCTTCCCCACCTCTGGTCTCATATTGTTAAGGAACCCAAACCTTAGAATCACTGACATATATATCCATAAGCTGTAGGCAATGATCTCTGAAATCAAGCTAGGAAAATCTATAGACTACTTACACAGATTAAAATGAAAGTGAAGATGAATCACAGATGAAGGTACTTTTTTTTTGTCACATCTTTAAAAAATACAGTATTCATATGATCTAAATTTTTTGGTTAACCTCATTTTAAACCCAAGTGAGGATTTCTTAAAAAGAAAGATAGAGGTATTATTAGCTTTACACTTAAAATTAAATTTGAATTTCTCATTTTATAATAGAGACTGAATTCTCATCTCACTGCGTGCCTTAATTGCACATGGAATCAACTAATGCAGATGTTCTACTAATGGCTGTATACCTGTGCTTTATTTTTATTTCCATTTTCCAGTTTCTAGATCTTTTCCTGTGACTGTAAAGCCCTTTCCATGAAGGCAAAAGGAATAAAATGTAAAGACAGATATAAGCAAATGCACTTGTGCTTGCTGATTTGGGGACACTGTGACTAGAAATTATGTGGAAGAGGTTAATGGCTTCATTTTCTTGCAATAGCATATATTAACATTTGGGGAATAAATGAAAAGGGAAAGAAGCGAAAAAGTCAGAATTACAAAGAAAAGCCTAGTGAGTTTGTCTCTACACCTGAGGCTGCCATTTCTTAAAATACTGAGACTTGGTGCAAGGGAGACCTCAGAACAGTGAGGGTGCTCTTACCGTCCCAATCCAGGCTTCAGGACCCTGCTATGACGGCGTGACTGGAGGGCAGAGGTGGATTTCTTTGCCTCCAAATGGCAATCTTAACTCTTACTCAGGAAAACTTCCCCAAATCATGTTGAAACAGGAAGTCAGATTTTAAACAGACCTCCAGAAATTGAAACGACCTATCTTTTGTGTGCAGGTAACATAGTTTAGGAGTGCATTTTTTTTTTTTTTTTAATGTTGGGGTTATTCAGATAGTATTTTGGAATTCATATCTCTTGTAATATAAGGGCCTTCTGAATTTTTCTTATTACTTTACAGTAATAAGTATGGGTAATAAAGTATAGAGAGACCAAAAAGTAATCAGTATTAGAATAGAAAAATTATCTGATACTCAAGTTAAGAAGAAATTATTAACATATTCTACACTCTGACATTGCCAAAGAACATGTCACTTTGTAGAAAACGCTTGGACACCAAAGTAAATACTAACAACTTAAAATACATTAATTTGAGGCAATTCCTCAGTATAATTGTTTCCTCAAGTTGAAATATTGCAGCTTCATCCAACTATTTGTTTCTTTATGAACTGTTGACTCATGATCCATTTCCTTTCCTTTTAGGTCACTCCATCCTAAGTAACTCATCATTTTTTTTTTTTTTTTCATGTTATGCCGGAAATGTGTCTCATGGTTGCATTACAGGGAAATTAATGTTATAACTATAACTTGATTATTATTTACTTTGATCTCAGATTTAGTGTTGCAATTTGCCTTTGGCAATTTCATGATGCATTTATTTTAAAGTTGACATATTATTTAAAGAAAGCATTTTTGTCTCTTTACATCCCCCTAAGGATATATATTGATGTCTGAGCCATCAGACGGCTATCATGACAGTCCCCCTTTTTGCTTTATACCTGAATAGTGCAAATCATTCATTATGGAGAGTAAGTCTACCAGAGCACTTGGTGTTTATGAAAAAAAAAAAAGTTGTCTCTACTTTACCGTCTCTGTCTTAGATTTTAATTTTTTGGTTTTTTTTTTTTTTTTTTTAAATCCTGGCCACAAGGTGAAATACATAGCTGATATTCTTCCGTGATAATTGCTTTCATGTGTTTAGTACACTGTATTGTATTTAATATGCTGAACGAATACAAATACTTCAGTTACATTTGTGTATTTAGCTGTCAAGTCATTTTTAAATGAATTTTGAATATTGGAAATTGAGAGATCATTTAATCAGCAATCTAACTCATATTTTGATCGTCATGTTGTGTATATTAGTAGGGTTTGGGAGAACCAGGAAATCAGAGTAGTTAATGAACATTACTTTTATATTGACTTTAAAATTCTCTGATGAATTCCTTCATTGTGAAGCTAAAAGGCAGTAGCATTTAAGAATTTAAGATCCCATAAGAAACTGTCAAAGAATGAACTGACTGGTCTCTAATTGAAAACATAAAGGTTAAATTTACCTCATCCAATCAGGGAGACACACACTCCATCACGCCAGTGTTCTGTCCATTTAGAAAATGGGAGAATAATTCTCTCTCCAATTGACAAAGGAGATGACAGTTCAGTTTTCTTTGTCAACATCTTGGTACTTAGCCTTTATATATACTCGTAATGTCCTGAGGTACATTATCTACTACTCATATGCTAGGTTCAAAATCTATCATAGGACATTTGTATCAGTCAGAAATGTGTTCACTTGCAAGTAATAGGAGGAAAAACTGTCTTAAACACTAGAAACCTCATTTTTCCACCGAATTTTGTAGGAACCCTATAAATAGCATTGTCTGAGCTTCTTGGGCTATCATATGGATCAAAGCTCTTGCTAGTAGCCATCATTAACCACTAGCTGATCATTTCTGTATTTGTTGCCTTATGATCGCAACGTGGCTGCAGGGATCACTATCAAATTCACAAGCACAAAGGAATAGAAGGCAAGGGCAGTTACTAAGGGGCAGGCTAGAGGAAGAATCCGCTAGCTGTGCCCAGCACACAACCCCTGTCTCTTTGAACAGAACTCAGTCACATGCTTACTCTAAATATTGGGGTAAGCTGGAAAAATAACTCATGTTTAGCTCTAGAGTATAGGCAGATGAGAGAGAGAGATCAGAATCAAACTGTGAGGGCAGGACTTGGAGTCCCGTTTTAAGAATCCTTTCAGGTAATTCTGTGCACATTGAAGTTTTCAAAAACCCTGATTTATATACCCACTTATAAAATCCTTCTGTTTGCTTATAAATTCACCTCAGCATTATAAAGCATGATGTATAATCAGGAGCTATTTAAGAAAATGCATTTTTCTTTCCAGGGAAAATTTATCACTAATGTCTTGGTAATAGCTAAATTGAATGGTAATATAGAAATAGAAAGGCATATATATCCAATTAATAAAGATGTGTTCAAAGAGCACCTCCCTCTTTCAGGTTGTATTTCCTGGAAGCCCCATCACCCATCCTTGCCCCCCAGCCTCATTAGACAGTGAACTTCCAGGGTCAACAAGCGTGTCTGTTCTGCTGATTACCAAGCACCTGCATACCCTTAACATTTGCAGAAAACATCAACTCTAGAAATCAAATGTGAACAAGACAAGCGTGTGGTTTGTTTGTGTTTGCTTACCCCATGGAGCTTATATTCTAATCAGGGAGATGGGACATAAACAAGGTCAACAAAAAATACCACAGTGGAAGTACTAATTGGTTGTCCTGAAATAGAGTCCAACAGGCTTTAGATGGGTGCTTAGAGAAGGTCCCCAAGGAATTGACATTTCCTAAGAATTGGAATTTGAGAAACAGCCTGAAGATCTGGGGAGAGAGCTTTCCTAGCAGGACAGCAAAGAAAGAGGCAGAGGCCCTGAGTTGCAAGAAGAGTTGGTGTCACTGGAGGGCCTGTTGGTGTGTCTGCTTAATTAGTGAGAGTGAGATGGGCAGGAGGTGCAGTTGGAGAGGCAGTCAAGGGTCGCGGAGCATTCTGTGCTGCGGCAATGGACTCAATGGAAAAAATAAACAGTCTGTTTCAGCATCAAGTGAAAGTGAGAGAAGGTAAGGCACTCTTCCAATTTTGGTTGTTCTTGAAGAGCAATTAAGAATGAAGTGAGGAAATCTAACTAATAGGTGCAGAGTTTTCTACACTGAAGAAGGCAGTTTAGGGTCAGGTTTCACATTAGAATTCTTCGGGTGTCTAGTTATTGGTCCGTATATATCTGACTGAAAGCTCAGTTCTACTCAGCTCCTTGGCTTTTCTTAGAACATCAGAACAGTTTCAGTATTTTGTGCATAAAAGCTCAAAATGCCAGCTTTTATCACCTGTCTCGAGATTGAGTACTGGACACTGCAGAGAAGTAGGGTAAACCTGCTTGAAAAGCACCTAGAAGATTGTGAGGTCAAACATACTGTCAGGTAGAGATGCTATTCCCTTTCTGCACACAGACTTTGGAAATGCCATGTATGCTCATGATTAGAAGCTGAGTGCCTAGTAGTTGGGCTTCCCTGCTAGCTCAGATGGTAAAGAATCTGCCTGCAATGCCGGAAACTCAGGTTTGATTCCTGGCTCAGAAAGATCCCCTGGAGAAAGAGAATGGCTATCCACTCCAGCATTCTGCCTGGAGAATTCCATGGACAGAGGAGCCTGGTGGACACAGTCCATGAGGTCACAAAGAGTCACACACAACTGAGTGACTAATACTTGGTGCTTCCATAATGGCTCAGACAGGAAAGAATCTGTCTGTAATGTGGGAGACCCAGGTTTGATCCTGGCCTATTAGTTAAAGACAGGCAGAGCCTAAACGTAGAACATTTTGGTCAGTGACACCTTTATCCTTAACTGAGTTAATACTCATGAATCTAAAGGTTGAAATTCTGTCTTAAAGTTGAAAGGGAGGAAAAGAACAGTTTTCCACCTTACTTACATAGTGACTTCATAATATTAAAATCCCAGTAAAAAGGTCCCAGTTTTGAGCAACTAATCTCTTGGAGCACTCACACAAATAAAACCAGCGTGGTTTACTTGTCTGTAAATGTTTGGTTCTTTCAGTGTTTTGCTTACAAAATTTCTTGTAAGTTTGTGATTTCATCCAAAATCACAACTTGTCAGTTATGAGCAACGTGAGGTCTGCACTTACTGTGGTAAAGACCCCATGTTTTTCTGTTGGTATATATATTAAATTATAAAAGTAAAAAATAACATTTGCACGCCAGCTCTATATTGCTAACTCCTTTTTAGAAAATTTGTATTTCTATATATGAAAAGAGTGATCTGTTGTAGAGAGCATCACACGTTTAATCTCTGGTCTGCTTAATAAAGAAACTTTCCCTCTCCAGTAATATTTTGAAGATTCTTTTATTATGAGAAAATAATACTTGAGCACATTCATTTTACACTTTGCAAAGTATTAGAGTTGTAATGTCACCTAGGGAGTATTACTGTTTTCAGGCTAAGTTTTAAACAACTCAAGTTTTGAGGATTCTGGTCATTTTTCTGAGGTCACTTTTTTCAGTGAGATGAAATCAAAATTAATATGGATTTTTATAATTCTGCTACTTAGTATTTTTGTATCTAAATCTTTAGAGACTTTCAAAGAAGAGTAGTGACATATTTGCTGTTAAAGGAAAGCAAAGTCTCATGGCAATTACATGACTTGGTGATATGTTTTTGATGTGCCTTAAAGAGTCAAAATGCTTAGCTTTGTCGATATAGTATGAATCAAACCATGTAAGTTAAAACTTAGTATTTTTGTATCTGAATCTTTAGAGACTTTCAAAGAAGAGTAGTGACATATTTGCTGTTAAAGGAAAGCAAAGTCTCATGGCAATTACATGACTTGGTGATATGTTTTTGATGTGCCTTAAAGAGTCAAAATGCTTAGCTTTGTCGATATAGTATGAATCAAACCATGTAAGTTAAATGGTGTTTGATTTTAAAACCCCAATAAAATGAGCATTTATTTTAATTTTTAAAGAATCTACATTGTTTGAATGATAAATAAGAGTAAATATACCTCGGGTTTTACCAGACATTTGACTCTTATAGTAATTGTCCAAATACATTAAAATTTGGCATGCTAATTCATTGTAATGACAAACTATAAAGTATAAGCAATCTGATTTGATCAAATAGCAGTATGTTTGAAACAAAATATAAGCCAGCAACTTAAAAAAGCAAGAAGTCAAGCCTGTATTGCCTGAATAGTATTTTTTTTTTTCCTGTAGAGCTCGTTTTAAAATACATTTTTAAACAACTCTGAAAAATCCTATAAATTGTAGAGAAACTAATAATATTAAAAAATCAGGCTTATTGTTAGAGGAAATTGAATGTGTGCTGACAAGATGGTTAGCATATGAACATCCTACACCTACTCTGGCAATATGAGTCAAAGGGGCCTGGCGTGTGTTCAAATACTCTGTAAAAGGTCTTATGATAAATAACAATTAAAATATATTCTAAATGACTAATGATAAGTTCTGTACATAGTTGATTTGCTTTACTCGTCTAATTATTTTCTATTCAATAATTTCATTTTCAGTTACATGGTAAATATTTAACAACAGAGAAAATTAATATTTCAACTTTTAAACACTATGAAAATGGATTAGCTTCAAATTACACGCAGCATTCACTCTCTTATTTATTTTAACCTGATACCAATTTTGTTAATTTCCTTATCTGCTTGCACTATATACTCACTTAACAAAACTAATAAATTAGATGGAGGAAACCAGTGGAAAAGCTGTAAGTACAAGGAAAGTTGGCTTATACAGAAGTTAATATTTGAGCCAAATAGGATTATTACCTCAGGATAGCAATGGCTAAAATCATCCTTTAAACAAAGACAACTTTTCATCTGAAATATTTTATTAACATGACAGTTTCTACCTGCTCATAAACCTCTACTATTTCAAGATCATATTTAAATAACATGCTTAACTTTACATATTGAAAACTTAAAATAGACTTCGTCTTTAAAGAAGGTGCTTCTATGGACACAGTACAACTGAATCTTCTATTCTGGCCACAAATATGCCGCCCATGGGTTGTCATTTTGAAAAGTGGTGAAGCAGGTCACAAATGGCACAGTGGAGGTGCCCAGTTGAGACAATATCCTGCATGTAAATACATAGGCCTTGGGATCAGTGATCAAAGTAGAAGTGGGTCTGTTTATCACTTCCAGAGACTCACCTGGGTTAATTGTTCTTCCTGCCCATCCAGCACTGGGCTCTGCAGGTTTTCTGATCTTTATAGAGAACCAGAAACACAGCAAGGGTCCTTAGAGTTTAAGCGGTACTGCTGTTCAGACTCACTGGATCTTCCCCCAAGAGACCAGCAGGCCACAGGGAAGTCACCTTCCTGGCAGGGGCAGTGGTCACTAAGTGTCAGGAGGGCACAGGGATGCTTTTATACTATGTGGTCATGATTGGATGTTTTCACCTTCCTCCCCTCACATAAAGGTGATTTATCCAGCAACTCTTCTTTCTTGCCTAGTTTTGAGAGTAACTGGACAAATGCCCACGGCCCGAGAGTAGCATGGTTACTGGTGGTTAGAGCTCTTATGAATGGACGTCTGGAACACAGCATCGTTTTACTCACCCAGATGAAATAAAAGCTGAATGTGAGAAGCTCTAGAAAGTATGGTACAGAAGGAAATGATGTCAGCTATGACCTAGAGGTGACCCCTCGGGAGGGAGCTTCAGCTGATGGTGTAATTGCCCCTTGTTATTTTCAGGACTTTAGTTTACCTTTCAGTTGCTCCCTTGACAAGAGTCAGGGAAATTTCCAATTCTGTAAATTCATGGTAATTTTTCGTACTCGAACACCAAGTATTTTTTGCTGTGTTTCACGTGTTGGATTGTTGATCTACAAGGTCTTGATTCGTGCAACTAAGGTTCTGCAGGACATACAGTAAGACAAGGAAGTCCAATACAACAAAACTCAAGAGTTAGCCATTCATCTATGTCAAACTTCCCTTCTTAACACCTGCATATACTGTGGTCACCCCTCCCTTCACTTGGTGGTCCACTTCCTTAGTATTTCCTGAATGAGGAATGTTCAGTACCTAAGGTCTTCTTATTGATTCTTTTTGTTTCATATCTGTCAATCTCCAAATCATTCAGAAAAAAAATGATCTCCTGGATACTATAGTAACTTTCTTAGGTTAAGCTCAGACTATTTATGTGACCATCAGGGATCATCAACCTTGTTCAGCTGCTAGGTTGTGTCCTATTCTCTGAGACCCAATGAACTGAAGTGCACCAGGCTTCCCTGTCCTTCACTATCTCCCTGAGTTTACTCACACTCCATGTCCATTGACTCAGTGCTGCCATCTAGCCATCTCATCCACTGTCACCTTCTTTTCCTCTTGCCCTCTATCTTTCCCACAATCAAAGTCTTTTCCAATAAGCCAGCTTTTCACATTAGGTGGCCAGAGTAATAGAGCTTCAGCTTTAACATCAGTCCTTCCAGTGAATATTCAGGGTTGATTTCCTTTAAGATGGACTGGTTTGATGATCTTGCAGTCCAAGGGACTCTCAAGAGTCTTCTCCAACACCACCATTTGAAAGCATCAATTCTTTAGCACTCAGCCTTCTTTATGGTCCAACTCTCACATCTATACATGACTACTGGAAAAACCATGCCTTTGACTATAGGGACCTTTGTTGGCAAAGTGATGTCTCTGCTTTTTAATACACTGTCTAAGCTTCTCATCGTAGCTTTTCTTCCAAGGAACAAGCATCTTTAATTTCATGGCTGTAGTCACCATCTGCCTTGATTTTGGAGTCCAAATTAGCACTCAGCCTTCTTTATGGTCCAACTCTCACATCTATACATGACTACTGGAAAAACCATGCCTTTGACTATAGGGATCTTTGTTGGCAAAGTGATGTCTCTGCTTTTTAATACACTGTCTAAGCTTGTCATCATAGCTTTTCTTCCAAGGAACAAGCATCTTTAATTTCATGGCTGTAGTCACCATCTGCCTTGATTTTGGAGTCCAAGAAAATGACATCTGACAATCAATCAACTCCTAAAAGCCTTTCTTGCCAGGAGATAAGTCCACATACACATCCTCTAAACCAATCCCAGATCTATTCATATTTCCTCATGGGACATTCTTCATTTCACCAGCCTGACAAAAGTGTTCCAAGTGTCCTACTCTGGCTTTTTTGGGGGAAAAGGTAGATTCGAAAGTAGGCTACAACTTAATGACATTTTAGTTTTTCATTTAGATGATTAGCATTAACCAGAGTGCTGAGACAGCTTGTTAGTCATCAATACATAAATGAAATCATCTATATTTTAGTTTTGCTTCAATCTAGCTAGCATAAGCTAAAAATTTACTATTCAAAAGAAAATCCTACTTTTTGTATCATCTTTTTCTCTGATTATATTCATCTTTCTAATAGCAGCATTATATATGCTATTTACTGAGGGCCTACTGATCCATGGGGGCTGTTAGGTAACTTGTTTGTATTAGCCATTCAGTTCTCACAATATTTCTTTAACTAACAATTGCAATTTTTATTTAAGTGTATAAACAGGAGCTCGGAGATTCAGCTTACCAAAGACACCTGGATTGGTAAGTGGTGGAGACTATATACATCTCCCTTTGTCTGAAGCAAAAGTCCATGTTCTTCCTATTCTACAGTGTGCATCTTAACATTAACTAAAATTATCTCAGTGAATTTTATTAAATACTTTAATAAACCTTAAGCTTGAAAAAGCCCCACAAATACTTTATGTTCTTTCCTATGAAATTATCAAAATTACCAAAATGGTATTTATAAACAAATAGGTATGCAGGGTTTATTTGTATTTTTCCCCAACTCAGATCAAATGATGTGTTTTCTAAAACTTTATTTACAAATCAAGATGTTTTCTTCCAGTTAAAATACTTGTCCTATTTTCAGGAAATAGGGCATTCTGGCCTTTGTCAGTAAGGACATTAACATTGGCTCAGTTCACATCTACTTTTACTTAAAATGTTAGGAAAACTCATCTGAAGAAGCAGAAAGTGTTGAGCACGACATTCATTAGAATGCAACTGACATTTTTGCTGAAAATAAAACTTTCTAAAACATAACTCAGCATTTTTCTGATAAGAATACATATAGAGGCTTGAAGCATTTTTATTGTTAGCATGATTCCTCTTATTTTAAACTATTTGTGACTATGTAGGAAGCCCTAGTGATCTAGACAGCCATTAACAAGATTAACAGGTCCTTCAGGGTCTTTAGAACTCAAAGAGGGGTACTGAGGAGAAAGAAAGTTTCATTATTATAACTACTCCCAACATCATTTAGACAGTTCGTTTTCTACAACCAGTGTTACAGTATATGATTTCTCTTGCAATGTCCGATAAGTAGGCTTTTAAGAGGTATAATTACAGCACATTTGCACATTGTGGGATAGATTGAAATGAAAATGACAATATAGTGCTTGGTCCATCTGAGATGCTTTACATCACTTCATTTGCATTCTATAAATATTGTCTCATGAAAAGTGATTTTAGAGCTGGCTACCTTACTTCCTCAGTTTTTACATCTTTAATAGCAGCCAACCCCATATATACACATTAACCTGTCTTAAGAATCAGCTTAAAATATCTTTTCTCGTTTGAGCTAGTGTAACACCGATCAAAATCCAGGCATTTAGAGCATTGAGTTAATATTGAAATTAGGCTAGAGTGCTCACCAAAGCAGTAATTGCAACCTCTCCCTGAAGTGTATGGTATTATATTGATCCCAGATCCATCACCCCAGCCAGTCAACCACTTGACTCTTGACAATGACCGTGGGATATACAGCGGGTAGGAAACATTAGCGTATTAGGGTTTCCCTCTGGTTTCACACTCCATGTTTTCTAATTTGATATGAATGGCTGCTGAAATCTGGAGTAGAGGCTAGAAACAGTGTTTGGGAAGTTCATGATATGGAGAGTTTCTCATGAAATTATTATTATTAGTATTATTATTAGTTTGTGATCATCACCTCGGCTATTACGCTAAATATTTCAAATTCCTTAATCTATACTTAGACCTGTCACATGACTAATATACTTTTACTGGTCTATTTTGTTCCCATTTGGGGAACAACTGAGGGAAATTATATTGAGGAAATATTGGAAATATCTTAAATATAATTGCATATATCATCTGTCTCCGTCTTTCTCTCCAGTTTCTGCCCTTTCCATCTCAGACTAGACAGTGGATCATCCTATGCCCAGTGAATGGCTGGAAGCTTCTACAAAACTGAGTCAGATTTGAGGTATAAACTCTAGGCTAAGGCCTCTGTGTGAGATTCTGAAGCACAGCTAGTCCTTACAGTTCTACTTTTCTACTGTTGCTCATAATAGACAATCACCTGTCTTTTTTGATCAGTGTGGATTTTGTTTAGATTAACTTTATCTTGTGATATTAATTTATTCATCAAGTTTGTGTCTGTGCCTCCATTGGATGATGTTTTGGTATACAAGGAAGAATGACATGGACTTCCCACTCTTAAGGTACTTAAAATCTGATGGGATAGTAAGGGCATTGTACACAGGAAGAGTCTGACATGATTGCCACTGGGGGAAAGAATTGTAGAAAATATTATTAGAGCATAAAAGATAAATTAACTTATCTGGGAATTGGCTTCAAACTCAGAGGACCCTTACTTTATGGACTGGAACCTCATCTGATTAGTTTACTCAGAACTGCACCTGGTGGTGCTCAATTTCCAAGTTGACAAGCACCATGAAAAAGCAAAATTATCAAAAGTACACCCAGGAGGATCAGAGCAATCAGGAATAAGTATCTTAACAGGAAAAAAAAAAAAAAGAAAATTCAATGGGAATGATACTAAGTGGGAATAAGGAGTCATGATTTATAAGATTCTAGATAACTGGTTATTCCCCTACCAGAGCGAGAAGGCAATCACACATTCTCCTGAGGCTAATATTAATGGTCTTAATGTTATATTGCAGTACTGACTTTAAGATTCAACTAAGATTCTTGGCCAGTTTCTTTCAGAGGAGAAAGACTTAAATATAAATTATGCCGAAACTGAAATCATTATTTTTGGCACTTGATGTCATCCAGATGGATAACAGTAAGCAACTCAATTCAATAGGTTAACTAATTTAGTTGTCTAGAGGTAAGCTTGCAGATGATTTATCCTGGCAAACCCACTGGGAAACAGTCTGTACAAGATTTTATGTTCCACAAGAGTCATATTAAAAATCCTCTAATGCTAAAAGCAGGTAACTGACAACTCTACTTCAAATTCTTCTAAGAAATGGCACTTTCTGTCCTTCTTTTCCCCAAAAAGTTATGGTTCAGAGTTGAAGCAATGAATAGGTCCAAAGCTGTTTTGATAAGCACCTCCTTATTCTTGCCTGTGGGACACCTTGTCTATTCCACATTAAAACTTTAGGTGGTTTTGAAATTAAGTGGACTTGAGTTCAAGAACAAGCTTTGATTCTAATTAATAAAAAGAACGTGTACTACCTTTTTAGGCTTACTGATACTCCATTTGTTCATCTGAAAAAGGGGAAACAATATCTCATAGGACTTTTAGGAATTTTAAAGATGCTTGTTCTTTAGAAGAAAATCTATGACTGACAGGCAGTGTATTAAAAAGCAGAGGCATCACTTTGCTGGCAGGGGTCCATACAGTCAAAGCTATGGTTTCTCCAGTAATCATGTATGGAAGTGAGAGTTGGACCAAAAGAAGGTATGAATGTCCAAAAACTGATGCTTTCAAACTGATGCTGGAGAAGAATCTTGAGAGTCCCTTGGACAGCAAGGAGATCAAGCCTGTCAGTCCTAAAGGAGATCAACATGTTCTATTCATTGGAAGGACTGATGCTGAGGTTAAAGCTCCAATATTTTGGCAACCTGCTGTGAGGAGCCAAATTTTTGGAAAAGACCCTGGTGCTGGGAAAGATTGAGGACGAGAGGAGAAAGTGGTGACAGAGGATGAGATGGTTGGATGGCATCATATACTCAATGGACATGAATTTGAGCAAATTCTGGGAGACAGTGAAGGACAGGGAAGCCTGACATGCCGCAGTCCGTGGGGTCATAAAGAGTCAGACACAACTTAGCGACTGAACAATCAACAGCAATAACAAAATGTCACTGTCTTGACCATAATAGGTTCTTGGTTATTTTATAATTCTTCCTTCATTTGCAAAATGGGGTGCTAATCTTATTGAACAGAGCTACATAACCTGTCAAACTTTGTTTTTGATACCATCAAAGTATATAGTTCTTTCTATTAGTCATACATTTTATGAATTAACAACTAACATTGCAGTTACCTACTGTATCACATCTCATTATTTAACTCTTAGTGTATACTACATATTTAATAGTACTATTTCTGCCTCTTACTAGAAATATTAAGATTATCGACTGGGGGAATTTTTACAGAAACAAAGGTCTGTGGCGAGTAATTTGTTATCTAGATGAATATTGGAACACTCTAGTCAATAATGTTCAGGTAACAAAAGATGTATTAATATGTCTAAGATCTATAAGTTGTTAAATAATTTGGATATAAACAGCAATTATAGCTTCCTACGGACTCCTCATTCATTACCGATATTTATGAGATCACCAATACCTTTTAGCTCCCCAAATCTACGGTCCTAGTTTTTAAATATGCTAGCTTATTTTTAATGTGATTATTGTATTTCGAGTACTATGACATGGATTCTTTCTGACTGGAAAGTTAAGTTGAATGAATGAGTCCTTAGAATCTCAAAGTTATTTAATACTTAGTTGTTTAAAGGAGTTTTCTACAGGGTTAGGAGGAAAGTTGCATACACACAAGAAAATGAGTCAAGGAAGAGCTGGAAGCAATTAAAGGGCTGCACATCGTTAGGTACTAAATGAATGTGACCTACATATATTGACAAGCATTTCAGTGGGAAGACCAACAGAGAAGATAGTCATGAAGTGAGTCATGAGGATACATTAATTTTGAATTTAAGAGAGGATTTTTTTGAATGGAAATGATGAGAACAAAGAAACAAATTAAAATGACTCAATGTTAATCAAGGAAGAGTTAATATATTAGTTTGGAGTAAAACCCACTCCTGGTGGCTCAGAGGGTAAAGCATCTGCCTACAATGTGGGAGACCCGGGTTCGATCCCTGGGTCGGGAAGATCCTCTGGAGAAGGAAATGGCAACCCACTCCAGTACTTTTGCCTGGAAAATCCCATGGACGGAGGAGCCTGGTAGGCTACAGTCTATGGGGTCACAAAGATTCGAACATGACCTAGCGACTTCACTTTCACTTTCATAGCATGTCTGCAGAATATCCTTTCCCAAAAGTAAAGAAAGAGTGCTATAAAAGAAATGATTCAGCAAAGGTAATCTTTTATCAAAGAAGACATTTTCAGTTAAAGTCCTCCCTGTAGTAGTAGGAAGCCGACGGAAGTATGGAGTTTCATAATGTCATTCACAGCATCATCATAAATGTAGTTTACAGGCCAGGAATTCATTCTAACGTAAAGGCTTACGTGTAGCACCTCTAAAATGAGGACATTTTATTTGATTAACTGGATCCATGAAAATTCCCTCCAACATGTTGTGTGAATACAATTTTGTGTGTAAGTTTTTGTGTAATTTTATGTGTTCCACATAATTATTCAGGGTGCATGATTTTTTAAAGGTATTGATTGACTTTGTGGCTTCAATTTGAGCTGTTTATTTTGGGTCTTTACCCAAAATTTTGGCTGTTGTAACAGCTAAAGTTTTATGGCTGTTGTAACACCTTTTCATTTTATTAGAAATTGGAAATCTATTTTTAATGACTGAAATTGTCCAATAAGGTTATTTTTGAAAGTTAATTTTTCTAATCCTTGGTATGTGTTATTGGTGTCTCCAGTTTGTGGCATTGCTTGAAATATTGTAAAACAGACTGAAGCATAGCAAGCGCCATGCAATTTTAGTTGAGGAGAAAATATTCGTTAACAACAGTTAAGAAAAGTAATCATTTTTCTTGTATTAGAGAAAAAGCTATAGTGTTCAGCAGTTATTTTCACATATATTTTAATAAGAGGAATATAACCAAAGAAGCGTTTCTAAATAATAGAATGAATGATGAAAAATTACAATGAAGTGACTATTATTGGGACAATGGGTAGTAAATTATAGACTGTGTATTTAAGTTGGATTGTGCAAAGATGTTTTATGTTTTACTTTTAAGAATCTACTTTTTTATAAAATTTAAATCTGAGTTGAATCAGAATTTAAATGATATTAGACTAAATGGATACACAATTTCTCTTTCAGAAAAATAGACACTTTAAATGTATATAGTGATAGATATTAAAAAATTGATTTTGCATATTCATACTGCCATTTAAAACATGGAGATATGAATGTAATGGAAACGGTTCAATTAATAGAATTCCAAAATATTTAAATGCCACTGATATAGGCTCTCCGATGGCACCCCACTCCAGTGTTCTTGCCTGGAACACAGTGGTCTTGCCTGGAACACAGTGTTCTTGCCTGGAGAATCCCAGGGACAGTGGAGCCAGGTGGGCTGTCATCTATGGGTTTGCACAGGGTCGGACACGACTGAAGCAACTTAGCAGCAGCAACCGTAGGTTCACTGTACATAATTAATTCTGTATTTGAAACTGATATTTCCATGTTTATTTTAGGTAATTTTTTTGAGATTGCAATGCTGTTTCCTGAGTGAAACTATATGAATCAGTAATGAACTAAACTTATTTTGATTATAATTATAACTCTGGCTTTAGAACTCTCAAGAAGTGCTGCTCTCTTGAACAAATGATCGGCATCACTTAAGTTGTTGTAAAATATAATAAACTGGGTAAGACCTGGTTATACTCATTCAGCAATAGGTGAGTTCATTAAATCATTTTACCTTAAATGTAGGGCACATAGAATAAAATGAATAAAAATGTCTTCAATGAACAAATGTGGAAAAAATGAAAGTGATAGTCATTTATTTGTGTCCAACTCTTTGAGACCCTATGTATGTAGCCCACCAAGCTCTTCTGTCCATGGGATTTTCTAGGCAAGAATACTGGAGTGGTAGCCATTGCTTTCTCCAGGGGGGTTTTCCTGGAGACCCTGGATTGAACCTGGGTCTCCTGCATTCAAGGCAGATTATTCACCATCTGAGCCATCATACTATTGATTAAAGCTGATAGTTGTGTTCATTATAGCAGTTTCTTCATAGTAGAAAAGATAAAATGAAAAGTTAAAACACCAGTTTTTGTAAATATTTCTCTCAGTGGAATGGGAGATAACACTTTTAATTTACATTGTTCTCCCTGTGTGAAATGCAAAATACGTTCTGTTTTTATTTTCATGATACATTTTTATGACAGAAATTTGTCTCTATAAATTATTTTGGGGTGGATCACAAATATATGCCAATCTGATATGCTTTGTTCTTTTTAGCCTGTTAGGTAGCAGCGCTTCCCAGGTGTCACTAGTGGTAAAGAATCTGCCTGTCAAAGCCAGAGACACAGGTTTGATCCCTGGGTCACAAAGATCCCCTAGAGAAAGAGATGGCAACCTGTTCCAGGATTCTTGCCTGGAAAATTCCGTGGACAGAGGAGCCTGGCAAGCTACAGCCCATGGGGTCACAAAGAGACACAACTGAATACACAGCAGACACGTTGGGTATAAGTAACCTGGAATGCTATTTCTAGGTTTTAGTCACCAGGAACAGATAAATTGACCAAGAAAATCTAGACTGAGCAAATGTCTTGCTGGAGACCAAATGTGGCTTGATGGAAGCAGTGTGCCCTATTTGGATGTCAGTTACCTGGTACTTCATTTTTAGAACTCCCATGGGAGTGATTAAACAGTTCATTCCAAATGAATGACATTTCCATTCTGATGTCAGCTGAAGAGTGGGGAGAAGAGAAGAATATATTAGTGGAGATTCTAAGATTCTGGGGTACTTTTGATTTTCCCTAAAATGCTCTAGAGATGATACCCCTTAATTTTAAGCCTAGTGAAAGTCTCATTTTCCTAGTGCAAGTCACTCAGTCATGTCCGATTCTTTGCAACCCCATGGACTATACAGTCCATGCAGTTCTCCAGGTCAGAATACTGGAGTGGGTAGCCTTGCCCTTCTCCAGGGGATCTCCCCAACCCAGGGATCAAACTCGAGTCTCCTGCATTGCAGGAGACCTGGACTTAATTATCTCCTATGGATGTAAGTCCTTCTGTTGTCCCCACATACTGAAGTCAGGTTAGTGAGGTCTCCCCATGTTATTTGTGAGGAATTTGCTGATCATTCTCCTTAGCATCTTTGAAGTAATAAGTTTTCTGCTAAGTAGTGACCTCGAGTTTAGCATTCATGCAGACGAAGCATATTTGTTATGCCTGGATTATTCTGCCCTTGTGCGTAGAAAAATCATCTCATTAGCACTTAATTGGAACAGTAGAATAGTTATAAACTAGGAAACAAATGCAAAATCATTCAAATATTCCAGATATATTTATTAATAATACTTTCATATCTCTATGTACTCTTCACCTCAGATAATTGCCAGATAAACACAATACAGGATTTTGGATTTACAAGCAGCAACATTAAACAAGGAAATCATAGCACATTTTGGTATAGATTGCTATGAGAAACAAGCACTTTGAGTTATAACCTGTCTTATTTTCAGCCTATGCTATCCATTGTAGCTGAACTTTTCTATATGAAATCATACCTTTAGTTGAATATTTTAATTTTATACATTAAATGTCATAGGTAACAATAATTATCTTACTCTGCCTTCTAGGAATATTGAGGCCATAGTGGCTGCTTTTAGGACTCAGAAAACATCTTCAGTTTTGCTCAGTTGAATGGTCAAGAGAATCTTTTCCAGCTAATCAGGTTGGCAGGTTTTTCTTGTGAGAAAATCTACTATCTTAGGCATCCCTACACTTGCTTGCCCTGGATATGCTATAAATAAAAATGGCATGAGAGAGATTTCAAACTCATCAGATTCGCTCTCATTTTTAAATCTCCTGTTGAGCCAGTTCACTTCAGAGGCAGTCAGCTGCTCATTTTAGGGACGTTTCTGATACTCTGGGTATGTTACCCCAAGACTGGACATGGCTGTGCGTTCACTCCGTGCTGAGGCTTGTCGACCAAAACAAGGTAGCTGTTCTTTTCTTGCTACTAGCTGTGTAGCACAGGCTAGAGGTTGCTGCACTAGACCAAGACTCCCTGGGTGCAGATCTTTTTCTGTCTCTCTGATGGACTTTGCAAGTTATTCAACTTGTCTCTTTCACTTCCATCATCTGAAAGACCATGTCAAGGGAATTAAATGGGTTACTCCAAAAACAGTCTTTTAAATGATTCTCCACACACAGTAAGCCCTCAGTGATTGTTAGGTTATGATTATTACTGCGATAATTCAGCGGGTTTTCTCTGATCACGAAGCATTAAGGCAGTTCTTCTCATTTACCTGGAAGCACTGCCAAAGGTCACTCTCTCTTCTGGTTAATTACAATAGCCATCCCTCCACAGACACAAGGCCAGTGTGATTGAGATCTCTGGAAAAGGCCCCATGAAAAGCAAACCATCTTCCCCACACCAGTTCCAAACAACTTATTGTGTGGCAGATTGAGGCTAAATCATAACTGTTAACAGGAAAATAATAGCCTGTTCCAGGTAAGGAATTGCCTGCTACAACAGGCATACTGCTTCCTTTCTCCGGCAGAAAGGTTGTGAGCAAGGAGGAAAGTAGGGCTCAGAGGAAGTCGTAGAGTTTATTTATCTCAGATTTACCAACCTCCTCTTTCGTCTACCTCTGATGCAGTGGAGTGGTGGGGCAGAGGAAAGTCAGAGTTGTTCTGTTAATCACTCTATCACCTCAGTCAGGGTGGGGGAGAAAGTTCTCCACCTTGACCAGGGTGTATGCAAAGGTAGGAAGGTACCTCATCTGCAGTCATAAAATATCTAGCCCACCTACAGTATTCCCAGAGGCATAGTTTCAATTGGATGGATGCTGATGAAGGCATTATCTACATTTTCTCTATAAAGTTGTAAGCATAGCCAAGCCATAGTTCCCGCAGAAATTGACACAGAAATGTGCCTCTTGTGAGGGCTGTTCATAATGGATGATTCTTAGGGCATGTCTTTGTCCTCTGTGATTTTGAAACACTTTTAATTGTACTCATATTAATTCATTATGTGAAAACAGGTGTCTGTACTGCCTTGTTATCCTGCTATCTTCAGTCTCTTCAGGATGTTCGTGTTCTGTCCCTTCACATTAAGTGTTCTGAACAACACCAGTGTCTTTTCTATCTTTGAAGGTGAAATACTGTTGCATCTTCAATATGGAGTAAGTGTGTATTGGCTGTGAGCCACCTGAAATGAAGCTATAATGCAAACATGAGGTTTAAGGTGCTAGGTTTTAAGTAAACAAGAGATGGGCCGATGTAGTTCTTTCAGTAGTAATTGTCTCTTCCAAATCAATAGTAAGTCAATGACCTTGAAAGGCGGGTTGGTATTTGTACTACTAACATGAATGCTTTTATTTATTTCTTCATAAATGAAGCAATGTCTGCAAAGACAATGGGTCGATCTCACTGCCTAGCTCCAATTGATAATATGGATATTGATTTTGTGAGCCCTCCTTATTGCTCCAGGAATAAGGAATCAATGTCTTCAGTGATTTTTTTTTTTATCATACATAGAAAGCAGATTTGTGTTAAAGAAATTCTCCATCAGCATTCCAAGCTGTAGTAGGCTAGGCAAAATGTATAGATGTGCTATGATATGAAGGTCAAGTAAAGACATGTTGGTGAATTGTGTCATCTTGTTATGATCCTAACCCTACCTTATGAAACTATTAAAATTTGAAATTGTCTTCAGGCATGGTTGGCCAGCTAACTGCAAATATTGATAGTACTACATTAACAAACTTCTTAGCATATAGGCTCTGCATTATGATTGTACATGCATGACTGTGTGCATTTATTGTCTTTATAGAATGGATCCTGCAATTCAGTACCTGTCCCATGCTGCCATTTCCTGAACATATGCCTTAGTTCCTTGATAAGTGGCTCTTTATATTGATGGTATCTTGGAGGAAGATTGAAAGCCAAGCTACTATATGTATCAGCTTATTAGCACAATGGGTAAAATCTACAATTGTTCCCCTGTTTTCCAGGTTCTGGGCAAAGTTCTTTATCATTACTTATCATTTAACCAATATAACTATGATATGCTGGGCATGAGAGTTCTGATATTCAGTAACTGAACAAGCTACATGGAGAAAAAATGACATGGCATTATAAATCTTAAGAATTTTTCCCATATATTTTTTTCCCTGTATATGGAATATTCTTCTCTAGAGAGCCCTTTGGCTTAATTCTTATTAATATCTCGTCTCTGTTTTCCATGAGAACTGCTTCCCTTTCCTACTTAAAACTGTAACTTTCCCTACTCTTAATTGTGTTTAATACCATTTAATATTCTTACATTTAAATTATTTTTTTCCCTCCCCCAGCTTGGATATACTAGAATCTTGTGTGCTGTGCTGATTCACTCAGATGTGTCTGACTCTTTGCAACCCCATGGACTGTAGCCTGCCAGGCTCCTCTGTCCGGGGGATTTCCCAGCCAAGAATACTGGAGTGGGTTGCCGTTCCTTCCTACTCCAGGAAATCTTCCCAACCCAGGGATCAAAATGGCATCTCCTATTTGACAGGCAGGTTCTTTATCACTAATGCCACCTGGGAAGCCCATAATAGGAAATTATTTTTCCATAAAGGAAAATTTGCATTCCTTGAACACTTTTTAGGGACTAGTAGGCCCTTAACATGGAGAAGGAAATGGCAAGCCACTCCAGGATTCTCGCCTGGAGAATTCATGGATAGAGGAGCCTGGCAGGCTATAGTCCATGGGGGTGACAAAAAGTCAGACACAACTGAGCGACTGTCACTCACTCACTCAGGCACTTAAGAAATACTAGTTAAATGAATTAATCCTAAATGGGCTGAGTCACTTATAGGATGAAGTGTGAATATTGTTCAGAGTACATCAATTGAGTAATTAGTTGAACATACATTATATGTATCGTATACCCAATAAGATTCCATATCCCTTGTAGTTTTCAATATTGAATTATATATATTTTTCCACACTGTGACTGTGTCTATCAAATTGTTGAATTGCATGAATTTGTGGAGAGCATGTTCAGACTTAGTGTTGTGTTCTTGGGAGAACAAAGAAACCCTCCAAGGCACAGGAAGCTTGTGGGTTTTATACTGACTTCTCAACAGTTCAAATGAATGTGGAGAAAGCTTGACTGCATCTAAGTTAACATATTGAAACTGTTTTGTATTCTGGCTTCTAATGCAGACTGGTAACAAGTTAATGATTTGTGTTTCAAACACTGTAGGAAGTTGATTCCCATAACATCTGCACAGGCTCATTGCCTTGGGGAAAGACATAAACTTTAAACTGCGTGTGGGTAAATCGATATTACAAATGATTTTAGAGGCTTCTACCCATTTTTTCTTATTCTTATGGCCTGTATGTATCACATGCATGCACAGGCATACATGCACACATGGGTGCACACACACACTTGTGCACACTGGAAGAGGAAGAGGAGAGCCCGGCTAGGGAAAGAGACTTGCAGGTCATCCCTTGAGCATAAGTTTGAATGACTTTTTTCATGTTTTTTGCAGAAGAAGTGTAGCAGTATAGTATATGTAATAGTTTTTCTTCTAACCAGTTAAAACATTTTCCTATATAATTATCCATAGCTAGATAATTCTATAAGATACCAAGTATTTCCAGCATTTATTATCTGAAATAAACGTCACTCAAGTTATGGGTACTGAGTAGATGTATACACAGTTATACCAGAGTGAAAGTGTAGGAAATATGTTGCTATCCCATATGGAGAATAATTACTCAATGGATTTTCAATATTAAAAAAAAAAA
>SJYT01066709.1:65866-117358 GCA_006410635.1 Cephalophus harveyi
GGATAATAAATGCTATGAGTTTATTTCCTTTGGTGACTTACATAACATAGAGATTGGGAAATGGTTCTTTGTTCTTTGTCCATTTTTTTTTCCTGTGTTAAACTTTCATGTAATTTCCAAGCTAAATACTTGATTTTTCAACTGCTTAGATTTTTTTAACATATATATTCAAGAAGATTGGCAACTAAATACATATGCTATAATAGTTCAGAGAAACTAAAATATATTTTTACATTTTTTAAAAATCTGTAAAAACATATGCTGTATTATTGGAATAACAAAATCTGGAAGGAAGCATTCAGTAATATAACAAAAATTAGCAGACTCATTCACAAATACCAGTCTCTTCAGGTGTCTTCTTGAGCATCATCCTCGGTATTGATTTGCCTTCTTTGTAAAAATCAAATTTTGGAGAAGGAAATGGCTACTTACTCCAGTATTCTTACCTGGGAAATCCCATGGACAGAGGAGCCCAGTGTGTTTGCCAAAAGTTGAACATGACCTAGTGACTAAACAATAGCAGGTGTCTTCTTGGGTATCACCCTCAATTTTGATTTGTCCTCTTTGTAAACTCAAATTTTAAAAAGTACTTAAGACTTTATATAGATTTTAAGAGATATTTAAGAACACCCTTAGTTTGGAAAAGGTTAATATGAGAGGTTATTCCCAAGTGATACCTACATTTTATCTTGTGAAATAAAATATTTGAGGAATACATTGAGTAGTAGAGTGGAGGCAATAGAATCCTAGAATGGGGAAGGTCTCTATTGGAAGCTGGGTGAAAGGCAACCTTTCAAAGTAAAATAGAGACTTCTGTAAGAGAAGGCAAAGAATAAACAACTGAGTCAGGATGGCCTTGCCGAGACTGGGGGGCCTGCTGAACTGATGGGTATGCTGGAAAATGATTAAAAACAGGAGCAGATGGACTGGCTGAATCACAGACACAGATGGGTGAATGTGGTGGATGGAAGCAGAATAGAGGAAAGGTTAATCTAGGGACTCCCTCTGGGAACAGTCTCAGGGAATCTTATGCACTGAGATTAAGACAACCCTGAGGACAACGGTTTTGACTTAAAGAATAGACTAAAAGATTTTGGGTCATAGCCCAAGGATGTATGGACTTCCCAAGTGACTCAGGTGGCCTGACAGTGCAGGAGACATGGGTTTGATCCCTTGCAGGGAAGATCGAGAAGGAAATGGCCATCCTCTCCAGGTGGAGAATCCCATGGACAGAGGAGCCCGGCAGACTACAGTCCATGGGGTCGCATCAGGGTCAGACACAACTGACCACTAAACGATAAAACAACAGTTGTGGTTGGTGGAGGGTAAGACAGATGGATGCACAAAGGTTCCTAACAGTTTAGGATTCAAGGAGCCTGCCTTCTGTTACTGGAGGGACCGATGAAGCGGCTGCAAACTAAGCTGTCCAAGTTCTTCACATCCAGGCAAATAAACTGAGATGACTTAGATGGTGCAAGATAATCTAACTGGTCCTGTTTGTAATGGTGCCGATGCCATAGCTAAGTTAAACACTGAGGAAGGGTCTGAAATCCCTACTCTCTTAAAAATATTTTTGCCTGTAGTTCATACTGAAGTGATGAGTGAGCACCATGAGATGAGAGCAAAAAGCTCCTCCCACTGTGCATCTGCCCTTCCCGAGTGACCAAGACCTGTTCACAGTAGTGAGTGATTTCTCGGAGCTCCCAGAAGATTGTCAGCGTGTGAATCCTACTTAGCTCCATCAGTTCACTTACTCCCAGATGTGTCTTTGACCCCTATTCCTCAGTTTGCACATCTGTTTTATATACTATGCAGTGCACCTAGATCAGGCCACTTCATTCCCTGCCTCTCTTTACCCTTGCTAGTCCAATTTTTTTAGACCTGTTCAAACTCCTCTTATGTGAGGCTTGATCATCTCCAATAATCCTTGACTCATTCAGGGCAGTGTGTATAGTAGGTGCCAGGTTCCGTTCCGTTCATGCTGTCTAGTGTCTCCTGTGGGACTCACATGTGAATTTTGTCTCCCTAACTAGAAGGTAAAATTCTGATGTAAGCGGCTATGTTTTAGGAATGTTTCAGTCTCCACCAGGGCTGCCATGTCACAGGCATAGAACATACGTTGAGCAAATGCAAGTTGTTATATTTTCCACATCTCCATTTGGTACAAAAGATAAAATGGTAAGATAAGTGGTTTATAGTCTTCGATCTCATAGTTTCTCTAGCTCCCTTAACATGTTATGTTTTTTTAAACAAGGGCAATACTAGGAAGCAGCGGTTCTTGCCTTGACTTTGTGACCCTTCGGCCATCTCAAAGCTCTGTAATTGTGTTCCTTCAACTGTAAAATGATGGCGTTGGCATTATTTCTGTAATTCCATCACGGGTTTAATGCTTAATTAGATTTAAAAAGGAGCTATGTTGCTGCCTATGTCTTACAGACTTTCATTAAAGCATCTATTCACTCAAATGTTTATTAAGTATCTTGTTTATTAAATATTTCCTATCAACCTTAAACTATGCTAGGCCCAAGAGGGTGGAGTGATCCCTCATAGGAGGCCAGACCCAGGACTCTTGGAGATAATTGCCTGCAGCTTGCTACTGTTGTTCCCAGGAGTGGTCCTGTCAGTTTCAGTTCAGCTCAGTTGTGTCCGACTCTTTGCGACCCCTTGAACCACAGTACGCCTCCCTGTCCATTGCCAGCTCCTGGAGTTTACCCAAACTCACGTCCATTGAGTCAGTGATGACCATCCAACCATCTCATCCTCTGTCATCCCTACATCTTTTAATTTCATGGCTGCAGTCACCATCTGCAGTGATTTTGGAGCCTCCAAATGTAAAGTCTGACACTGTTTCCACTGTTTCCCCACCTATTTCCCATGAAGCGATGGGACCAGATGCCATGATCTTCGTTTTCAGAATGTTGAGCTTTAAGCCAAACTTTTCACTCTCCTCTTTCACTTTCACCAGGAAGTTCTTTAGTTCCTCTTCACTTTCTGCCATAAGGGTGGTGTCATCTGCATAACTGAGGTTATTGATATTTCTCCCGGAAATCTTGATTCCAGCTTGTTCTTCATCCATTCCAGCGTTTCTCATGATGTATTCTGCATATAAGTTAAATAAGCAGGGTGACAATATACAGCCTTGAAGTACTCCTTCCTTGAAGTACTCCTATTTGGAACCAGTCTGTTTTTCCATGTCCAGTTCATGTCTGTTGCTTCCTGACCTGCATACAGATTTCTCAAGAGGCAGGTTAGGTGGTCTGGTATTCCCATCTCTTTCAGAATTTTCCACAGTTTATTGTGATCCACACAGTCAAAGGCTTTGGTGTAGTCAATAAAGCAGAAATAGATGTTCTTCCTGTAACTCTCTTGCTTTTTCCATGATCCAGTGGATGTTGGCAATTTGATCTCTGTTTCTTCTGCCTTTTCTAAAACCAGCTTGAACATCTAGAAGTTCATGGTTCACGTATTGCTGAATCCTGGCTTGGAGAATTTCTGTTCTGTAGGGGCAGCATTCAGTGAAGGCAGTGGCACTCCACTCCAGTACTCTTGCCTGGAAAATCCCATGGATGGAGGAGCCTGGAAGGCTCTGGTCCATGGGGTCGCTGAGGGTCGGACACGACTGAAGTGACTTAGCAGCAGCAGCAGGGGCAGCATTAGTATCACCTGGCAGCTTGTCAGAAGTGCAGCTTATGTAGACATAGGAAACCAGAAGTCTTAGATGTGGATTCCAGGAATCGTGTTATTAACAAGCTTCTGCTGCACAATGAGTTGAGAACCAGTGTTGAGATGCTGCTTAGTTGCTCAGTCGTGTCCAACTCTTTGTGACCACGTGGATGTAGCCTCCCAGGCATTTCTGTCCATGGGATTCTCCAGGCAAGAATACTGGATTGGGGGGCCATTTTCTCCTCCATAGCATCTTCCCGACTCAGAGATCAAACTCACATCTCCTATGTTTCCTGTGTTGCAGGTGAACTCTTTACTGGCTGAGCCATTGGGGAAGCTTAAAAAACAAAATTTGGTGTCAGACTAACCTCTCTTTTCTACTGGTAATTCAGGTTCAACTAATTGAATCTTCTGAGTCTCAATTTTCCCTTTTTGACAAATAGGGATTCTTCAAAGTTCTGTGCTTCTGCTGCTGCTGTTGTTGTTGCTTTTTTTTTTCCCCTCATGATAGTAAAATTGGGTATTGGTCAAGCATGCAGCACAATATTTGGCCCAGAGTGTACAGGTGTTTGTGGAATTTCTTGATAGCTTCCTTAAATGAGGAAACTGACTTTATTATTCAATTGGAGTTCAGATGTCATTATTTTCAGTTTTTTTATTTCAAATGAGATTAAATTGAAGTCTTAATTTGAGATTAAGACAGGTACTTAATTTCAAGATAGCCTGGTTTATGATTAAAAATTCAAATCTTTATGCATTGATCTGATTATTATAAGTATGTTGGCACATTGATTTCACACAGTGTATTCAGTGTACACACCCCTACAGACCATAGAGGAATATCTTTCCTTCCTTCTGCTATTGCCCCAAGTCATGTTTAAGTAAACTTTTATTAAAGTAGAGCTTTTATTAAAGTTTAAAAGAACTTTCACGAGTGAAATTTACCTGTGGAACTGGCACCTGAATCAGAGTGATGAAATCATCGCCAGCACCCTAGAAATCGCTCTCTTCCTCTTGGACCTCCCAACCAGTCTGTAAGTTCTGCCCTAAATTCCAATGCCTTAGATGAGGTTTGTCGATTTTGGAACCTGCTATATATTGAATCATGCAATTAGTATTTGTCTTACTTCTGTTTTTGATATTGTGTTTGGGAGATTCATGCATGTTTCTTGCATGCAGCGATAGTTACTTTGTTCTTATTTCTCTATGCCTCAAAGCACTTAAAAAAAAATCAAAGGAAAATATAGAGAATTTAATCCAGGAATCAGTTTACAAAAGAGCGAAGAGGGATTTTAGAACACCTGTGAATGTCTGGGCCCTGAACCTATTTGAGTTTCTGCTTTCAGACTTGACACTAAATGGATATTCTTGGTGGTGTTCTGCCAGTTTGCTCAGAAGAGCCCTGCCCAGACTTGATAGCCTTTCTGCTCTTTTGAAAATAATATTTTGTTTTAAAAAAATAATTTATTTATTTTAATTGGAAGATAATTACTTTGCAATATTGTGATGGTTTTTGCCATACATACACATATTCTTGCTTCTTTTTGTTAACCTGAATCTGTTGTTTCGTACTAAAGAGTCTATTCTTAATGAATAGTCTCAAGAAAGGAAAGCATTCAGTATAAGCATGAATCATAGAGGTACACTAGAGATTTAACTGTAACTAAAACCTAATTTACCTACCCCAACTCCCGCCCTGTCCAGTAAATCAAGATATTTAAGTGAGATATTTGGGAAGGGTTTCATATTATCAGGAATAATTGCACATTGGCAATAATATTGAAACACTGTTTCTTGCCCATATTTAACGTGAGCCTTCCACTTTTGAAGTGTAATTAGATGTTTGGAACTGGGATGGGGCAACAGGAAAGGGAGGCTCTTTCCAAGAAATTGGTTCCAGGACCCAGAATTTAAATTGACGCTTTTAACACCCACATAACCATGTGTTCTCCTCTCTTTGTGTTTCATTACAAGCCTTATAAATGATCATTACTGAAAAGACATCTTGAGGTAAATTGCACAGAACATTTGAATATACTTGCCTCCTGTAGAATCGTTGTAAGATTCAAATTTTAGTAACACCACTTAACTTCTGTGATATCTATAAGGTAAATCTGGATTCTAGCAGCAGCTCCTTTATGGTAACATTACCAGATAATGTTACGTTATAGCAATTTAGATTTAATCAGATGCATTCACTTCAGTTCAGAGCCAAATGTTTTTTGTCTGGGTTTATCTGTTGTCATATCAGATATTCAGTGATTTTTCCCATCTTCTTGCCATTGCCAAGACAGAAATGTATAGAAATGAACATTATGGGTATGAATGATGTGTAACTTAATTTAGTATGCATAATCGATGCATATTCTAAATGATGTTTTAATGTACTGTAAAAATAGCATTTGTTATTTAACGTATCAAGTACCTGGAGGAAAAATGCATTTTATGCCTTATAATGAAATACAGAAAGAGTCAGCAGTAAATATTCAAACATATTCAATGTAGTTAAAGTTATTTATAATTTTACATTATGCATCCCCAGAGATTTAGAAAGTAATGTTTCCACATTTGTATTATTGCACTGTTGAAGAAAATCAAATTATAAATACATATCTTAACTCATCTGCAAGATGTGTATAAGAGACAGTTAGTTCCTCTTCACTTTCTGCCATAAGGGTGGTGTCATCTACATATCTTAGGTTATTGATATTTCTCCCAGCAATCTTGATTCCAGCTTCATCCAAAATATTTTAATTCTCTGTAATAAATGGCAAGATTTTTCTTAAATGGAAAAAAATTTTTTTAAGTCCATTGACAAAACTGAAAGAGATTGTTTAAAAAGCACTATATAGTAAGTTTTTTGCTGAGTGATCAAATGTAAATAGTTTATTTATGTCTATGCTATGATATCAAACAAATGTGTATCATCACATTTGAGTGACACCTAGCTATATCCAGAATTGAAAATGATTATATTTTAGAAGGTGTAATAGAACTGCACTGTGGTTACATTATATTTTCTCAAAATCATAATAACCCTGAAACTATTAAATTTCATAACTGTGAAATTTCTGGATACCTTTTGATTCAGACACCAGCATTATTTTACAGAAAAATGTTTGTGTGTATATATATATAGTTTTTTTGACTATTAGTGTACTTTTCTTCATAATTAAGTTGAATGCTGTCATCTGCTGCTTAAACCTAATGTAAAATAAGTGAAATAATTTTTGTTTGGTTGAGTTTCATTTAAAAATATAGACACTGTATCTTCCTCATGTCTTTAGGGATGTCTAAGAAATAAATGAATAAATTAACAAAATAATTACATCAATTCCCAGCCCAAAATGTTTTACCTAGGTCAGTAGCTTATAAATTTTTATCACTGTCATTTTCTGTCAATTTGTGAATCTGAAGACTTTATGAACTATTGTTGCTGATTTTCTATAGCTAATTTTCTCACAGACTATGTTCCATAATATTCTGTTGTCCTTGAGTTAGTCTTAGATTAATAGTAAAAGGACAGTTTAGAAATGGAAGATAGGCAACAGAGGGACCATTTAGTATTCTTCCAGTTCAGTTCAGTCGCTCAGTCCTGTCCAACTCTGCGACCCCATGAATCGCAGCATGCCAGGCCTCCCTGTCCATCACCAACTCCCGGAGTTTACCCAAACTCATGTCCATCGAGTCAGTGATGCCATCCAGCATCTCATCCTCTGTCGTCCCCTTCTCCTCCTGCCCCCAATCCCTCCCAGCATCAGATCTTTTCCAAGGAGTCAACTCTTCGCATGAGGTGGCCACAGTATTGGAGTTTCAGCTACAGCATCAATCTTTCCAGTGAACACCCAGGGCTGATCTCCTTCAGAATGGACTGGTTGGATCTCCTTGCAGTCCAAGGGACTCTCAAGAGTCTTCTTCAACACCACATTGCTCTTTGCTGCTGCTGCTAAGTTGCTTCAGTCGTGTCCGACTCTGTGCGACCCCATAGATGGCAGCCCACCAGGCTCCCCTGTCCCTGGGATTCTCCAGGCAAGAACACTGGAGTGGGTTGCCATTTCCTTCTCCAATGCATGAAAGTGAAAAGTGAAAGTGAAGTTGCTCAGTCGTGTTCGACTCTTAGCGACCCCATGGACTGCAGCCTACCAGGCTCCTCCGTCCATGTGATTTCCCAAGCAAGAGTACTGGAGTGGGGTGTCATCGCCTTCTCCGCAGTGTTCTTTAGACCCTCTTAAAAACTCGTGTTCTTGTTTATGCAAAGTGAACCATCCACTGTAACTTATTCTTGCCATGCAGTCATCTCCACAACTATAGTTGGAGTTCTCTGAAATATTCCAGTGTGATTCATATTAATGCTGTTTAGTCTAAGTCTTGTCTGATTCTGTGACCCCCATGGACTATATCCTGCCAGGCTCCTCTGTCCATGGGGTTCTCCAGGCAAGGATACTGGAGTGGGCTGCCATTTCCTTCTCCAGGGTATCTTCCTGGCCCAGGGGATGAACCCAGCTCTCCTACTTGGTAGGCAGATTCTTTACCAGTGAGTCATCTGGGAAGCCCAATTAATATTAAAAACTAATATTGAATGTATGTTAAGTTCCAGGAATTTTTCTAAGAATGCACTCAAGATTACAATGTTAGTGCCAAAATTAGGATTTAAACCCAATTTTGTCCTTATTCTCCTTGGTTAAGAAGGACAGAAAGGATTATCACAAATCATATCATTAACATCATATGCTGCCACAAAAACAATATTAATTTATTGTTCTTAAGTTTGGGCACTGTTATTTCCACATATCAAGAGAGACCTGACATTTTACTGTTTCTCCATCTACTTATACCTTCCAACAGTGGAAAGAAAAAAATGAATTTTAAAGATCTGGTATTAATGATCTGGTGTTAAAGATCTGGTATTAATGTTATTCTACTAACTCATTTGATACTGCCCTAAAACGTCCTTTTGATGGGAATTCTAGGATATGGTTTGAGTGTCAGTATCAAGAAGTTACACTAACAGATAAAATGAGGCGGTCAGTTTCCCTCACACTGTGCATGTGTGTATCGTGCCTAGTTTTTAAAAGATTGAGATATTCTTAAAGTGTCTTGAATTCATGAAAGACTCTGCTAGAACATGTGTGTGGACTTAATAATGTTAAACATAGAGAAGATATTTTGTATCCTGATAGACATGGTGATCTAGAAGGCTGAAATCAATGATACAGAAATTACAGGCGATAGTACTAAATTTGTATAATGAATGGAATCATTATCAAAATAAAGAATGGGACTGAGATCACTCTATGTCCCAGGTGGCACTAGTGGTAAAGAACCTGCTTGCCAGTGCAGGAGACTTAAGAGACACGGGTTCGATCCATGGGTCGGGAAGATCCCCTGGAGGAGGGCATGGTAATCCACTCCAGTAGTATTGCCTGGAGAATCCCTGGACAGAGGAGCCTGGAGGGCTACAATTCGTGGGGTTGCAAAGAGTCAGACACAACCGATGTAACTGAGAGCACACACATACCGGATCTGGCTAGTCAAAGCATTTCTTGTACTAGTCCTTACCCTAGTGTGAGCAGGATCGTCTGGGAGCTGGTCAAAAGGCAGCTTCTTAGGCCCACCTCAGACCTACTGAATTTTGATCTGCACTTTAATGATTTCCTCATGTGATTTGCATACACATGAAAGTCTAGGGCAGGCTAGTCCAGAGAACAATAAAAGCTGCTTGTGTATAATATGTAGTAGACTGCTTCTTGGCTGCTTTCCCAGGATATGCTATCTACACTGATGTGGGAGAAAAGAGTTGTTTAACTTCTATAAACTAGACCTGCTTCATTTAATAACGAGATTTCCAGGTGGATAGTTTACTTAGGTCTCAAAGACAGAAGAAAAGATCAAAGTGTTTAAATGAAAAGTTCATTTGCAGAGATCCATCTTTACATCCTGATGTTTGGGCAGCACGAAAATCATGGTCAATAATCATGAAGGAAGATGAAACTCAAAGCTCAAAATGAGTGGAGAGCAACAGGCTGGCATGTGGTATGAGCAGTCTGATGCAGACAGAAGCAGAATGTGTGAAGAAACCAGACTGGGGGAGGGGATAGTTTCAGGTGGATGGGGCTGAGGTTATTTTCACCCTAATGCCTTGAAAAGAGAAAGATTTTATCAATTACATGACAAATATGCAAAAATGGAGAGCTTACTGATTCATTAGTTTTTAAAATACTGATTGCTAGTTATATTTGCATATGTAGATAAAAATGTGAATGTGATTTAAACTTAGATCTTAACATAATTAATACCTGAGTGTTGCCAGGGCACGAATTATTTCTGTTTTACTACTCTCCCTCCAACACAGTGTTCTATAAGTAACTGCAGACTGGATGAATTACTGAATATTTTTTTTAAAACTACAATGTTATCCTCAGGGTCAGTGATATAGGAGAGACCTCTAGGGAAAAACAACATGTTTTATTTGCATTTCTTTCTGTGTTTTCTTTGTAAATGATTAAATACCTTTGCTTGAGAGTTAATGCTAACTGGAAATATGAAAACAACACACTGCATTCAAGATTTGGATTATTAATAGCTCAAGTCATAAGGATAGATATGGTTTATCTCTTCTGTTTACTGTGGATATGGCATGTCACAAGTTATCATTATTATTAGTTTCCTTCCTGCAAAAAACAATAATAATAACAGTGAACACTGCTGAGAACTTACTGGGCTAAGTGAGGTTTAAATGAAAACTCTACATTCTGTGAAGTCGTTTCTATGATTAACACCCTTTAACAGATAAGGAAAATAAGCCTCAGCTATTAAAGAATACTGATAGGATATAAGCCCATAGAGGGATGTGCTAATGATGTGACACAATGCCTGTGTACAAGAAAAAATATGTATAGGAATTCCTTGAAAATAATATACTGAAAATGGTCGAAAACATTATGACTCTAGACTGGTTCCTTGAAACACTATTACCAGCAGGACAGTTGCATCAACAATACGAATGTTGATAAGTGAATCTTGATTTTTTTTCTAGCATTTAAGTAGTGCTGATTTTTATAATCTCTACTTTAGAAGAAAAATCCTTTTTTATGCCTTTCATTCTATCACAGTTTTTTGACCATGACAAGTCAGAGGTTAAACCCCCCAACCCCTAGGCATTTTACATTGGTTGAAGGGAGACTTTCCAACTTATAGGAGATTACAAAAGAATTTGGTATATCCCCAAATGGAAGAACTAAGCTTATTAAAACTAAACATTTTACACAAGCTTTGAAACTTTTCATTGTGATGGATTATCATTATGCCCCAGCATGCAAACATTTCTTTTGTGCTTTACACATAGCAGGAGTCTTGGAAATTAATGCATATAATGAATGGGATGACTACAATAAAGGGTCATTCACCTGCAAAGTGACTAAAAGTTACGGATTTTCTGAAGGAGATGAATTTAAAATTTCTGTCAAGTCAAATGTCTCTGGTGTTTTGTTCTCCAATATAATGGAATTCATTTTTGTAATCCTTTTAAAGGTACACAAGTGTAGCTATAGCAACATGAGGGGATATCAGCTTCCTGAAGCACACGGAGAACTGTAACCAGGCAGATGCATATTTTTTTGAGAGATGTTGTGCATCTGAAATAAGGAATCAGTTTTCAGTTGCAATTTCACTTTCCTTAAATTAGAATATCACTATCATATTTTAGTATGGAAAAATTTGTCAAATTACCATAGCACTGTGAAAGTGTCTTCTATATTTAGGTGTCTTGCCTTTCAATTTTTAATACTTTGTGAGCATATAGTTGTACCTGTAAGTAAAATAGTCACTGAACATATGACAGAGAGTGCTGGATTCTCGTGCCAAGAATTTTTGTCATTGGGTTCATATCACAAATGTTTTTCACAACCAAATTTGCAAAACAAATAATGCAAAATCGTTTCTAGAAAGATAAAAAACAAAAGAAAGCTGGATGAATTGTGGAACTGAAACTGAAATTTCAATACTTTGGCCACCTGATGCGAATAACTGCCTCATTGGAAAAGACCCTGATGCTGGGAAAGATTGAAGGCAGGAGGAGAAGGGGACGGTAGAGGATAAGATGGTTGGATGGCATTGCCAACTTGATAGACGTGAGTTTGAGCAAGCTCTGGGAGTTGGTGATGGACAAGGAAACCTGGTGTGCTGCAGTCCACGGGGTCGCAAAGAGTCGGACATGACTGAACTGAACTGAAATTAGAAAGTTAAGGGAGAAAATAGAAAAACACAGATCTGAACTGAAGGCTCTTCTCTACTAATCTTTATCACATTCACTTGGTTTTATTTGGTTTAATATCCTTTAGTATAAAGCCAAAGGTTCCCCTCTCAAAGTTTTGAAAATAGAGAAGTGCATAGAAAGTACTATGCATATACCGATCCATCATGCCGAGATGATAACTGATGTCAATTTAGTACTTTTACTATAATTCGAAAGCTTGTTGAACCTTATATTGTTGCTGTTGAGTCCCTCTTGTGTTCAACTCTTTGTGACCCCATGGACTGCAGCACGCCAGGCTTTCCTGTCCTTCACTATCTCCTGGATTTTGCTCAAACTCATGTTCATTGAGTCAGTGATGCCAAGCATCTTTGTATAGTCTGTTGAAAAACAACTGCTTTATTCATTTGAGTATATTAGCTGTGTCATTGTGTGAATAATATCTCTTAAAAGTCCTCCTAGATTCTATATCATGCTCATCTCTAGCTTATAAGAAATTCACAGCTACTTCTCATTTGGATATTTAAACCTCTAAGAAGATAAACTCATTTGTACTGTTTCAGATTGTATTCTTTGTATTAGCACACATTTTTAACAGACTTTTTTAAAGCAGTTTCAGATTCACAGCAAAATTGAGAAAACACTATAGATATTTGTACGTCCCCTTCCCCACACGCAGGTGCATAACCTCCCCCATTATAAACATAACTCACCATAGTGCTGTGTTTATGACAGTTGACAGAACTGCATTGACACATCATTATCAACCAACGTCCATGGTTTGTTCGGATTCATCCTTAGTGTCATACAGTCTATAGGTTTGGGCAAATGNACGTCCCCTTCCCCACACGCAGGTGCATAACCTCCCCCATTATAAACATAACTCACCATAGTGCTGTGTTTATGACAGTTGACAGACCTGCATTGACACATCATTATCAACCAACGTCCATGGTTTGTTCGGATTCATCCTTAGTGTCATACAGTCTATAGGTTTGGGCAAATGTGTAGTGATGCATGTCCATCATTAACAGCATTCTCAGTGCTCTAGAAATCATCTCTGCTCTGCCTATTTGCCCTTCACATCCCCTCCACCCCTGGCAGTCACTTATCTGTTTACTGTATCTGTGATTTTGCCTTCCCTTGGATGTCATATAATTTGAATTATACAGTATGTAGCCCTTTCAGTTGGGCTGCTTTCATTTAGCTATTTGTATTTACATTCCCTCCATGTCTTTGTGGCTTAATCATTCATTTATTTTTAACTCTAAATGATATTCCATTGTCTGGGGGCCTAAAGTTTGTGCATCCATATACGTATGAAGAACATCTTGGCTGCTCTTGTTTTGTCAGTTATGCATAAAGCTGTCACAGACATTCCTGTGGGAAGTTTTCATGTCAGCTTAAGCTTTTATTTCCTTTGGGAAGGTGGATAAATACCAAGGAACCTGGCTGTTGGACTGTATGGTAAGAATGTTTAGTTTTGTAAGAAACCATCAGGCTGTCTTCCAAAGTGGCTGGCTTGTTTTTCATTCTCACCAGCATTGTGTGATAATTCCTGGTGCCCCATCCTTGTCAGCATTTAGTACTGTCACTATTTTGGATTTAAGCCATTGGGGTAGGTATGTAAAGTGGTGGCTGATGGTTGTTTTAATTTGCATTTCCCTGTTGACTTAGCATAGGGATCATCTTTGCATATGCTTATTTGTCATCTATACATCTCTGAAGTATCTTCTCTGTTAATGCCTTTTAGCCAGTTTTTAATTGGGTTGTCTCTTACCAAGTTTTAGGAGTTCTATGTATGTGCATTTTGGGTAAAAATTCGTGATCATGTATATCTTTGGCAAATATTTTCTCAGGCTATGTCTTGTCTTTTCATTCTCTAGACATTGTCTTTCAGCGAGTATGAAATCTGAATTTTCATAAAGTCTCAGATTCTTTATTTCTGTCATTCAAAAACTTTGATAAAGTAGGTATTTGACACCAATGTCTCCATTTCCCAACTCACTTGGAAACAGAGCACCCGCCCTCCTTGCTTGAAGGGAATTGTTAAAGAAAACATTTTAAAAGATATTTCTAGGTTCTTTCTGTGATACTCAAATGTTCTACTTGCTTCTATCCTCTCATCATCTGTTATTCAAACTACTTCTCCTCAGTCTAAATATTTAAACCTTCATTGAGAAAATAGTAGTTCTCCAAAATGTACTTAACTGTAATTACTGTTACCATTAATTTTAGAAGAACATAGAGAAAATATTTGGATTTGGCTAGGGGAATAAATATAGAAATAAATACAAAAGGAAAATTCTGACTCTTTTGTTAATAAGACATACACGATACATGACGTCTCTTCAGACCTTAAAGGGTTTTCTTCTAATAGGCGATTTTAATGCTTAATATATATAATTCATGTTCTTCACTACTATATAATAATGTAAGTTATCAGAGTTTACTATTATTGCAAAGTTGATATGAGCCTAAGACTTGGTCCACTAAAGAGACTTGTTTTCATTGCATTCATTCCAAATCAGCTAGAATGAAATTATCCATCAGTCTACACCGCCAGTCCTGTGCAGCCCAGAGAATATGTGGTGAGTTCTCTCCTGCGTAGGATGCAGGTTAACTGGGTCTCCCCAGCCTCAGCGATTTTTAAGGATTCCCTGTTTCTGGTAGCTTTAAATTAGAAGTGCTCAGCACCACGGGAGAATAAGATAGTCTGCAGTATTAAACTGCTATGTTTCCCCAAGCCTAGGCCTTGCTTTTATTATCTACCTGGGGTTTTTTTGCTCTGGGTTTCACTTGTTTACCCATAAAAGACAATATCAAGCAGAGACTAAGGTATATGCAACTGAAACTTAAAATCATGCATGTAACTTAAGAGAAATGTATCAACATAAGAAAAGAATTTCGAACCTCAGGATTCCTGAGTGCTTTTGTCACTGAGAGAAATGTGCTCTTGGCTTTCAGAATTTAGAGAAACCCATTACAGACATCAATTCAAGGGGCTCAAATGTGAAATTATGTGTAAAACACTATGCTGGGTTTTATGAAAATCACAAAATGAGTCTGTATTCATTATATGGTCATTACTTCCAGTAAAAGTTTTTTTGTAGCATACACTTTAGGAAATTTTTCCTGATACTTGTTTCAGGCATCATACTTAAATGAATACATCGTTGAATATAATTCTCATAATAACTATTTTGTGGCACTGTTATTCACATAAGAATAAAAGAGAGGCAAAAAAAGGTTAAATGGCTCACCAGATGCCTTAGCTTATAGCATAAAAGCTTTAAGCATACATTTAAAGCTAAAGTGTATGTGGGCATTAAGCCTGTACTTTTAGATACATTTTTCTAGTTTCAGCGCCCTGAAATGGGTTGGAAAGGCAAGAATGAAGAGGCTGAAGTAAAATATAGATAAATGTAAAAAAATGAGAAAATAGAGTGGAAACATTGATAAGGGGCAATTAATTTGGTATTAAGTAGGAAGAGCTGAAAAATATTGGAGAAAAGCCAGTGTTTTGTGTTTGACCTTGATGTGTGAATAGTATTGCCGTGGCTACAAATGTTGTATCTGGGAGCAATGTTAGTTGAAAACAGGACAGAAAGAGAGAGAGAAGTTCACAGGCTATTAGAATCTGATCATGGCATGACCAAAGACATCAGGAAATAAAAATTACACATGGCTTCTCCCAGGGATGATGAGTAAGCCGGAGTGGATATGTAGAGGAAGATGGGCGATATCGATATTTTGTTCAATGGTTTTGGAGTGCTGAATGCCAAGTTAAAACATAAGTAATCCATTTTTTTTTTATTTTTATTTTTTATTTTTTTTAGTTTCATTACATTTATTTTTATTATTATTATTATTTTTTTTTTAATTTTATTTTTACTTTAGTAATCCATTTTTGAAAGACCCTTTTGAAGTTCAGTTGTGTGTATCTCAGTGGTCACAATAAATATAATCAAGTAATAGGTGACTAGGTTTTAATTTTTGGCAACCTTTCCCTTTATTTTAGAGAATTCCCCGCCATAGAGACAACCTGAGAAAGAAGGTGAGAGAGTAAGAAAAATTAAGACATAGGTTATGTGGTGGCACCTGAATCAAGCGAGGATTCATTCTTCATGTTCCAAATGCCGGGGACCTTGAGGAATATGTATGACATTATCAATTAATGTTTTCTCTTTGAATTTTAACATGAAAATTTTGGTGTTAAAATTTCTTTCTTATAACAGATATGATATAACCTCTTCCACTTCCATCCTATTTCATAGAGCTCAAACTGTGGCCCTATATTTATGACTAGAGAAGAATGCCTATCTTTTATACCACTTTTATATATTAAATTGACTATTGCATATTCATGCTGTTCAAACAAAACCCAAAGCTAATAGGATTTAGATTAATTCTGAACTAATACTTATTGGTCATCACTTGAACTTATTTTGACAAAAAAACAAATAGAATTAAATACTGTGAGTTTATATATCATTTACTTATGAGTTTTAATATACTCATACAAGTATAACATACTAATCTTGGATCCATTATTAGATTTGAATTCCTTCAGATATACTGATTATTTTTATCATTAAAAAAAAAATCCTCTCATCAGAAAGAAACATTATTAGCATGGTAGTACTTTAAGCATTTTTGGTATCTTGTTGGAAGACTTTTCCCACATATTTTCCTTAAAAAGACATAGTATGAATCATTTTGTAATTTTAAACCACAAGGAAAGGGGAAGCTAATGGAGAAATAAAGGCGTAGATTTAGAAATTTTGGGGGGGTTTGGTCAAGATAATAACTTAAGACAGTCGTTCTTCAAGTCTGATCCCTGCTTAGCCTTCAATCTCGAATCTTTTTTCTTTACTCACAATTTATTCTACAGTCCTGTTGCATTGCTTATGGTTCTCGGAATAATTTGATAGTTGGATTTTCCCACTGCCTCTGCTCCTTAGGCACTTAGCTGTGCTCATCCCTGTTATTGAGTCTCTATCACCTTCCAGGGCCTTACACATAGTATAGGTTGTAGGCAAGTTTGCTTAAAAAAGAATTAGATGAAACATAATAATGAAATATCAATATCTCTTGAACTTTAGATCAACAGTATCAGTTGTCAAAGTGAACATATTGAAGAAACTTGGCAAAATCCCAAGCAAGTGTTAGCCAGGAGAGTAAACAATTTGAGTGTGCTTTAAATCTTATCTTGTTGGTGACTGTACAAGGAGCAAGAGTTGCTATTTATTTATTTATTTTTTAAACACTGGAAGGTAATTGTTGCTGAGATGCTGCTCCATTTTACTTAAATCACCTGTCACAGCATAGCAACTGGATAGGTATAGTTTGATGGATTGGTTTATTATGGTTAAATTGAGCATGGAACAATCTAAATTGATGACTAAAGAGACAAAATCCTAAACCATCCATGCCTTGGCTGTTTCAATTCAGTTCTATACCCACCTAAAGCCAACACAGGAGAAAACGAATACAGATTTTCTAAGCATTTCTGAACATTTTCAACACAGGTTTGTTAGAAAATAGAACACAGAGATGTTTTCAATGACCAGATAAAAAACAAATGTGACAACTGACAGTATATATTATTCTATAAAACATCTCAGACTATATTACTTTTTGTTTTCATTTTATTTGTCATAAATCTGTTAGAAGGATTTTTATAGGTTTGTTTGTTTTCATTTTTATGTTTAACATTTCTTGTTATAGGGGACTGGACTTGCTCCATATCCTTGACTCAGGAATTTTTGTACTTAGTCATAGAGCTCTCCTTATAACTATGCTGATGGTGTTTTTGTTTTTTCTTTTGTTTTGCAAGTTGTACTCTCATTCTAGGAGATGGGCTTTGCTAAATACAGCTCAGTTTTCCTTGTTTGAATTTGACTTCTAGTACTGGCTTATTTGCTCTTCCCTTTTCACTTAAGCCAGATCAAATATTAATAGATAATTCATATCTATGCCAGAGGTCTTCATTTTCTATATAGTAATGTGATAACTCAGTTGATTTTTCTGAGAACAAGAGAGAATTGCAGTTTGGAAACCATGTCTTATGAATCTCTGTCATCTTATATACCAAGATAAAAAGCAGAGCTAGGAATCCTTAAATTATTCTTGCTTTATTAAAGAGCACTGTGTTTTTGATTTTAGACAATGGAAAAAGCATGTTTTAATGAAAAAAAAATGAAATTAAAAGCAATTACTACCCTACTCAAGCACCCAACCCTAAAGAGTATTTACATTTTTATGAATATACTTGTAGCATCTAATCTCTGTACAAATACATACTTTTCTACAGTTTCCTTTGGTTGTGTTTTATAAAATTAGATTTTGTCATTTTAGTTTTTAATCTAATATTTTTTAAGTTGTATTTACATTTTTACATCAGTAATTCTTCTCCAGCCTCACTTTAATGGCTGCATAATACTGCCTCTTAATATGAATGTTTAATTTAGCTAGTTTTCTATAAAAATTTTATCTTCAATTTTCCAATATTAGGTATATTATAATTACAAATTGTTATTAAACACTTGTCATCATCAAATTGTGAATATTTTCATGAATATTTCCTAGAAATTTTTTAAAACTTAAATTTCTCATTATGAGACAGGCTTTCCTCTACATATTCAAATATAGGATTTATTTCTTATTTCAATATAACCTAGAAGGCTGACAATAAGAAAGCTACTTCAGAATTTTGAGAAGCATTTCATAATGCAAGAAGACATTGCAACTCAATCAAAATGACTGTGTGAGGAGGCCTTACAAATAGCTGTGAAAAGAAGAGAAGTGAAAAACAAAGGAGAAAAGGAAAGATATAAGCATCTGAATGAAGAGTTCCAAAGAATAGCAAAAAGAGATAAGAAAGCCTTCCTCAGCGATTAATGAAAAAAAATAGAGGAAAACAACAGAATGGGAAAGACTAGAGATCTCTTCAAGAAAATTGGAGATACCAAGGGAACATTTCATGCAAAGATGGGCTCAATAAAGGACAGAAATCTTATGGACCTAACAGAAGCAGAAGATATTAAGGAGATGGCAAGAATACATAGAAGAACTGTACAAAAAAGATCTTCATGACCCAGATAATCATGATGGTGTGATCACTCACCTAGAGCCAGACATCCTGGAATGTGAAGTCAAGTGGGCCTTAGAAAGCATCACTACAAACAAAGCTAGTGGAGGTGATGGCATTCCAGTAGAGCTATTTCAAATCCTGAAAGATGATGCTGTGAAAGTGCTGCACTCAATCTGCAAGCAAATTTGGAAAACTCAGCAGTGGCCACAGGACTGGAAAAGGTCAGTTTTCATTCCAGTCCCAAAGGCAGTGCCAGAGAATATTCAAACTACCACACAATTGCACTCATCTGACATGCTAGTAAAGTAATGCTCAAAATTCTCCAAGCCAGGCTCCAGCAATACGTGAACCGTGAACTTCCAGATGCTCAAGCTGGTTTTAGGAAAGGCAGAGGAACCAGAGATCAAATTGCCAACATCCGCTGGATTGTTGAGAAAGCAAGAGAGTTCCAGAAAAACATCTGTTTCTGCTTTCTTAACTATGCCAAAGCCTTTGACTGTGTGGATCACAACAAACTGTGGAAAATTCTGAAAAAGATGGGAATACCAGACCACCTGACCTGCCTCTTGAGAAACCTACATGCAGAGCAGGAAGTATATTGCAAAATATTAAGAAGACTTTGTCATAGAAATTCACTTAACATCTGATAAACAGACCATGGAAAATCCATATAAAAGAAGTTTCTTTTAATTCAGTTTTTGGCGATAGCCATCCTTTATGAATACAGTGTTACTTACTCATGTATTTATGAAGACTGACAGTGTTGGCACCCAGCTAATTAAGGTCTGTGGCCACAGGACATGGGTTATACATATCTTCTGCATTAGAAAGCTATAATGCAGAGCAGGCTTGGGACCTTAATGAAGAGATGATTAGTATTTTAATCAGCGCCTCTGATTTTGGAGGATGTGGAACAGTTTTCATATGGTGGCTGAATAGATGGTGTCCCCCAGTGCCCCCACATGCTTGGCCCAAGAACACTCTCAAAGATCCTACCTTTTTCTTATCTCTGAACAAGGCTATTCCCAGTTAGATAAATGTTACACAAGTGACAAAAATGGGTTTTCTTAGCATTCTGGAATTGGGATAATATTTAAGCAACAGTCCGACTTGCTTAAATACAGCCCTGATGAGATGTTCAAAATATATTTAAAATTTAGGATATGAAGTGTTCATTAGAGGCCTCGATAAACCATCGCCTTCTTTTGCTCAGTACTCTCCTGGCCAGAAGGCCTAATTAACTCCTGGTTGCAGTGGCCCCACGGGCGGGACTGCTCTGGAGAGGATAAACCTCACTTAAACAGGACCTGAGACTCATTAGCTTTTTTTTTTTTTAATTTTATTTTACTTTATTTTACTTTACAATACCGTATTGGTTTTGCCATACATTGACATGAATCCACCATGGGTGTATATTAGCTCCCAATCCCGAATCCCCCTCCCACCTCCCACCCCACATCATCTCTCTGACTCATCCCTGTGCACCAGCTCCAAGCATCCTGCTATTCAGACCCAATTTCCATTGAATAAGGGCATATTTATGATAAAGAGTAAAAATGTTTACCTTATGTTCATATCTAATTAGCCTAATGGTTTTTATATCAACATGGTTTATTCCTTATATTTCTTAGGCAAAGAAATGGCCATAGAGACCTACTGTTTCTTTATTACCATTAAGTGTTCTTACTTACGATGAATCGGTCCCTCTCCTGCAAATGCCCTTGGCTATTGCATTTATTAAACAGTCATTGACAGGAAAATGAATGAATTAAAAGATGCTCAAGTAAGCTATAACCTTTCAATCCTATTTACATAGCCCTCTGTCTTAGAAATAATTCCGATAGGTTCCTTACAGCCCAGTTATGATGATTCTGTTTCTCTCCAACATTTTCCCCCAGTAAGTCATTTATTATTAATGAAGGTGTACCTTATAATCCCCACTAGCCTGCACAGTTGATGAATAAACATGAACAATCCACCTCTTTGCCAGCACTGCACCTACTTTAAAAATGAGTTCATTCAGCACCTGGATATCAAAAGTCAGTGAATTCTAGGAGATACGTAAACAAGCTGAGTGGACCTGTGCCTCAAACAGGAAGTGGGTGGTAGGTGTAAAAAAATTTGCATGTCAAGTTTTGACATGAAATACAGCCTGAAAAAGCTTACATTCAAGTCAGATCTCAACCTACAGCGACTGCAAAGCTGTAGGTTGCAAAACAGCAATTTGTAAAACTCTGTTAGTTTCTTTAAAATTCCTTGATTACCATGAACTGGGGTTACTGACTCATCTTTTTTTTTTTTTTCATCTATGTCTTTTTATAATTTATCTTAGAACATCGTAAGCTCTGTGTACAGTCATGTCCATCATATCCAAATCTAAATCTAACCACTTGGTGGTAAAAATCATACTTGTGTTTCCTTTTATGATTTATGTTTCTGACCCTCAATATATATTGCATCCCTCACAAACTTCAAAACATTTTACTACTTCTTCAGTATCATAGGAAAGGAAAATATTCCCTTCTTGGTTCTTTGGTTGGTCTAAAAATTGAATTGACACAAAACAGACTAACAGGAAAAAAACTAGCTTAATTTTATACTTAGGGAATACTATAAAATGTGAGACCCAAAGGCAAGTTGGGCCATTGAAGTTGGCATGCCATCTGTGTTAAGAAGTGGTATGGGGACCTGGGGCTTCAAAAGGGAGGAAGGTGATACTTAGGAAGATCAGGGTAAATGATTGGCATTAGATATTTGCCCAGCCATGCAGTTAAGTCTTTCAGATGATAAAAAATTACCTCAGGTAGTAGCTAACTTTCTCTGGAACAAGCCCTCTACTGAAATTATTTTAACTAGTTAAGGGGGAGGTAACAGTTTTTTACGTTTGCTCTGTTGATTGCTACAGCTCCAAAGAATCCCCCTTCCAAAGTAGCACATTTGGCAGGGGGGGCATACTCTGCTTGCCTTCAATATGAAAAATTATATTGAACAAACCCTTTCAATATTATGACTCAAGTTCTTAGTATCTTATTCATTTTTTGAAGTTAAGTGTACATTTTTTGAAGTTAAGTGTACATTTAGCTTCCTGAAATCCATGGGGAATTTTAGCTTTGCTCATGTGTGGATAGATATGTTGATGTGTCCTTTTTTCCCACACTTTTTATTTACTCTGATAGTTGAGCATGCAAAATGCATTTTAATTTTCATATATATTTAATTAAAATTTTAACTTTTTAAATTTCCCTTAAGATATTTTTTCTGTGCACTTCATGTAACCAGCATCTACCTAATAAATACCTGCCTTTTTCCTACTTCTGAGTTAACATTTAAAATAATTTGCAGATATTTAACAACCCAAGAAAATTCATAAAGTGGAAACTTAGTTGATTCTGCTAGAAATGGCTTATTCTCAGCTGAGTTTAAACTACATTTGCTATACAGTTCATAAGGTGAGGTGAATTTGCTCAGTCGTATCCGACTCTTTGCGACCAGTGGACTGTAACTTACTAGGCTTCTCCGTCCATGGGATTCTCCAGGCAAGAATACTGGGGTGGGTTGCCATTTCCTTCTCCAGGGGATCTTCCCAACCCAGGGATCGAACCTGGGTCTCCCGCATTGGAGGCAGACGCTTTAAACTCTGAGCCACCAGGGAAGCCTTACTTACACTTTATTTCTGGAAAGCGATTTCTTACCCTATCACCTCCTTACTCTCAATCTAGTTGGTGAGTTTGTTGTGAAATAAGTGCTCTTAAGAGGCTTCCTCAATGGCTCAGCAGGAAAAGAATCCATCTGCAACACAGGAAACGTGGGTTCTATCCTTGAATCAGGAAGATCCCCCGGAGAATGACATGGCAACCCACTCCAGTGTTCTTGCTTGGGAAATCCCAGGGACAGAGGAGCCGGGCAGGCTACAGTCCATAGGGTTGCAAAGAACTGGACACGACTGAGTAACTGAGCAAAGCTATTAAGGAAAAGGAAAGCACATAGAGATGGGGAAGGGCAGATTTTGCACATGACATGGTGACTGTCCTTTAGATCAGCCACCAACTGAACATTGCATTTCTTAGGAAAGAGGGGACTGCAGGTGAAGATGGAACAAAACAAACACAGGGGTTGTTTTGCCATACTGTGTCTGAATCTGCTTGGATGCTATAACCAGGATTCTAGAGTGGGTAGATTGAAAAACAGATATTTATTTCTCACAATTCTGGAGGCTGGGAAGTCTAAGAGCAAGGTCCTGACAGATTTGGTGTTTGGAGAGGAACCCTCTCTTTGGGTTGTGTCTTCACATGGTAGGATTGAGATGCTCCCTGGGGTGTCTGTTTTATAAGGGCAGAGTATTTATAATCCCAGAGTATTCCACCTAATCACTTCACAAAGGCCACAGCTGCTAACTCCGTCACTAGAGGCGGTCAGGATTTCAGCTTATTAATTTTGGTGAAATACACACATTCATTCCATAATACACCAGAGGCCTTTTTGAGCCCAAGGGCCATTGCTTTGCTCCCGTCTAATAGAGCGTAAGGAAAATTGGGAGAACGTAATTTTCATAGTAGTATGTGACATGGTTTCCATCTTTTGAGAAAATAGAAGTTGATACCTTAAGTGGTAGTGGTACCCTGTTCTTGCAGCTTTTGGTGGCTGAGAGGCCACATGCAAAGGGGAGACAACTGAGGTGGCTCCAGGAGCCTCAAGTGAAGGAGCCTTAACAGTAGTAGTAATTCCTGGGACTGCTATCATAAATTACTACCAGATTAGAATAAGACATTTATTCTCAAATTTCCTGAGGACCGAAGTCCACTGTGTGTATCTGTGTGTCATTGTGTCCGTTTTCTCTTATGGCACCTGCCATTGGGTTAAGGGCCACCCTAATCCAAGATGAACTCAACTTGATTGTATCTGCAAAGAACCTATTTTCAAAGAATGTCACATTCATAGGTGCTAGTGGTTAGGACTTCAGCATGTATTTGCTGAAGGAAGGGAGGGACCTCAATTCAAACCACAATAGGAATGCAGAAGAAATATTTCATTGTTGAGCAAGTCAGGAGAATCTATAGCAAGTGAACTACTGTGGGGGCAAGCAGTGGAGATTCTATGGTAGAGCTATAGGAAACCTTTATTTTCATCTGTTCTGGGGGAGAATGATCATGATTTGAGGGAGATAATATGTTGAACTTAGTGAGGTCACTAGTTTCATGAGCCAAAACAAGTTTAATACTGGCGATTTCTCATGACTCAACTTACAGGTAAAATGAGAGTCAAAATTATTATGTATTAACAATGTGGCTATTTCTTGACACCCCAATTGCCATTCTTAAATTACAAAAAAAAGAAAAAAAAAACGATAATAGATTTACCTAAGGTAAATTGTTGCTTTTCAGCTTTTTAGCTGATGTTTAAACTGACTTTAGTTAGATAATTTTAAGAGTTGTAAGCAAACTTAATTGTCATGTATACTCAATAGATGTGTAAAAAACTGATTATATTAGACAATATAATCTTTTCTAAGTTAGGTCTGATGTGAATAAATAGGCATTCACATCACAGGTTTATCTCATAGTAACTAAGAATAAAGCAAAGTGAGCTGAAAGGATTTAAAATCCTGCATAAGCCCATGAATTACCTTCAAACCTTTTCAGTGATGAGCTAGATATCATTCTATTTATTTACCCTTAGGATTTGCATAGTGATTTTTTTGCCTCTCAGCATTTATCTAGATTGAGCAGCATCAAATTTATTTCTGACTGCTTTCCCAATTTTTCAAAGTAATTTATATTCTAATACTATGTTACAGGAACTGGCTGGCCCAACTGCTCTCCTCCTAGATTTGCATTGATATTGTTTTGAAATTTGTAATGTCATCTCAGACCTCACTTGATTTGATTGAATTAATTTAATTTTAGATCTCACCACCCTATTTCTAGCCCCTTAAAATGCTATCACCAAAAATATTTTCATATAATAACTTAGTTTTGTTTATGTGGATTCATTCAGGAAAGAGTCAATGTAGCTAAGCTCTGTTTTTGAAAAAGACTCCTTTGATGTTACTGCTGCTGCTGCTCAGTTGCTTCAGTCGTGTCCGACTCTGTGCAACCCCATAGACAGCAGCCTACCAGGCTCCCCCGTCCCTGGGATTCTCCAGGCAAGAACACTGGAGTGGGTTGCCATTTCCTTCTCTAATGGATGAAAGTGAAAGTGAAGTCACTCAGTCGTGTCCGACTCCAGCGACCCCACTGACTGCAGCCCACCAGGCTCTCCCGTCCATGGGATTTTCCAGGCAAGAGTACTGGAGTGGGGTGCCATTGCCTCCTCCATTGATGTTACTGCTTAGGTTGATCACTTTAGTGAACAAACCACTCATGCAAAATTCATTGAAAAGCAATCGACAAGATGGTAACTGAGTCAAAGGATGGTTACTCTGATATTCAGAGGTGAATCTGCTTTGATTGTGCATCTTTTAAGCATTATTTTAAAACTTCTGAAGACATACGTGACCTAGAAAACAAAATTACATGAATAGAGACATTGTAGACAAAAAACATGAATGAAATTTCTCAACTATCAGAACATAAAATCCTATGTTAACAAGCATAGTATTCAACCGTATGTTTAACAGAAAAACTGACTTAAGGTTTTACCGAAAATTGAGACTCTCAGTGATACACTGATATTGAGTTGTTTCTCCTGAGGGTAGGGGGAGGGGAAACATATTTTGTTTAGAGTAGTGTTAACCACTGCTTACTATGTGCATTAAACAAACATTTTATTTCTCTTTCAGTCGCATGTTCTGGTAGCTTGAAATGCGTAACCAGGGGCAAGGAGTTTCATTAGGTAGTAGCTAGAGGCGACATAGACTGATGTTCATAAGGAAGAGAAACTTTGTAATTCTGACCTCATCAGACTGCTGGGATGAATACAACTTCAGCAATGGCTCTGATTTCTTTTCAGCTGATGCCCATCTCTGATACATGTTTAGGAAACATCCTGAATAGAAAAAAACTATTTCTGATGGAAAAGTTAGGCAAGAATCCAAAGTTGAAATGGTTAAAGGGCTATCTTTATATCTTAACATTTAGACAATGGGTGTACTTACGACTTTTTCCTCAGTTTTTACCCCTAAGTTATATTGTAAATCACCATTACCTGTGCTACCTCCGGTGTCTTTATAGTGCTGAGAGAATTTTTAGATATTCATATGCAGTTACTGCTTAAACAATGCGGAGGGTTGGGGACACTGATTTTCCACAGTTGAATATCAGTATATAACATATTTGGCTCTCCAAATGGATGGTTTTTCATGTCTAAAGATTTAGCAATCACACATTTTATAATATTATCATATATTAAAAAATTAACATAAAATGCTGCTAAGTCGCTTCAGTCGCGTCCGACTCTGTGCGATCCCGTAGATGGCAGTCCACCAGGCTCCCCCGTCCCTGGGATTCTCCAGGCAAGAACACTGGAGTGGGTTGCCATTGCCTTCTCAAGTGAGTCAGCTCTTCACATCAAGTGGCCAAAGTATTGGAGCTTTAGCATCAGTCCTTCCAATGAGTATTCAGGGTTGATTTCCTTTAAGATGGACTGGTTTGATCTCCTTTTTGTCCACTGGACTCTCAGAAGTCTTCTCCAGCACCACGGTTCAGAAGCATCAATTCTTCCACATTCTGCCTTGCTTTTGGTCCAGCTCTCAACAACCATATGTAACCACTGGAAAGACCATAACCTTGACTATACAGACCTTTGTTGGTTCTCATAGTACTAATGCCAGAAGCTTAGCCTCTCCACACTGGTCCTGAATTGAATCTGAGAAGTTTGGGGTGAAGTAGAAAAGAATAGCTTTATTGCTTTGCCAGGCAAAGAGGAAAACAGACGGTTGTGCCCATGAAAAAATATCCCAGCAGGGAGGATCTGGTAAGGAGTTTTATAGCACTGATTAAATGGCAGAGTTGCTGATAGATGAGGGTGTTTGCAGAGTCTGCACTCCTTTAACCTGTTCACAGATAATTTCTTGATGACCTTTTCTGATTCCTTTTAATCTGGTCTCAGACGATCTTCTCTGGAATGAAGAATGCTGACTTCTATTTATCGGGGGTTTCATTTCTGTATGCATCCATGATGAAATCTATTTATGCTGTTTTTGTTGGAATTTGTGTGCATCTTTTGTGTTTTGGTCTTATAAAGCTTATAAAAATGGGAAATGTTTCACCTATCCAAAGAAAGATCTTTGGGGTGCATGTTAGATATGTTAAGATCAGACAGTAATGACCCCTTAATGGCTCACAACCAAACAATCTGGTAGTCAGAAGCACTTTACAAAGGGGAGGAACAGTTTAAAAATGAACATGCCCAGCGGTCTCCTTTGGACTTCAGGCATCGAGTTATAAGTTCCCCTACAGAAGCCCCAGAGAATATAGCAACAAACTCCAGTAATCTTGCCTGGAGAATTTCATGGACAGAGGAGCCTCAGATCAGTTCAGTTGCTCAGTCGTGTCAGATTCTTGTGACCCCATGGACTGCATCACTCCAGGCCTCCCTGTCTATCAACAACTCCTGGAGCTTGCTCAAACTCATGTCCATCGAGTCGCTGATGCCATCCAGCCACCTCATCCTCTGTCATCCCCTTTTCTTCCCACCTTCAATTTTTCCCAGTATCAGGGTCTTTTCAAATGAGTCAGCTCTTCGCATCAGGTGGCCAAAGTATTGGAGTTTCAGCTTCAGCATCAGTCCTTCCAATGAATATTCAGGACTGATTACCTTTAGGATGGACAGGTTTGATCTCCTTGCAGTCCAGGGGACTCTCAAGAGGCTTCTCCAACACCACAGTTCAAGAGCATCGATTCTTCGGTGCTCAGCTTTCTTTTTGGTCCAACTCTCACATCCATACATGACTACTGGAAAAACCATAGCTTTGACTAGATGGACTGTTATTGGCAAAGTACTGTCTCTGCTTTTTAATATGCTGTCTAGGTTGATCGTAATTTTTCTTCCAAGGAGCAAGTGTCTCTAATTTCATGGCTGCAGTGATATTGGAGCCCAAAAAAATAAAGTCTGAAACTGTTTCCACTGGTTTCCCCATCTATTAGCCATGAAGTGATGGGACCAGATGCCATGATCTTAGTTTTCTGAATGATGAGTTTTAAGCCAACTTTTTCACTCTCCTCTGTCACTTTCATCAAGAGGCTCTTTAGTTCCTCTTCACTTTCTGCCATAAGGGTAATGTCATCTGCATATCTGAGGTTATTGATATTTCTCCTGGCAATCTTAATTCCACCTTGTGCTTCATCCAGCCCAGATATTTTCATGATGTACTCTGAATATAAGTTAAATAAGCAGGGTAACAATATACAGCCTTAACATACTCCTTTCCCTATTTGGAACCAGTCTGTTGTTCCATGTCCAGTTCTAACTGTTTCTTCCTGATGTGCATACAGATTTCTCAAGAGGCAGGTCAGGTAGTCTGGTATTCCTGTCTCTTTAAGAATTTTCCAGAGTTAGTTGTGGTCCAGAGGAGCCTGGCAGGTTACAGTCCATGGTATCGCAAAGAGTCAGTCATTACTGAGCAACTAGCACTTCATTTCTATAAGCTCAAAAAATACTCTTGTTTCCCTTGAGGCACTGCAGCCATGATATTAAAAGATGCTTTCTCCTTGGAAGAAAAGCTATGACAACTCCAGACAGCATATTAGAAAGCAGAGGCATTACTTTGCTGACAAAGGTCCATCTAGTTAAAGTTATGGTTTTTCCACAAGTCATGTATGGATGTGAGAGTTGGATCATGAAGAAAGCTGAGCACCAAAGAATTGATACTTTTGAACTGTGGTGTTGAAGACTCTTGAGAATCCCTTGGACTGCAAGGAGATCCACCCAGTCCATCCTAAAGGAGATCAGTTCTGGATATCCATTGGAAGGACTGATGCTGAAGCTGAAGCTCCAATACTTTGGCCACCTGATGTAAAGAAGTGACTTATTAGAAAAGACACTGATGCTGGGAAAGATTGAAGGCAGGAGGAAAAGAGGATGACAGAGGATGAGATGGTTGGATGGCATCACTGACTTGATGGACATGAGTTTGAGCAAGCTCCGGGAGGTGGTGATCGACAGAGAAGTCCAGCGTGGTGCAGTTCATGAAGTCAGAAAGAGTCAGACACAAGTGAGGGACTGAACTGAACTGAAATGAGGCAGAACCAGGATCCTGTCCCAAGGCTGCACTACTGTTTCTTGGCTACTCCTCCCTTGTTTTGCATCCTCTCTCTTCCCTAATTAGCAACTGTCTGAATCTGTCTTTCAGGACTCAGGGAAGGTCATGGAGGCTAGAATCTGTTCCCTACAAACAATGATTGGGGGACATGGACACAGAAACATTTCTGTGCCCATGAGCCGCACAGGATCCTGCTCGGTTTCAGTACAGGACACCAAAGACAGGTATTGATAAAAGGGGAAGAAGACTGAATAGTGTACCTTTTATCCTTGAGGGAGAAAATAATCATACTCAACCATTTTTATAGCAGTAAAGAGTTAATGACTTTGTGATATGAAAATGCCCACATTAAGGATCATTCCAGTTCAGTTCAGTCGCTCAGTCATGTCCGACTCTTTGCGACCCCATGAATCGCAGAATGCCAGGCCTCCCTGTCCATCACCAACTCCCGGAGTTCACTCAGACTCATTTCCATCGAGTCGGTGATGCCATCCAGCTATCTCATCCTCTGTTGTCCCCTTCTCCTCCTGCCCCCAATCCCTCCTAGCATCAGTCTCTTCCAATGAGTCAACTCTTTGCATGAGGTGGCCAAAGTACTGGAGTTTCAGCTTTAGCATTATTCCTTCCAAAGAAATCCCAGGGCTGATCTTCAGAATGGACTGATTGGATCTCCTTGCAGTCCAAGGGACTCTCAAGAGTCTTCTCCAACACCACAGTTCAAAACCATCAATTCTTCGGTGCTCAGCTTTCTTCACAGTCCAACTCTCACATCCATACATGACCACAGGAAAAACCATAGCCTTGACTAGACGGACCTTTGTTGGAAAAGTAATGTCTCTGCTTTTCAACATTAAGGATAGTGAAAACCAAAATCAACTGAGAAAATATTACTCCAGAGAAACTAGCCTATTGCTTTGGGATTGAAGTATCAATACTTCAGAGGGTTGTCTGACACTTGTAACTTTGTATCATTCTGGCAGAATAAACTAAGGGTAGAGTGTAATGTTGCCCTACCAGGGGCAATTTTCATGAAGGGATTTTGCTATGAACTTGTGAAGATGTTGTCACCAACTTTTATTCAGTGAAAATGCAAATGCTATCTATATACATTACAAGCATGAAATACATCTTTTACATAAAATTAATTTCATAGTCTCTTTATACACATGTTTTTCTATTATGAGCATTTGAATATTTTGCAACATTTTATTTCCCAGTGGTTGCTGAACAACTGTAGAATTAATGTTTTATCAACCACATTCTCAAACAGATGTTTTGAAAGGATGATTTTAATCAAGAAAAATCCTTTAAAAAAAGTCTGTAGTTTTAGCAGAATAACTAATAGCCTTGTTGTGCAGAGACTTGACTTGAGTTCAAATCCTGGGTTCACCCTTTCCAATTCACTTAACTTCTCTGAGGTTTAATTTTACTTACCTGTAAGTGAATATATCAATAAGCTACTTCAAAGAGCTGCTACGAGATATAAATGAGATATGTAGGTAATGCATATAGCCTAGTATAAAATAGACATTCAGTAAATGTCAGACATGGTTTATAATAAGATAAGGCCAGCTATTAGCTACTTGCTTTGTGTTCCTGCTTTTCAGTTAACATGTAATTATTAAGTATAAGGTGACTCATTGGAAATTAATTCATCCTCCCATCTTACTAAATTCTGTCATTTGCTTGCATGTGAGCAATTAAATGTTTTTAGGAGCAACAGGGTGATTTAGTGTAAATGTGGAAGTTTTAATATTTTATATAAATTTTTCAAGGAAAGACCAGGTAATAATAGGAAGGCTTGGTATGGAAACTAATGTTTCCTCTGAGTGTTGATTATTAAAATAACTTCTTAACAAAACCTATGGACAGTCTTTTCCTGGATAGCTTCTGCCTTTGTGGTTTGCCTCCAAAATTCAAACTCTTTCAGATGTTTCTGTTTCACATAGTGCTTTGAGACTCTTCCAACTTTTTCTGTGTACAGTACTTTAAGATGATCTCCCCAGTGCTTGCCAAATATACATTGTGGCTTCCTTTAATTTTTGTTCTAAGAATTTCTCCTCCCCTCCGCTTCTCAACCTGCCTAAGAGCTACTCATTCTTCAGGACTTTATTCAAATTGGAATGGTCCTCCCTCTTCTAGCAGTGATTAATACCTGCATACAGCATTCACCTCTATAATCTTTAAGAAGGATCTTCCAGTGTTCACTCATACGGTTATCTTTTATCTAATCATATAGCATTACATACATCCACAATGCCTGACATGATTTCTATGGACCCCATCGGCTGTAGCCTACCAGGCTCCTACGTCCATGGGATTCTCCAAGCAAGAATATGGGGGTGGGTTGCCGTGTCCTTCTCCAGGGGATCTTTCCTGATAAATGAAGTGAGGGTAAAAAGTTTTTTTCTCCTAAACATTGATTGAAAATTTTCAGAGAAATTAAAGAGAAAATACCTTGCTTTTATAAGCAATTAAGAATCGTATCTAGCAGTGATCCTTGATTAACACCATGAAAATCTTTGGCCCTCTTTTTAAGTATTAGAAATGTTTCCTACTTACAAGTATTTATTGAGGAGGATAAAAAACTGTGTTTTCCTTCTTGTTTGCATTTATAATTGCACTCTGAAAGACAGATTTTTTTCACTAGATTCATTATACCTTATTTGAAAAAGACAGTTGCAATGCCATCTGGCTTGGAAAACTGAGAACCATTTAGTTGTTGATTTTAGAAGTGAAAAATATCAATGTCACCTTTTGAAAATAAAGGTTTGAAATGTAAATAATCACTGAAAATATAATAGTAAAGTAAAAATCAGGAAATTTCAGATTTGTGACCTAGATTTTATTTTACCTTTGAAACAGACAGTTCCCAAGGAAGTCAATCTGATGTACTGAATCTATGATTGGACCAGAAGGCTTTGATTTTTGACCTATTCAGGTGTCCAGGATCATAGTATTTAGTTTACTGTTGCCGTCATAACCAGAATCTACCTCTTTCTCTCTGTCAATTTCCTACTGCTATTTACATTTTATCTAGTTGAACTGCGTATTTCTATAAAGTGTATCAAGCACTTTTGAAAACTATAAAGCATAAATAAACATTTAGTACACCTGAGAGATAAATAATAGGTAAATAACCTAGGAGAGGCAGACAGATAGGAATGACAGTGCCCGCTGCAGTTTACAAGATTTATTAGACAAGGTTATCCAGGAGTGGTGTTTGCTCCTGCAGCCGGCCTTATAGTTATGATACTTGGAACTGTTGATACATCTCCTATTTGTATTTTTTAAGATCCCGTATCATCATTCAAGAACGTTTAAAAAATATTAATGGCAACAGCAAAGAAGCAATGCCAAAGGCATATACCCTGTTGCAAAAGTGTCTGACTTATAAATATGAGTAGTATCAATAATGTTAGGACACCAGAGGAGCTGTTCAATGGCCTTTTAAATCCTACTTTGGTAAGGACTACCACTGCTATAATGAATTCAGGTATGTGTAGTCCAGTTTTCTTCTGTAATCCATACATGACCACAGGAAAAACCATAGCCTTGACTAGACGGACCTTTGTTGGAAAAGTAATGTCTCTGCTTTTCAACATTAAGGATAGTGAAAACCAAAATCAACTGAGAAAATATTACTCCAGAGAAACTAGCCTATTGCTTTGGGATTGAAGTATCAATACTTCAGAGGGTTGTCTGACACTTGTAACTTTGTATCATTCTGGCAGAATAAACTAAGGGTAGAGTGTAATGTTGCCCTACCAGGGGCAATTTTCATGAAGGGATTTTGCTATGAACTTGTGAAGATGTTGTCACCAACTTTTATTCAGTGAAAATGCAAATGCTATCTATATACATTACAAGCATGAAATACATCTTTTACATAAAATTAATTTCATAGTCTCTTTATACACATGTTTTTCTATTATGAGCGTTTGAATATTTTGCAACATTTTATTTCCCAGTGGTTGCTGAACAACTGTAGAATTAATGTTTTATCAACCACATTCTCAAACAGATGTTTTGAAAGGATGATTTTAATCAAGAAAAATCCTTTAAAAAAAGTCTGTAGTTTTAGCAGAATAACTAATAGCCTTGTTGTGCAGAGACTTGACTTGAGTTCAAATCCTGGGTTCACCCTTTCCAATTCACTTAACTTCTCTGAGGTTTAATTTTACTTACCTGTAAGTGAATATATCAATAAGCTACTTCAAAGAGCTGCTACGAGATATAAATGAGATATGTAGGTAATGCATATAGCCTAGTATAAAATAGACATTCAGTAAATGTCAGACATGGTTTATAATAAGATAAGGCCAGCTATTAGCTACTTGCTTTGTGTTCCTGCTTTTCAGTTAACATGTAATTATTAAGTATAAGGTGACTCATTGGAAATTAATTCATCCTCCCATCTTACTAAATTCTGTCATTTGCTTGCATGTGAGCAATTAAATGTTTTTAGGAGCAACAGGGTGATTTAGTGTAAATGTGGAAGTTTTAATATTTTATATAAATTTTTCAAGGAAAGACCAGGTAATAATAGGAAGGCTTGGTATGGAAACTAATGTTTCCTCTGAGTGTTGATTATTAAAATAACTTCTTAACAAAACCTATGGACAGTCTTTTCCTGGATAGCTTCTGCCTTTGTGGTTTGCCTCCAAAATTCAAACTCTTTCAGATGTTTCTGTTTCACATAGTGCTTTGAGACTCTTCCAACTTTTTCTGTGTACAGTACTTTAAGATGATCTCCCCAGTGCTTGCCAAATATACATTGTGGCTTCCTTTAATTTTTGTTCTAAGAATTTCTCCTCCCCTCCGCTTCTCAACCTGCCTAAGAGCTACTCATTCTTCAGGACTTTATTCAAATTGGAATGGTCCTCCCTCTTCTAGCAGTGATTAATACCTGCATACAGCATTCACCTCTATAATCTTTAAGAAGGATCTTCCAGTGTTCACTCATACGGTTATCTTTTATCTAATCATATAGCATTACATACATCCACAATGCCTGACACGATTTCTATGGACCCCATCGGCTGTAGCCTACCAGGCTCCTACGTCCATGGGATTCTCCAAGCAAGAATATGGGGGTGGGTTGCCGTGTCCTTCTCCAGGGGATCTTTCCTGATAAATGAAGTGAGGGTAAAAAGTTTTTTTCTCCTAAACATTGATTGAAAATTTTCAGAGAAATTAAAGAGAAAATACCTTGCTTTTATAAGCAATTAAGAATCGTATCTAGCAGTGATCCTTGATTAACACCATGAAAATCTTTGGCCCTCTTTTTAAGTATTAGAAATGTTTCCTACTTACAAGTATTTATTGAGGAGGATAAAAAACTGTGTTTTCCTTCTTGTTTGCATTTATAATTGCACTCTGAAAGACAGATTTTTTTCACTAGATTCATTATACCTTATTTGAAAAAGACAGTTGCAATGCCATCTGGCTTGGAAAACTGAGAACCATTTAGTTGTTGATTTTAGAAGTGAAAAATATCAATGTCACCTTTTGAAAATAAAGGTTTGAAATGTAAATAATCACTGAAAATATAATAGTAAAGTAAAAATCAGGAAATTTCAGATTTGTGACCTAGATTTTATTTTACCTTTGAAACAGACAGTTCCCAAGGAAGTCAATCTGATGTACTGAATCTATGATTGGACCAGAAGGCTTTGATTTTTGACCTATTCAGGTGTCCAGGATCATAGTATTTAGTTTACTGTTGCCGTCATAACCAGAATCTACCTCTTTCTCTCTGTCAATTTCCTACTGCTATTTACATTTTATCTAGTTGAACTGCGTATTTCTATAAAGTGTATCAAGCACTTTTGAAAACTATAAAGCATAAATAAACATTTAGTACACCTGAGAGATAAATAATAGGTAAATAACCTAGGAGAGGCAGACAGATAGGAATGACAGTGCCCGCTGCAGTTTACAAGATTTATTAGACAAGGTTATCCAGGAGTGGTGTTTGCTCCTGCAGCCGGCCTTATAGTTATGATACTTGGAACTGTTGATACATCTCCTATTTGTATTTTTTAAGATCCCGTATCATCATTCAAGAACGTTTAAAAAATATTAATGGCAACAGCAAAGAAGCAATGCCAAAGGCATATACCCTGTTGCAAAAGTGTCTGACTTATAAATATGAGTAGTATCAATAATGTTAGGACACCAGAGGAGCTGTTCAATGGCCTTTTAAATCCTACTTTGGTAAGGACTACCACTGCTATAATGAATTCAGGTATGTGTAGTCCAGTTTTCTTCTGTCAGCACTTTTTTGTTACATATATAAATTCATTGTGCACTGTGAGTGTGTATAGATTTTGACGACTGCCCAAAGAAGCAGAGAATATACTTGAAGACAGGCTTAATTTTTTTAAAGAAACTTAGAGATGTCAGAAACAAATATTATTGAGTTTCATAGTTAGTAATTACAAAATAAGAACAGCATAAATATATAATATGTAAGAATCTAATATTTTAATTTGCTGTTCTCTATAAGCTCAAGAATATGACTGTATATTTAAGGTGGTTGAAGCAATGAAAATTATTGACTTGGCCTAGAAAACTAGATAGATTAATTTATAACACATGTAAACATGTATATTCATATTTTCAGACTTTGAAAAATAGTTTGAAGTTTTATTATCCCAATTTCCTTATTTTATCCATTATGAAAAATAATGATTATGATTTGAAATGCTACCTACTTTAAAATATTATCTATTAATATGGTTCAAGTGTTAATAAGTCAAAATTATGAAATGGTCTGAGTTACCTACAAGCCTCTCAGTCAGTGAGTGTATTTGGCACAGTCTCTACTTCTCAATTTACTTCTCAATCCCCAACAGATTTCCTTGAACATAGTGTGTACTTAGCAGTAAATATTTGAATAAATAAACTACCACATCTGGAAAGATGCACAATTATATAATTGGGCAACTAAATTCCAGGAGACAGTGCAGGACAGGGAAGCCTGGTGTGCTGTCGTCCATGGGGTCTCAGAGATTTGAACATGACTTAGTGACTGAACAACCACTAGGCAATTTTAGGTAGCTATTAATTCATTTACTACACAAACACTGATTCTTTCCATACTATTTTTGAGTAAAATTGATTGTTTCTGGCCCATTGGTCATTGGTAAATGTTTGATCACCTGGCCCCTTGGTTAATGGAAAGGAAGAATGCATAGGAACTTAGAAGTCTTAAATTTCTTAGAGATATTTGGAAAATTATATAATCTAAGTCACATAAGCTAACTTTATGTTTAAGTTGAATTGCAGAGAATTAACAGATTGTTAAACATTACATAGCCAAGTGCAAAAACTAGAATAAAAAAGCTATATGGCATTTTAGCTGATATATATTTTTCATAGTCCAAATGCAGTAATTCATCTATGTCTTCAAAGGTTAATATGTTTGTATCCGTGAAGGAAAAAAGAATCCTACATGGTTCCAAGTAAAACTGGATCTTTTAATATTCTAAATCCTCCAGTGGAGATTGGATTATTCTTGTGTGGTTTACAGAGGTGGGTATTTCAGGGAAACCTGTCGACTAATAGGTACTCAGCAGCTCTAGCCACTATAGGAGGTCTTTGTCTTAGTTTAATAGTTTAACTTTAGAAAGTCATGGAAATGCTCCATGAAGAGCAAAACAGCAACAGGAAAAAAAAATAGTTTAACAAGGATGAGCTATGACTAGAGTTGTGGTTTTGGGAATAATACATTAGGTGTGTAATCAATTATGAATGAAATGTCTGGTCCATATTTTTCCACATCATCTACCAGCCGCGCATCCCTCATGCCAGAGCCGATCATGGAAGTAGCGCCTCTTCTGTCATAAGTGCCTGGACCCAGAAGGATATGATACCTGCAGAACAGCAATTAGCACCAGAAACCAGTCATCCTTAGGCTGTGTTTTCCAGAGTTCATCTAGAAAAAAAAATAATCCTTCAATTGAGTCTATATGTGTGCGTGCACACGTACACATGCTGATATTTATTTGTAGTCTGTTGAATTGGAAACCTGACATTTCCTGCTTATGTCTGAAAGCAGAACAAATCAGCCTAGTTAAACCCCTGAAAATAAGAATGTGACATCCCAGTGACACACAGGAAAACAATTAGATTTGAAGTATTTCTTAATGTTACCAATCCATATTAGCATATATAAATTGGCTGATTACCTAGTGCAAACCTACTGTTGTTGTTATAAAGGTTACTGAAATCTTATGCTCAAACAATCAAGAAATCTTGGTGAAAAAATAATGGTAACAATAAAAGAATGAACCTTTCCAGAGCTAATTTTATATATCAGAATTTTTAACACAGCTTGAGCTAATATTTTCATTAATGTAATTGATAAGTATCTAAGGTATTATCCCTAAATTGCAATTTGGATTTATAAAATAATATAAATTCTTTCAGCTTGTAGATGACTCAAAGGGAAGAAACATATATAATTGAACTGTTCAACAATCCTGGTTTATGCAGTCATGCAGCATTTGCACATTCTGTGTCTGTGGAAACATTGCAGAGACTTATTCAATGTTGATGCTAAAATGTACACCAAAAAATAGCAAAGTTCAAGACAAAGTTCTTTGTCATGGCTTTAATACTTGATATTAAATAAGTGATATTTCATAATCACTCCCTTTTTTGTGACAACTAGATGCATTTGTTACCGCTGATAAGGGTAAATATAAAATATGAAAATAGGTGTTGAAAAAATTATAACCGACAAAACATGACCCTCAAATTGTGTGGAACTTCTTAACCTGCAGACTATTAAAAATAGTTTACAGGTTAGACAAAATGAAAATCCCCACACAGGTGTCACCTGTGTGTTCTGAAGTCACACCAGCTAACTTTATTCCAAAGCGGCACAGGTGACTTCTGGTTAGGAGTCAGGGAAAAGTTCATGAGCGGAGAGGTTTCTTCTGCACCAGGCTTTTTATTTATAATAGTTGCTGCATATTCTTCATTTTATCTTCTGCATAAGCTTCCCTTGGAAAAGCTCTAACAACTGGTGCTTCTAATAGCTATTCTATAACCTTATCTGGAGGCTCCTCTCTGACCATGTGAATACCAAGGAAAAAAAAAAAAACAAAAGACCATGTTTTGCTCATCTGTGTGTCCAATCCTGAGCCTGGCATGTCAACATGCAACGGATACTTACATTGTTTATTAAAATCTTTAACAATACGTGCTGTCCTGAATTATTTTTGCTGATAAGAGATTTATCTCTGTCAGTGCTACCTATTCTTCAACATTATTAAAGCAGTGGCTGAGTCTAACAGCACTTAAAAATTCATTCTTTGTATATTGTATTTGAAAATATAGCTCTCACTGAGCATTTCTGCGATAAAAATAACAAATGACTATTTTTCTTTACTGGATTTAATAAGTTAGTATAATCAAAACCCATTAAAACCAGCTTTCTGTGAATTCAAAGAAGGTATTCTTTGACAACTGTTTTCATATGATAGGCTGAAGTGTCTTTTAACCTTCAGTAGCTGTAAGCAGAAACATAATTAGTAGGCACTTGCTATTTTAATCATGAAATGCAAAAGAAGTATTTCATTTACAGTTTACTTATTATCCCTTTGTTGTCTTTACGGCACAAGGCATCATGCAGGAATACTGTGAAGTGAAGAAGGTGAAGTCACCCAGTTATGTCTGACTCTTTGCAACCCCATGGACTGTAGCCTACAAGGCTCCTCCGTCCATGGGATTTTCCAGGCAAGGATACTGGAGTGGGTTGCCATCTCCTTCTCCAGGAGATCTTCCCGACACAGGGATTGAACCCGAGTCTCCCACATTGTAGTCAGACACTTTGCCATCTGAGCCACCAGGGAAATCAGGGATACTGTAGCATAGACCAAATATGAAAACAGGTATGAAGAATTCGAATCCAAATTACCCAGTTTGGGTTTCGTTTGCCACATAGGCAGTTTAAATGTTAGTTTCTGATGGCTGTTGTAACAAAATAACTGCAGTCAATGGCTTAGAACACTTCAGATTTATTATCTTATAGCTCTCGAGACCACAAGTCCAAGATGCTAGGGAGAGCTGATTTTCTCATGGAGACTCCAGGGAAGAATTCATTTCTGTGCCATTTCTAGTATCTATAGGATTGACCAAAAGGCTCCTTCAGGTTTTTCCATATGGTGTAACAGAAAAATCCAAATGAACTTTTGGCCACCCCAGAGATGCTGTCTTTGTTTCTTGGCCCCTGGTCCCACAGCTCCCCTCCCTCTTCTGCTTCCAGTGTCACTGCTGGCCTGACTCTTGGCTTCCTTGCCTCTGTTACAAGGACCCTTGTGATTATTCTAGACTTCCTGGATAGGCACAGCATAATCTTACCATCTGAAAACACAATGTTAAAACACATCTGCAGGGTCTCTGATGTTACATAAGGAAACCTACCATCAGGTTTCATGAAGTAGATTATGAACTTTTTGAAGTGTCATTATTAATTTAGGAAAGATTTCTCCCAAATGAAAGCAATTTAAATACCTCTTCTATTAACCCTTGGCCTATGAGGCCTTCTCAGGGTGGGGAACCCAGGGGTAAAGGAGGTAAAGGTGGTACTGGTCTCATTTGCATCTGGAAAATCCATAGCTATTGAGATTTGCATTTTCATTTGGGATAGAAGGATAAAGTATACTCTAATTAGATCTTTATATGCTTATCTTTTCTCTCACATGTTTAACTCTTTTTGGAACAAATACCCAGATTACTCTAGAAAGTTTTTGTAAGGTTAGACTGAAAATAGTGATTGTCAGGTCTTGATTTTTCTTTTCTCCTGAGGCTGCCAGAAGTTGTCATGAACACATATATTTCTTAAAACTGATTTGACTTGAAAGAGAATACATAATGTAAAACTTATAGCAGTAACTCTTGACAACCTAAAATTTTTATTTTTCTTGAATGATTTTTTTGCTTGGTCAATATCAGTAGATTTCTTAATTATTAATATTTATGTTCAACATATGATTTATTCATCTTTTATATACTTATATTCAAGCTGTTTGAGGATGTGAGTTTCTCTTTCCTTTATGTGCATCCTTTTTTAGTTGACTATTTTCATTAAGATTGGAAATCATGTCTTTTCAGTACTGTAGTATAAAGTCTTCCTCTTAAAAGGATATTTTTCTGACACTTAAACTCTATGTTTTGAATTCCAACCCAGGGATTGAACCCAGGTCTCCCACATTGCAGGCAGATTCTTTACCATCTGAGCTACAAGAGAAGCCCAAGAATACTGGAGTGGGTAGCCTAGGGGATCTTCCTGACACAGGAATCCAACCAGGGTCTCCTGCATTGCAGGTGGATTCTTCAGTAACTGAGTTATCAGGGAAATGAATTCCAACCCAGGGATTGAACCCAGGTCTCCCACATTGCAGGCAGATTCTTTACCATCTGAGCTACAAGAGAAGCCCAAGAATACTGGAGTGGGTAGCCTAGGGGATCTTCCTGACACAGGAATCCAACCAGGGTCTCCTGCATTGCAGGTGGATTCTTCAGTAACTGAGTTATCAGGGAAGCCCTTGAATCAAAGAAGGAAGCTTAAAATCATAAATACCCTGTTCAGTGTGCTGAGTCATGTCCGACTCTTTGCGACTCTGTGACTTGTAGTCCACCAAGCTCCTCTGTCCATGGAATTCTCCAGGCAATTATTGTCCAGGTAAGAATAATGGAGTGGGTTTCCATGTACTCCTCCAGGAAATATTCCTAACCCATGGATTGAACCTGTGTCTCTTACATCTCCTGCATTGGTAGACAGTTTCTTTATCACAAGAACCACCTGGGAAGCTCAGTAACTACTCTGTGTGTTTGTTAGTCAGTTATGTCTGACTCCTTGCAACCTCATGGACTGTAGTTCACCAGGCTCCTCTGTCCATGAATTCTCCAGGCAAGAATACTGGAGTGGGTTGCCATTTCTTTTTCCGGGGGATCTTCCTGACCCAGGGATCAAACCTGGGTCTCTCACATTTCAGGTAGATTCTTTACCATCTGAGCCACCAGGGAAGCCCAATAAATACCCTACTTGTCTTTAACTTCAGAATATAAATAGAAAGTATCTTACTGTTTATTTGGTTTATAGATAACGTGAACAGTTTTATAATAGTTCAAAATATTATAGCTTCATTTTATAATCATTTACCTTCCTGATAGTCAAGCTACTTTCTAGAGTGTTTTATGATATACAGTAAAAACTTTTTGGGGACAAATTCCCTACATGTTTTCAAACTAAGATTTAGTTTCAACATTACGAATGTTGAAAATGCATGTTCCTTTTAATGACTAGTGTCATTAAATATTCAACATTTCTCTCAAAGCTTGAAATTGTCAAAGACACTTTGGGGAATGTTCATGTGATGTGATTATTTTGTGCTAGAAATACAGAAATGGCATTATCAAAGAAAAGTGGGTTTTGAGAAATACCTTGTATTTACCTTAATCAAAATGTGAGATGCTTTCCGATTGATCCTTGTAAATGGTCTCTATGACATTAGCCACTGTGGTCATTAATTTATAGCCCAGTGTATATTTGGATCCTTTCCGTTTTTCAGAACTAAAGAAATGGTGTTGGCTAGTTTTCTGCTTTATGAGCCTCTGCAAGAACAAATGTGCTCATAAAATGCACATTAAAAGTTCTTCAATTATGTTCCTACTTCCTTTTGTACCCCAGCCTCTTAATATGCTTTTTTCAGGTGTTTCTGCTCCATATTCATTTAATTTCTTCAACTATTCTCATAAGTTTTCATCATGATTTAAATAAAATCCTGTTACAAATTACAGCAGAATTATAACCAAGTTCATTCACTGAGTCCTTACAGGAGCTTATTTCACTACATGGGAAGAAAAATAATTTGCATTTAATATCTTCACTTTTTTCAGTTTTAAGAAAACCATTGAAATTTCATACACACAATTATATGCAGGTATATTTAACAAATATACACAAATTATTTGAATCACAAAGGAAGATTCCAAAGATGATCCAGTCCAACGCTCTTTTTATATATTCCTCAAGCTAGGTAGTCACATAGCTGAAGTGAGATGAGAGCAGGCACAGCACTCGGATTCTGATCTCTTTACTCTAGGTTAAGTCCATCATCTGGTCAATTATCCTGCCTTCTTGACAGCATGTACAGTGAGCAATATAAAGCCTGACTGCACATGATACACCTGGGCTGGGGGCCCCATTGCCTCTTTCTGGTACAGAACTTGACACCCCATCCAGTTCCTGCTGCAGCTCTCATCGCGACCTGTCACTTGCCTGACACTTTGATAGCATATGCCTCACACAGTATGAGTCCAGGCAGAATGTGATTTTAATTATATGTGTGTGTGTGTGTGTGTGTATTGTCTTCTTTATCATTGCTAGATGATACACAAGTGATGGATACAATAATGAATATGTATCAAGTTGATTATGGTCATAGTCCCTTGTGTTTGTATGTGTCTTCATGCTTGTTTATTTCTTTTTAAATCTCTGATCATTTCATCATTTGGATTTTGGTTATTGAGCCCGTCTTCTCCCAGTGTTAGAATTTTTTCACCAGTGTCTTTTTCCCTTTGGCCTTCTTGAAGGATTTTGTTCTTTAATATATTTTGGTTTTTTTCTTTTTCCCTTGCTTTGTTTCATAATCATCTTTTCTGAGTTTCTTGCTTTATGTTACATATATGAATTTAAAGCTATAGTTTCAATATTTACTTTTTGAGCAAAATTTTTTTATTTTTATTAAGTAATAAGTGTTCATTGATTCATGAGCACTGCAACTGGAACTAATAAAATAGCTCAAGTTTGGTGTATTGTAATATTTGAAATCAACCAGAGATGGGGTTTAAATGTCATCTGTCACATGGTTACCACTATATGATGTTGAAAAAATGACTTAGGTTCTTGTAATTTTTCTTCTCCATTGTATACAATGGAAATAATAGCAAGTAACTTAAAAAGAATATTGTGGAAATTACTGAGACATTCCTTGATAAGATTCAATGCATAATATCCTTACTGCAGAGTGGCTAATTTTTATTCACTAATTTGAAAATATAATTTATTAAACAAAATGGGAGATGGTCTGAAAAGTCCATACTGGTTAATAAGCTTAAAGGCCCAGGCTAAGTGAAAAATTCTTTAAAAAAATGATGTAAGCCCTTCTTCCCAAAATTTCCAAAATAATTTTCTTTCCCATAAACCTTCAATCTTTTCTCAAAGGGAAGAATAGCCTTCTGGACTTGGCCTCATCCATTTAATTAGCATATATCTTACTGGGTCTCACGTTCTTCTCCGTAGATTGTAAAGAGATGCTAAATGTTTATTTGTGAAATTTGTGAGATCTTCGAAAATAAATAACAACCATTATTCTAGAGCTTTCTGGTTCTCATATCCTGATTGTAAAATATTGAAAACATTATCACGTGTGTATGTTATTTATTTACTTGTGAATTTGTTTAGGATTTACCTTGCCCCTAATATAAGTTGCATGAGGACAGAGGTATTGCAGATTTTATCAACCACACTGTCTCCAGTGGCTAGGAAGATGCATAGCATACTATAGATGCTTCATTAGTATATACTGGATGAGTGGGTGGGTGGATGCACTTCAAATATTAGATACTCAGCTACAGAGATTTTAAAGACTAGTTTTCAGGCATTAATCTTTCTTCAATGATTTAAGTAAAACAAGATTTTCCAAACCCAAAACAATTCTTGAGATTTTGTTTTCAACACATTGTTAGTCATGAGTTTATATATCTTCAATAAAATATGAAGTTTGTTAAATATAAGCAGAGAATTTAGCCCTGTTACTAACTACTGAATAAATATTAAATATTAGTCATCAGTTAGTTTACTAAGAAACTTAAAATCATCAGATCTTGAAATAAAATTTTTCAATTTTTTGGTAGTCTACAAAAACGGGGAGAATTTTTTTTTTTATTTTATCATAGCAAGGTAAATAGCTAAGAACTGTCTCAAATTTCACCTGTGTCTAATATTTGACTCCGTGGACAGCTTTGCTTTTAAGATGTGGCAGAAGATATTTCAGCTTGGTTATTAAGGATGATTACGGTTCCTTCTTGTTTTGCAAAATACAACATTATTAGAGAATTTTTATAACAATAGCGTCAATAATGATGAGTTTAGATGGATCCAGAGTGAGTTCATTAAAATGACTGTAGAGTTGCACTTATCATCTTTCTATAAATGAGCTACAAATATTCATTCTGAGCTTGAACACGTTACCTTTTAAACTGCCCATTGTACAACACAACAGGAATTAAACTGAAATAATTAATACTTTAAACAATGTTAAAACGAGTTACTGCCATCTGTTTTCATCAGGGATGTTAATGTACATGAAATGCATTTTATTATAAAGTAGGAACAGCTGGCAATAGAGTAGTAATTTCTTTGGCTGTACTTTTTAAATAAAGATTACCTGGACACAATGATTTATTGCAATTGTAGCTAGAGTGGTAATTACACAACTGATAAATGTTTTGGAAATAATGGCCTGTAAACAAATTTCCAATTTTGTTTGTAGTTATTTTACAGTTTTTATGTATATAATTTAGTTGATGACTTTAAATAAAATTTAAGTGGATTAACCTGAAATATATATTTAAAAGAAAAATTCTTCACTCACTCTGAAATCTTTAGAGGAATGATAGTAAATTTAAGCTACAAATAATACTGTGCACATTTCAAATAGTTTCAGTGATGTTCGAAGTAAACACTCAATTTTTAAATTCACCAAAAGTATCTTTTTGGAACTTACATTTTTGCAATGCATAGTGAATGGATCATTATGGAAAAATTTGAGAGTACCATTAAAAATGTGTTCTCCACATTAAAATGAAATAAAATTTCCTACCAACACATTAGATGGTGTTATTTTGCAATTTAGTATTGGCTACATTAGAGTATAAGATTCTTCAATAACCTTGTTAAAAATAACTAAAATGTGAGCATTATTTTTAAATGAAAATATTATTTAATCATTTTAAAAGCTACGTCTTTTGACATGTTATAATCATTTTCAATTGCGAAAGAGATTTATTGTTCCTTTCATGTCGTTCTCATTAACTTGTATAAGGCATGCTTATATAACTTAACTAAAATATAACAAGATTCTTTGCCTTTCACAAATGTAATTTACGGAAGAGCAGAAGATAAGCCAGTCCTCAGTATTACAGTGAAATGAATCATCATTGATAACTGCACTTCTTCCTCTCTGCTTAGCTCTTTATCTTTTCTCTTCATAATGTACTTGTGGATGATGAGTAATTTGAAATGGATTCCATTCTAACAATTATACAAACTGCTCCACTCCTATTTCCTGACAAGCTAGATTTAGACTGAAAGGAGTGCAAGAATAGCAAAGAATAAGGACTCCTTCTCAAGAAGAGTGTGAATGTTAGGAAAGAACCTGTTTGCTGATGTTGGCTGGATAGTAATTTGGGGACACGGGAAAGAATAAAAGCAGTATGTGGTGTTGCATGTTGTTCATGCAGGGCAGAGCCCTCATTCACATGCAAACACTGGGAAGGAAAGTAAAATGTCTGTGGAGCAGAGCAGAGTAGCACCCAAACAGTAACTTATCATCTCATTAATGCTGTTGTTAATATTTTAATTTCTCTTGTTAATGTTTATCGTAACTCTCGAAACTACCTTTCTTTTACTGCCCATGAAGTTTGCCAGTTGACTTTGGCGATGAAGACACTGAGCTGGAGGTGTCAGAGTGGCACTTGTAGATTGATAGGGCTGCATCAGATTCATCTCTCTTGCTGCTTTGCTTGTGTAATTCCATCTGTGTGTTCACTAAGGATTTATTGACAGACACTGTTCTAGGTGACTTGGATGCAAATACAGTGAAAGAATCTTGTCTATTCGAGTCCAACATGTACAACATTCATTGCAACCATACAGTAAGGGCTTTAGTAGTCAACACGTACAAGACAGTATGGAAACTCAGCAGGGAGTGCTTTATTGCCTGGAGAGATCAGTCAAGTCCATTTGGACTCCTTTGGGCTTGCAGTAGATGTTCAGCCTTTGCATGAAGGGAGATGTTCTTAGCTGAGTAAACATTTATGGGTAAAGACAGGATGGGAGAGAGTATGGCTTGTTCAGGAATTCGAGTGATTGGAGAGTAAGTGACAAAGGAAATGTATTTACTTTTCTATTTCCCTGCTTTTAAATATTTATTTTTTTAATCTCTGTAATTATTTACCACCTATGCAGTTGATCCATAACTAGCCCTGTTAGTGATTTGGGTATCGTTCATGCATCGTGTGCTGGGAAACCTGGATCCTTTGACACTGAATTGTACTACCTCAAGGATTTTAATTTGTCTATGATAGTATTCTACCACTGAAAAAATAGAATGGTTACTTCCTGTCAGGGATATTAATTATGTAATAAAAAAAGATGGAAATGTTGGGAAAACATTTATGATTAAAATTTGGAAGAATGATCTTTGCATTCTGCTTTTATAAGTAACCTTCAGCAATTTATTTATAGATTTTCTTGTTGCAGAGTTCATTGGGGTAAGCACTAATTTCTAAAGGTGCAGGTTATTTAGTCATGGCAGATTTACAAATGATAATCCTGTCAGCAGTTCAGAGAGAAAAAATGGATATCTTGAGACAAAGCAATTGTATAATCCTCAGACTTCCCCAGAAAAATACTGCCATGATGCCGTGGTACCAGAGAACTTCATTTCTAACAGCTTTGATCTTGAATTTGTTACTGCATGTACAGTAGCAGTGTGATTGTTTGGAGTCATTACAGGCCTGATTCTCTATTGATTTTCCACCCATATTGGGTATATGTTGAAAAATCTAAGGCTGCTTTGAAGTTTCTGGAGAGCCACGTGCAAATGGCATGTTGCTTGCATTGATCACAATGCAGAATTGACTCTTACCATCTTAAAAAAAATACTCAAAGTATTCAATCAGAGAAATAAGATGTATTGTTTATGAAGAAGGTTGTACAGAGAGCTTCAATGTTTCTAGGATGAAGGTATGCTTCCAAAAGAGATATCACATACCTAAATAATGATATTTAATACTCAAAAGGGTGCCTGTGCTCTCTAGTAGAAACAGATTGTAGTGATGCTTTGTGTGTTTGTCTTGTTCTTAAATGGAAAGTGTAGACTGTAAAGTTTCTAATGGAAGAAGTGAGAGATCTGGAGGTTTAGATACTGGACTTAAGAGCAGAAGTTTAGAAACAACAGCCTATAAGCCATGTGTGGTCACTGCTTATTTCTCTATGGGTTTCAATTTTTTTTTTCTTTTACATTCAGTTCAGTTCAGTCACTCAGTCATGTCTGACTCTTTGCGACCCCATGAATCGCAGCGCACCAGGCCTCCCTGTCCATCACCAACTCCCGGAGTTTACCCAAACTCATGTCCATTGAGTCAGTGATGCCATCCAGCCATCTCATCCTCTGTCATCCCCTTCTTCTCCTGCCCCCAATCCCTCCCAGCATCAGGGTCTTTTCCAATGAGTCAACTCTTCACATGAGATGGCCAAAGTACTGGAGTTTCAGCTTTAGCATCAGTCCTTCCAATGAACACCCAGGACTGATCTCCTTTAGGATGGACTGATTGGATTTCCTTGCAGTCCAAGGGACTCTCAATTTTGAAAGGTTAAAAAATAGTTTGTTACCAGTGCAAATGATTTAAAATTGCCAATTGACATTTCAGTGACCATAGCTAAAATTTTATTGAAACAGACTCACTTCATTTATTCACATGTAGTCTGTGGCTGCCTTTGTTTGAAAAGCAGAGATAAGTAGTTGTGACAGTCAAGGCTGAAAATTCTCAAATATTTATTATATGGTTTTTGACAGAAAGTTTGTTAACCTCTGGGCTTCCCTGATGGCTCAGATAGCAAAGAGTCTTCTTACAAAGCAGGAGACCCGGGTTCAATGCCTGGGTTCAGAAGATCCCCTAGAGAAGGGAGTGACTACCCACTCCAGTATTCTTCCCTGGAGAATTCCATGAACAGAGGATCCTGGTGGGCTACAGTCCAAGGGATCTCAGGGTTGGAGAAGACTGAGTGACTAATCCTTTCACACTTGCCAACCTCTGATTTAAGAATCAAGGGACTGGAATTCCCTACCAATCCAATGGTTAAGACTCTGTGCTCTCACTGATGAGGGTGTGTGTTCAATCACTAAACATGGGGAATTAAGATCTGACAATCCAGGTGGTCAAAAAATATATATATATAAAATATATGATGTGATATATATATATATATCATGTAGAATATCATGTAGTTAAAAATAAAGGACTACATACCATGATACTCAAGAGTATCGAGAGATTTCGGAACACCAAGTTATTTGTGTAAATTCCTTTAGGTTTCAGTTAAATTGCAGAGAACAGTATCTGAAAGCAAAGATAGAAGATTTTCTTTCACTTCTTTTCTGTTAAAAGCTGAATACATATATATATATTGAGCCTGAAAGTCCATAGTTGATAGATACAGGCAGGTACATGCAAGTGGGTGAGCCCAGCATATGGATTTTTCAGTGACTGGGTGCTTGGGATTCAGCACAAGGAGAAGTCACCTACAGCGAGCAGATGGCCAGCATCAGCAGCAGTAAGAAGAGATGGGTAGAACGGCATGCATCACCTCTCCCCCACTGTTACTATCCAGAAAGTCAAGAAGCGTGTACTTCAGAAATCGGAGTTGCAATTCACAACTCTGTAGTAGGTGTTATATCCTTTATAGACAGATAAAAATATAAAATAGGTTAAGCTCTAAATGGGAGAAGGCAATGGCACCCCACTCCAGTACTCTTGCCTGGAAAATCCCATGGACAGAGGAGCCTGGTGGGCTGCAGTCCATGGGGTCGTTGAGTCGGACACGACTGAGCGACTTCACTTTGACTTCTCACTTTCATGCATTGGAGGAGGAAATGGCAACCCACTCCAGTGTTCTTGCCTGGAGAATCCCAGGGACGGGGGAGCCTGGTGGGCTACCGTCTATGGGGTCACACAGAGTCGGACACGACTGAAGTGACTTAGCAGCAGCAGCAGCAGCAAGCTCTAAATAACAGAACTAAATCTTAGGATAATAGATCCACTTTAACTCCAACTGAATTGCAATATACTTGTCATACTGGGAGAAAAAAAAAAAAAACATAGTTCTCAACACTGAACACAAAACTGAGAGAAAAAGCCCCAAAGAAAACCACTGGACAGTGTATAATTTCAGGGTCCGCTAACTAAACTCAAATAGCTCAATGAGTGAGTGAAAGTCGCTCAGTTGTGTCTGATTCTTTGTGACCCCATGGACTATACAGTCCATGGAATTCTCCAGGCAGAATACTGGAGTGGGTAGCTTTTCCCTTCTCCAGGGGATCTTCCCAACCTAGGATTGAACCCAGGCCTCCAGGCAGGCAGATTCTTTATCAGTTGAGCCACAAAGGAAGCCCCAAATAGCTGAGAGTAATGTAAATACGTAAGAATGGTAGTCTCATGGAATCTACTTACTGCATTCAGAATATTCAGTTATATTTAGGTGAGGTGATTGGGAAAAAAAACACACATCGTAATAGATATAGATAGAGCCTTTGTTTTCTTAGAAAGCCAAATTATATTTTTCCTAAGGTTTTCTTCTATGTAAAATATAAATAGAAAGTTTATTCTTTTATAGGAAATTTATAGATTCTCAGTCTTTGAAAAATTTTCTAGGGAAGGTATTTATTGGTTCCGTTTTACTTTTTCCATAAGCCCCATCCTTCCCTCAGTGGGCACAGGGAATTGATACAAAAGATCCTCCCAGTTTACTTACAACAGTTTGCCCTGGAAAATGGCACCCTGCTATTTAAGAAAAAAAAAAAAAAACAAAACACTCTTTTATTCCTCACTTTTCCCATTCAGGATCTACTTAAATACCATTTTCTGATGGCTGGGTATCCAGTATAGCTTGTGTTTTTTTGTAATGTACTCTCGCTCCTTTCCTATCCATGCTCTTCTACGCTCAAGTACGTCGTGTATTGATGCCTCTCTTTGCTGTCACTGCTGTGCAAGATCTCTCAGTGGGACTTGCCCTGCTTTCTTCTCCAGACCTGAGACTCTGGCTTCTTCCTGTTGGTAACCTGGGCTCTTGAGACAGCCGTGTTAACGTTGCGTAGGGCCACCTGCATTTCCAAGAATGGTCAGCGATACAAAGAAAGCAAATGTGAAAATGTTAAGGAGGTTCCACTTTGGCTAAGTGTTCTTTAAATAAGTGGTGCCCTATCAATCTGGAGAAGGAAATGGCAACCCACTCCAGTATTCTTGCCTGGAAAATCCCATGGACAGAGGAGCATGGTGGGCTACAGTCCACTGGGTCGCAAAGAGTCAGACACGACTGAGCAACTTCACTTTCTTCTACTTTATCATTATCAAATTAAATACCAAGTGAGGGTTTTAAATGGCATGTTTTGAGCATTTCTCTGTTGTTTCATTTTGTCCTTCAACAAAGTTTTGTTCAGCCTGAAACAGATGCAAAGGTATCAGGAAGCAGGGATGTTTCTAGCATAACTTTGTAAGGAGGCTTCCTGGAGGTTCTCTGAAAGCACTATGAGTAGAGCAGTTCATGAGCAAGCATGATGCTTCTTTCTCTTTTCACTTGTATGTTTTTAAAAGCTAAAAGTAGTCCTCCAGAGACTTCTCTGGTGGTCCAGTGGTTAAGACTTGAGTTTCCAATGAAGGAAGTGGGCATGGGTTCAATCCCTGGTCAGCAACAAAGATCCCACATACTGCATGGTGTGGCAAAAAGTAAATACACAAATAAAACATTTTTAAAAAAATAAAAGATATTTTCTATTTTTACTGACAGACCTTAGTGCTGGCTTTAGGATAGAAGGTACATACAGTGGATTGTGCTGTTTTTGAAATTATGCATGTAGAACAAGGTCATATTATACAAGCTTGTTCCTTGGAATGTATAATACTAGATTACTAACTATCCATCTGTATGCTTTGGAGAATTAATTTCATTTTATTAATAGTGCTCCTATTTCTATTTGAATTTAATTTATCCTCTTTCAGTTTCTGTTCACGAATTTTCTTTTATCATCAATAGTTTTTACACCTCAGACATGTCTATAAATATTCCCTTAGTAGGGTTAAATTATTCTGTTAAACCCACTCAATTTTTTTTAACCCAAATTTTTCACTGTCGATTTTATTAATACCAAATACATTCATTTGATATACATGAATATGTTATTCATGTATACATTCTAGGTTAAT